>JANRMT010049829.1:10914448-10930313 GCA_026402145.1 Polypterus bichir lapradei
ATCTATCTATCTATCTATCTATCTATCTATCTATCTATCTATCTATCCCTCACAACTGCACCATTTCCATTAGCCAGGTAAGCCTTCATATCATCCCTTGTCTAGACTTCAGACTCAGTTTACTTCTGACCATGAGACAGCTGTAAAACCTTTAATCACTTTTGCTACTGAGACTCTAGGGTGCTAGAACGTTCCCATTAGTAGCTTCTGAAATCCATGACCACCCCTTAAGGTTTCAAGATCCCTAAGCTCTAAGTCTCCAAAGCATGTCCTGAGTTGCCCATTCCCTCCAACCAGCAACTTTACTCAGTATAATTTAGGCATTAAGAGACTATTGGCATCCTGAACGTTCTCCCACACCATGACGTTACTGTAAGTGAACATTTTCTCACCTTTCAAATGAAGACAGGACCATTAAATAAGATGGAGATGCAGATCTTCAATTCAAAAATGTAATTCAGTGTTTCCTGTTTGTGATGTGTGCCAATTTTTATGGAAGTATGTGACGATGCTGGTCCACTCCACGCTCCCATTTTCTTTAAGGGAACCCTGAACCAGACACCGTTGGTAATGTCACTGAGATGAGCTGAAAAAATGAGGACAATTCTCAAATGAAGCCAGGGGATATTTCCAAAAAGTGCCAAAGTGCTTTTATTAAAAATCAGCAAACAAAGAGTTAGTGCAGTGTTCCACAGTTTCAATACAACCATAAAAACAAGTGTTCGGTGGGGATAAAAACAACAATAAATAAATCCGATAAAACCCGAGGTTAAAATGCAGTCTCTCTCATCCCGATCTTAGCCCACCCCCTTCTCTCTTTCTCCCCAGCTCACCCATAACTCCCGCAGCCGGTGGAGACCCAACAGCCACGAGCTCCTTTCGGCCGACCTCCGTCTTGGCTTCCTTTAAGGATATCACTGCCAGACCGTCCGAGGTCGGCTCTCCTCCCTTCATCCTTCGCACTCACACAGTCGCTCCTCAGATCCCTCGGGAGGACACCTGCCTTGCTCACCCCACTCCACAACCTAATACTCCTTCGCAGGGCCCCAGCTCGTGCTGTCTCCTCCTTATAGGAAACCAGATCGTAGCTGCTAAGGCTGCCTTTCACTTTCTTTAACCTCTTTTTTTCCTCTGTCTTTTCCTCGATTCATCCATCCATCTATCCATCTGTCCATCTATCTATATATATATCTCCATTTCCATCTATATTTCTCCCTTTCCTGGTGTCAACCCGTATATATAGCCCCATCTCACTGTACCTTAATCACACGCCACAGGAAGCCAATGAAGCAATTGAGAATGAACGCACCCACACATGCAGTTGCGACTCGCTCCAACTACCTTATTAACGCCCCACAGCTGCCCAGAGCTTTTTGCCCAGAGGGGACTGGGCGGTCTCATGGTCTGGAATCCCTACAGATTTTATTTTTTTTCTCCAGCCGTCTGGAGTTTTTTTTTTGTTTTTTCTGTCCCCCCTGGCCATTGGACCTTACTCTTATTTGATGTTAATTAATGTTGATTTATTTTGTTTTCTTATTGTGTCTTATTTTTCCATTCTTTATTATGTAAAGCACTTTGAGCTACTGTTTGTATGAAAATGTGCTATATAAATAAATGTTGTTGTTGTTGTAGCTGTGCAATCGCACACACGGAGAACGACACGGCTATACGGATTTAAAACCTGCCCTTTGTCTTTCAAAGCCGAGGACCTGCTATACCACAAAGTATGTATTTAACAATATTTTAGCAAAAAAATGCATGTATTTTGTATATTATGATCATATAACTACATACATAGCTGACATGTAGATGATGCAACATTAAAGTAACATGAGATTTTCGTTTTTACATTGACATTTCTTATGTTAGCTTGTATTAAATCACAAACTTTTTTTCTTTCAATGCTGCACGATGATGTGAGTAAAATGTTTCTCCACCATCATTTTAAATTGCATTGGGTTCTTGCTTTTCTTTTTTTTTTCATTTTCAGATGTATTGATCTGCAGAAAATCTGCAGATTTTACTGGTCATGCCACACATCTGGAAATCCCGAGTATAGTTGAAATATTCACAAGACAGTGGGGCCCCTCACTCTCCTAAGGAGACAACCCATTTGCGGACCTGAGATAAGCGAGTGAGCATACTGAAATTTCATTTCTTTGCAGCCAGCCCATTACCCCAGGTACCAGAAAAAACGGAATTGAGGTGAGTAGTACAACACCTGCCATTAATAAACAATACCAAGCTGTTATGTTCACCGCAGGGAGTGTGCTGCCTGACATTTTTTTTCTGCAACCCTGTTTACTTTGCAACTAAGTCACTCACCAAGCAACTTTTCTATTTGTTTGCACAGACTAAATCTTCATGTTTCATAAGAAAGTGTTTCTAAAAGTAAGGGTGTGAGGGAACTTTGAAATGTTACCCTAACTAGTGCAACACTTTTGCAAAAGAGGATAAAGTAGAAGGTTGCAATGGCAAGCAATGCTTTAGCAACATTTAATCACTTTAACAGTTTAATTGTGCCAACTTGCAATGAGCAAACACCACTGACTTTGCTTCACCTCGAGTTCAGTGAAAGTGCAGAAATGTTCAGGAATTCTGGCAAACTCTGCAAAATGATTAATGTCAAAGGAGATGGAGAAACTGAACTAGCTTTGACTAGATTATAATGGAACAATAGTTTTTAACTGTGCATGAGGGAAGCGTCTTCCAACTGTGCTGAACCGATTTGGGTGACCAAAAATATGATACAATAATAAATGACATTATGAAAATAATATAAAATTATATTCCAAGTTTACAGTGCTCTGAGTTCTTCATCTCTCTCTGTATCTCCCAAGTTATTATCCCCACAACTAACACCCTCACAACCTGTGATGCAAGGGATAAGGGGGGACTGTCCCTGTCATTACATAATCTGCACTACATAACAAGGAGCACAACAGACTTGGTCCAGCCAAGACCAGAATGAGACCCCCCACAGGCTGCTTGAGTGACTTAGCTCCTTAACAGAAAGTTGATCATACTTTAGCACGCTGATGGACACATGGTCTTTTACTACAGTGCAGTATTTCTAACTCTTGATTGTTTGGTCATTTCAATTCTCGAATAGTCCATCAAATTCATCGAGTGGCCTGGGGAGGGTTTTGGTGCAGGGTTTCTGAATTGGTAAAAAGGTCACTGCTGTCATGAGCCCCAAGGCGCACACTTTGATCAACCTGATGGAGGATTTACCCCTGAATCTAGCAGTGAAGACACAACATTCAATGACTCTACACAAGAACAATAAAGTATTTGCATAATATTCTGATTCTGGTCAGCTGGGGCCTCATGTATAAACGGTGCGTAGCACAGAAATGTTGTGTAAGAACGTTTCCACATTCAAATCGCGATGTATAAAACCTAAACTTGGCGTAAAGCCACGCACATTTCCACAGTACCTCATACCCTGTTGTACGCAAGTTCTCCGCTCGCTTTTGCAGATTGGCGGCACCCAGCGTCAAAGCAGTGCTACTGTTCCTGTGTGGTTATCCTTTCTTTTCCTGATGTGGCTTTATAAATACACTGAAATTAACTGCATATTGTTTATTAGTTTAATGCATCTGATTGCAATTAACCAGTAACAATATAATGGTCCACGGAATGTTCAAACTATTCCAAATACCATAGCTGCTTTAGTGTTGATACTCTCACTGCACTTTCTTTTTCTTCTTTCAGCTTCTCCCGTTAGGGGTTGCCACATTGGATCGTCTTTTTCCATATTACTCTCACTGCCCCACTCGGAGAAGCTGATCGGAAAGAGAATTATCGGTATACAGCATCAAGCACATGCTGCCTCAGCCATGCTTCACATTTGAACTGCTTCTCATATGACAAACGCTTCAAACCTTTCCTGTACGGACCTCATGGTTCACAAAGAGTTTCATCCCAAGGACTCTAAACGCACTCAATCAGTCCATCAACTGCTAGAACTGTTAGTACTTATTAGTACAGTTACCTCAATGTAAACTTGCACTACAGTTATAATATTGCACAACCTGAGCCACTTTATAAAGAGTGTATTTATATGATGACAATATCATTTTTAAGATGAAATGCAGCAAAATATGTTTATTATATTATACAGATAAAACTTTAACTTCATTTAAATAATCTATATTGTTAATAATTAAAGGACACAGTGTTGCTACGCTAGCAAGGATCTGGCGCTCTGTTCACGATTGTTCCTGCCTTGCACTGTATGCTTCACTGGGACTGGCGTGAAGGATAGAATAATTAAACATGTACTACGAACATATTTCAATGTTCCTTAAAAGTTTTGAAGAATCGGCGTTATAAGCTTGCAGATGGCTTAACATCCATTACAGAGCTGATTGTGTGGCGATCGGTTACTTGGAGAAAGAAAAGGAAGACAGGAATTGGAAGTTAGTACGTTTGAAAGAGACAGTACTGCAGGGGCGGCCTTAGGCATGTGCAAACTGTGCACCTGCACAGGGCTGCCAAATCCCAGGGGACGCCACACCAATATATATTGAATATAAAAAAGAAAGAGAAAATAACGACACAGCTGAAAACGCAGTGGCAAATTTCGGCAAACGTTAAATGCTTGTGTCATGTGCACGAGCCAGCTATGCAGTGTTCGCAACAGACGTGGCATCCACCGTGCATAAGATACCATATTGACATTGGCGGGTGAAAGAGCCACCGATTCTTCCTCTTCCCAGGGCCGCCACGAGCCTAGAGCCACCCCTGATACTGTACTGCTGCAATAAATTATTTCATCGAAGGTCGCGCACAATCCCAGGGCCACTGTATTCCCATGTTTAATAATGTGCTTTAACTGCCATCATCATGAAAATGATATCACGTATACATCTCAGTATTTTATTTATTTTTCTGTGCGTAAGCACATTTCGGCTTTTGTGCTTACGTCATGTTATAGTGTGAATTCTATGCATGCCGTTACACATGAGGCCCCTGGTGTACCCTACAAATAAAGCTATTGTGAAGTTTTTTTTTTTTGGTATACAGTAATCCCTCGCTATACTGCGCTTCGAATTTCGCGGCTTTAGATATGTAAGCATATCTAAATATATAACGCGGATTTTTCGCTGCTTCGCGGGTTTCTGCGGACAATTTACTTCTGGTACATGCTTCCTCAGTTGGTTTGCCCAGTTGATTTCATACAAGGGATGCTATTGGCGGATGGCTGAGAAACTACCCTATCAGAGAACGCAGTTAAATTCCTGTGTGCTGATTGGCTCAGTGACGGAGCGCCGAATTCGATTCTGCTGCTTTAACCAGGAAGTCTCGTCTCGCTCATTCGTCATCAACATGTTTCGCTGTGTAAAGAGTTAACTGTTGTGTTTATCTTTGTGCATAGTCAAGCCCTTCGTTATGGCTCCAAAACGATCTGCTTCTGCTACTGCTTCAGGAGCCATGCCCATGCACCAACGGAAGATGCTAACGACTGCTGAAAAGGTAAATGTTTTGGATATGTTGAAGTAAGGGAACAGCTACACCACTGCAGGATGCCATTACGGCATCAATGAGTTCATGATTCTTTTTATTTAAAAAGGAGGAAAAGAATATAAGATCTTTAACCAGGGCGCAAAACGAGTTGTAAGTGGATGTAATAAGGCGGTAGTCTGGATGGAATCTGCTTTAGGGATTTGGATTGAAGACTGCCGGAAGAAGAACAATGGCGGTGCTACACAATCACCTGAAGAGGCTCCTTTAGAAGAGCTGTAACACTCTCCTTTGTTGTGTAGTAAAATTAAACTCATTGTTATTGGACAAGTCGTCGTGTCATTGTTGGCGAGTACCCATAACTAATTTTCTACGTACTTAGTACATGTACGTATGTTTATTGTAACTGTACACACATTTTATACAATTTTTCTTGAATTGTAGGTATTTATTGCCGGTGGCCTGTCTATCTTAATGGCTGTAACATATGTGATATCGGAGACGCTCTACAGTATCTTTAAAATAACATTTTGGTTTTATGTACAGCATTTACATGTTATAGATTTTTCACTTATTTTTATATTACCTAATCAATTACAATATGTTTAAAACTGTATTACGTATTAAATAAAACTCCTCAATGATATACGATACGTATGTTTATGAGTAGTATATAAACAGTGTGTTTACATACATAATTTCAACGAATCTTACCTAATAACTAAGAGAATATAAAGGCTTTATGCTGTATAACTGTGCAGGGAATATTTATAAACAGTGTGGGAGAGTTTATAAGGGCTTAAAATATATAAAAATTACCATACAAACATATGGTTTCTACTTCGTGAATTTTCACCTATCGCGGGGGGTTCTGGAACGCAACCCCCGCGATCGAGGAGGGATTACTGTATTTTTAAACACATACAGGGTGGGTAGCACAGTGCCGCAGTGGTAGCGCTGCTGCCTCGCAGTAAGGAGACCTGGGCTCGCTGGAGTTTGCATGTTCTCCCCGTATCTGCGTGGGTTTCATCCGGGTGCTCCGGTTTCCTCCTACAGTCCAAGGACATGCAGGTTAGTTGCATTGGCAATCCTAAATTGTCCCTAGTGTGTGCTTGGTGTGTGTGTGTGCCCTGCGGTGGGCTGGCACCCTGCCCAGGGTTTGTTTCCTGCCTTGTGCCCTGTGTTGGCTGGGATTGGCTCCAGCAGACCCCCGTGACCCTGTGTTAGGATATAGCGGGTTGGATAATGGATGGATGGATGGACATACAGGGTGGAAATCCGTCTGGAGTACAGATTGGGTAGTGACATCACAATGTAAATCGTGTGGTGGAGTATACTTACAGTACGCATGTGTGAAAGTTCTGTGTTTGCACAATGCAAATCGTAATGGCAGTGTAATGGGCTATAAACCAGTGTTTTAAAGAAAAGACAAACCTCCTGGAAAATTTTGCTACAGGTTATTGTTGATGGCAATCTACAGGAAATAAATATTTACCTGTCTTGCCAAAGAGTCACATGCTTTGAATAATCAGACTGATTTGACTAGTATCTCCTCCACGCACAATGTAATGATACAGAACTGCCTGCTTCCTTAGAAAATGAACAAGTTCTGGTTTTTATTCAGGTACTTCTTAAAACCTGACAACAATACTATTGTTGAACCAAATGAAATGTGTTTACACTATTGTTCTGCAGAGGAAATTGGTGTGCACCATTATTTAACTGATCATCATGTTGATCTAGAGGTATGGTCTGACACTCGTGACTACTGCCTGCTTCTTTTATGCTTTTAAAAGCTAATCGCTGTGGCCACACCCTGTAGCAGCAATGGCTTGTGCCTGGCCCAGGTTCCCCTAGGCCTGAGGCCGGTAACAATAGTGCAGATCAGGTAGTGACATCTGTATCCAGTATGGGTGTAACAGCTCTGGCCTTGAAAAGCATCATGGGATGCTGAGAAAAAAAAGAGGTCATCCAATTTTCAGAGAAAACTTTGAAGTACAAGGTCATGGCGAACCCAGCAAATATACTGCAAGAAACACTTTTGAGAATTTTGCCAAACAACACAACTGTCAACTTTTAAGATCATGGTATTATGTTCATTTGAGGCGTTACTTTCTTCCAATTTGCACCCTGGCTCATTTTTGCAACAATCCTTTAATATATACCCTGTCACACATGCACACCGAAGGGTCACTTACCAGGCTCACCTAAATTAAGTAGGGGTGCTATTGCTAACAGTCTTGTCTCCTTTTTCCTTTACATCCTTGAGGGCAATGAATCCAAGAAAGCCCCATCTCTTCCAGTCCGCAGTGTATAAAAGGGAGATGCTCCTGGAAGGTGGTATCTCATTTCGAAACTCACCACTATAAGGTGCCTGATAATTTGACTGTCTGTCCTGTTGCACTGTAGACCTCATAGCCCACTTTGATAAAGAGCACTCTTCATTGGCATTAGTGAGGGGTAAACAGAGATGGACTGGCATCATGAATTGTCTCTGAACATTTGTCTAGACTGGCACGCCACTATTGGCCAGACACAAGCTATTCTTGCAACCCTTCAATGGACGTGTTGATTTATAAGTAAAGTTGTGTACTGTGATCAGGTTGAGTCCTGCTGACCCTTGCCCTGCTGCAGGTTTTTGTTTTCAGCAGATTCACAATCAGTGAATCATTTTTACTGTTATCAATCTCATTTTTTTAAATTGTCTGGCTTTTATTCATTCTCTTGTTTTGCATTCATTACTATTCAGTAATGTCATACATGTTAGAACAATTAAGAAACATCTGTATTTCTGCCATGTCTTTACAAGTGTAACTTTGTTTTATCGTTTTCTTTCTAACTCTCCCTCAATTTGGCCCAAATGCCAAGAGCTGATGATAAGCAAAGCAGACTCCAGGGCCAACAACAATGAATGGATATTTCAGTGTTACTCACTTAAGTCCTTGTTATTAAATACTGTCTTAAATAGCCACAATGTTATAAAGCAAAGAAAAAAGATGCTGCAAAAAGCACTTTAATTGTATTCACTATAGTAAGATCATCATTTGTATTTTACAACCCACTTAGTCATGAACAAGGTCATGGAGTGGTGCTGGAGCCTAACCCAGCCAGCATAGGGCACAAGGCAGGAGCAAATCCTGGGGACACCAGTCCATCACAGGGCAGACACACACACACCACACACTAGGGCCAGTTTACTATCACCAAACCACCTAACCTGCATTTCTTTGGACTGTGGGAATAAAACACAGCAACTGGAGGAGACCCACGCAGACACAGGGAGAACATGTAAACTCCATGCAGGGAGGACCTGGACGTGGACTCTGGTCTCCTTACTACAGTAAAGTGTTATAAATAAACAACAAGTACCGAAACGTCATTGCTGGTAAAGGTAAAGGGGCAGCATTTTTCCTAGAAGATCATAGATAGATCTTAGAGAAAAACAAAAGAGTCATTTTGGGGCTGTGTTTCCTGCAACTCTGAGAAGACCAAATAGCTGGTGAGAATAACCCCAACTATGACAACCAAAAAAGAACTACGACTGCTTGGCTAAAGCAAACACTCTGCATAGCCTGAGACTGAGAAACGAAAAGGAAACACATTGACACAACTAGACTCCTAAAAACCTTACAGGAATTGCCCTTCATTTGTTTCATTGACAAAAGAAAGAAAGACGATTTGTCTTCCGATTTGCAGGGGAATCAAGACATACGTTCATGCATTTGTTCAAATTTGCTGCACAAAATAGTAGATCATAAGTGATTTTACAAAAATAGATGTTTGCTTCATATGCAAAGCAAACCTCTGGCTAAACAAGTCTGAACAAAATGTTTAAATAAACCAAACATGAGAAGATATGCTTCACTCTGCCATTTATGAAAATGCCGGTATATTTACATATTACAAGCAACTTGTCTGTGCAAACCAGCTGAGGTACATTTGAATAACCTTTCTGAGAAAATGAGAACTTTTAATGTGGCCATGGGTAGACAGTTGCTTACGTGAACTGGAGGGACTTAACTGTTGAAGTAGCCTAAGATCAGATGGCCACCTTCAAGGCGTTTAACACAAACTCACTTAGGCAAGAAGAAAAGACCAACTCATGGCTCTCTTAGGTTTTTCAGAGGAGTGTAAGATGCTGACAACCAATGTTTTATTATATGGAAAATTTCACGGAAGTGCACAGATGGGTAGCTACAGTGGTTTAAGCCCCTGCTGATTTCCTCTCATTGGCCCAAGTGCCCTTTGCTCTCATTATGACCTAAATGACACGTGTGCCCATCCTCATCATAGGAGACAGAGAAAAAAAAAAAATCAGCATTAAGTAATGTTTCTTGTTAAAGCTAAGTAGGCTACTCTTTACTATCCCATATGGAAATGATGTGTGGTTTATTATAATTATTGTGATTGAGTTTAAATACTTGGGATCAATAGTACAGAGTAATGGGGATTGTGGAAGAGAGGTGAAAAAGAGAGTGCAGGCAGGGTGGAATGGGTGGAGAAGAGTGTCAGGAGTAATTTGTGACAGACGGGTATCAGCAAGAGTGAAAGGGAAGGTCTACAGGACGGTATTGAGACCAGCTATGTTATACGGGCTGGAGATGGTGGCACTGACCAGAAACACAGGAGACAGAGCTGGAGGTGGCAGAGTTAAAGATGTTAAGATTTGAATTGGGTGTGATGAGGATGGACAGGATTAGAAATGAGGACATTAGAGGGTTGGCTCAGGTTGGACATTTGGGTGACAAAGTCAGAGAGGCGAGATTGCACTGGTTTGGACATGTGCAGAGGAGAGCTGCTGGGTATATTAGGAGAAGGATGTTAAGGATAGAGTTGCTAGGTAAGAGAAAAAGAGAAAGGTCTAAGAGAAGGTTTATGGATGTGGTTTGAAAGGACATGCAGGTGATGGGTGTAACAGAACAAGATGAGGAGGACAGGAAGATATGGAAGAAGATGATTCGCTGTGGCAACCCCTAGCGGGAGCAGCCAAAAGAAGAAGAAGAAGAAGATTGTAATTAACTACACAAGAAATGTGTAATATATATTTGTGTGCCAATAATGTTTTCATGAAGTAATGACAGAGCAACTAGCTATAATGTCAGCACACAAGCCACACAGACACTTACTGAACAAATTATTAGCGCCACCTGCACACCTCCTTATCCATGCAATTATCTAAACCCACAGTCTCAAACTCTGGTCCTGGAGGGCCACAGTGGCTACAGGTTTTTATTCTATCCCTTTTCTTAATTGGTAATCAATTTTTGCTGCTAATTAACTCCTTTTGGTTTCAATTTAATTGACTTGAATTGATTTGTTCCCATGAATTTCTTCATTGTTCCTCTGAATTGCTTCATTTTGTTCCTTAAACAGAAATGAAATGTGAAGACCAACTAAGTCAGGGCCTCAAACTCCAACCAATTTGACTTCAACCAGTTGCTTCTCGTTGTTAATTAAACTCGTTCTTTAATTCCATTGCTTGTTGCTGCTCTCATTGTGCAACTGCAGACATTTCTGATATTGTTGAATTTCTCTTTTCTAAGAGCACAGTTCAAATGTTTTGAAAATCTGAGTAGATCAGAATTCTTTATTTTCAGATATTGTATGATGGACACCAGTTGTTTGGGCTCATTTTGTATCTCATTATTGTTTGGCTGCTAATAAAGAAAAAAGAAACAATTAAGGGGTCTGAGTCTTCAAGAGCAAGTCAATTAAAATGAATTCCAAAGAAGTTAATTAGCAGCAAAAAACAGGTCACTAATTAAGAAAGGGGTTAAAATGAAGACCTACAGCCACTGCAGCCCTCCAGGACTGGATTTTGAGACCACTGATCTAAAGCAGCCAATCATGTGGCAGCAATGCAATGCATAGAATCTTGCAGATTGTGGTCAGGAGCTTCAGTTAAAGATCACATCAAAACCAGAATAGTTAAAGATGTGATCTCCATGATTTTGACCATGCTGTGAGTGTTGATCCCAGATAGGCTGGTTTGATTATTTCTGTAACTGCTAACCTCCTGGAATTTTCACACAGGATAACTAAAAAGCTTGCTTAGAATGAGAAAAAAAAAAAACAAAGAAACATCTAATGACCAGTGTGAAGAAATGCTTTGATGATAAGAGAGGTCAGAGGAGAATGCCAGACTGGTTTGAGCTGACAGAAAGACAACAATAACACAGATAAGAACTTTGTACAACTGTGGTGAGCAGAAAAGCATCTCAGAAAACACAACCTTGAGGTGGTTGTGCTACAGCAGAAATTGATCATGCCAGGTTCCACTCCCATCAGCCAGGAATAGCAAGCCAAGGCTGCAGTGAGCACAGGCCACCAAAACTGTTGTGCTGAAGACTCTAAAAACATAGCGTGGTCTGATAAATATCACCACAACCACAACTTTTAGGGTCAGAATCTGGCACCAACTGCATGCATTCATGCACCCAATCTGCCTTAAGTCAACAGTCCAGGCTGTCGTTGGTGGTGTAATAGTGCTGAGAATGTTTTCTCAGTACACTTTGGGCAAATTAACAATAACCGATCATTGCTTAAATGCTACAGCGTGTTTGAGTATTCTTGCTGAACATGTCCATCACTTCATGGCCACATATTCCAATGGCTACTTTCAGCATGATAATGCACAATGTTACAAAACAGAAGTATTCTTTCACTGGTTTTGTGAACATAACAATGAGTTCAGTGTTCTTCAGTGGCTCTCCTAGCCACTGGATCTAAATCCAATGGAACATCCTTTGGAATGAGGCAGAATGGAAGATTCACAGCATGAATGTGCTGCTAACAAATCCACAGACATTGTGTGATGCAATCAAGCAATCAAGTTAACATGGACCAGGATCGCAAAGGAGTATCTTGAGGAATCCATGCCAAGAAGAGCAAGACAAGGCCAATATTAGTAAGGTGTTCCTAATAATTTGCCCTTTGAGTGTGTCTACTCACTTTGCTTTTAGTGCCAGATTTTCTATTTAGTTTGTTACTCTTATCAGGTGCTCCTCATTTTTAGAAAATTTGTCACATTTGTTAAATAACTGTTTTTCACAATGCACAGCATTTTCAGCCTATCAGCTCAAGTGTATTATAACCAAGCATCTTTAAACAGTGGGCACATCTTCTGTGTATGCTTGCCATGACATATTAAAAAAATGGAATTGATTTCTGTTTGGGTTTTAAATTGTCTGTATTATTCAGGTTGGGTCTACTGACAAAGCTTAAATCAAAAATCAATGTGGACAACGGCTCTCTGGTCTCCTGATTCTATCCATGGAGAAATCACCATTAACAAAGTGTGGTACAGTGTGTCAGGGGCTTGTAGCAGATCTGGGTTGGGGCAGGGTTTTTTTTTTAAATGGTGCACCTCAAGCATGTGAGTGTAGGTGAGCATAATCATGAAAAGAAGGATGGCCACAAAGTGCTTATTGGGTAGAATTGGATGGTTAATTAATCAGTAAGAGAAAGATGGCAGATGCCCTGCGTTGGAGCAAAGGGAAAGGTACTATGGTGGCAGATCTCACTCCTTGAGTGGTTCAGAGCAGGGGAGATCCTGGGCTCCCAGATCCTGTGGTGACTAATTGAGGTGGCAGGATGAGGGAGCTGGGCTTAGTGGAACCCAAGGGGCACCGAAGGAGATGGCTGGGATGAAAGTCACAAGGGGGAACAATGCATTCACTGATGTCTCAATCCTGCTGAGCAGGGGAACTAGAGAGAGAGAGAAAGAAAGATGCACTGAAGACAAGATGGTTCTGACTTGGAATTATTTATGGGTTTAATTTTACTTACAGAGCTGACCATGATGGTCATTTATTGAAGACCTCTTTAAACTGTACCAAACTTTGATACTGATTGTTGTTAATGAAATGCATTTTGCACTTTTGCCCTATAAAATTGTTGTGTTCTCACTTGCTGCAGTCTATAATAAATGGGTGAGGCCCATGACTGTGGGAATGGAGCATCACACAAAGATAAAGTCATTGTAATCTATCTAAACAATGGATTCAAAAGAAAGATTATTCAAACAAAACCCAAAAGCAAAAGTTTTTTTGTTTTTTTTTTGTTACTCAGAGATCTTACTATCTAAAGTATTTTGAAATTGTACTACAGGGTTTTGAAACAAATCTTATTAGGTAAAATATTTCGTTTTGAGCTGTTGCCAACCAAAACATCTTTGCACACCATTGCAAATGATTGAATTCTTCAGATTTTTGTAAGTGGTCATGGTGTGTAGAAAGTTTACTGGTTAGACAACATTTGGCTTGGGTGTTGACAGATCTGTCTGAACAACATGCATGCCATCAATATTCAATTCAGCCTTCAACTGCGTGTGCAGAATGCTGAACGTACTGAGGCTGAAATAAAGAGGGCCCATTGCAAGTAAAAGATGACCTCATACTTAGAAATCCCAGTTGTTTACTAGAGATGAGGAGCCCTCCCATACCTCAAATGGCTAAGCCGTCTGTACTCTGCCCTCTGAATCCAGCAGCCCCAGTTCATCTTCAGCAGTTCCAAATAATGACACTCAACTAGGAGTGGCAGTGCCTGAGTGATCACCTTGTTGGTGACACTGCACTTGCTGTTCTTAAGAAGAGACAGCAGATTTGACTGCTTCTTACTTCTACCTATAAGCCTGTGCTTGACAGCAGAAGCTCTCAAGCCAGAAGTTCTTGTGTGTGTGTTTTGTTACATTGTTACAAAATTTAAACATTCTTTTTTCATCTATCCCTCACAACCGCACCATTTCCATTAGCAAGGTAAGCCTTCATATCATCCCTTGTCTAGACTTCAGACTCAGTTTACTTCTGACCATGAGACAGCTTTAAAGCCTTTAATCACTTTTGCTACTGAGACTCTGGGGTGCTACAACATTCCCATTAGCAGCTTCTGAAATCCATGACCCCCCCGTTAAGGTTTCAAGTTCCCTAAGCTCTAAGTCTCCAAAGCATGTCCCGAGTCATGGTCAGGGTAGTACAAACTATAATTTAGGCATTAAGAGACTATTGGCATCCTGATCATTCTCCCACACTATGACCTTAAGTGAACGTTTTCTCACCTTTCAAATGAAGACAAGACTCTTGACCAGGGGTGCCCACACTTTTTCGGCTTGTGAGCTACTTTTAAAATGACCAGGTCGAAATAATCTACCTACATTAAAAATCATATATATATGTACTGAGTATACTTTATACACAAAATATATGTTGTTGTACCTTGCATAACTGAATAATCTTTATGGCACAATAACAATTCAATACTTTTATGGTCACTACAGTATTTGGATTTAATAATCTTCATGTGGGAAAAGGCTG
Source organism: Polypterus bichir lapradei (assembly GCA_026402145.1). Classification (NCBI taxonomy): domain Eukaryota; kingdom Metazoa; phylum Chordata; class Cladistia; order Polypteriformes; family Polypteridae; genus Polypterus; species Polypterus bichir. The sequence continues at coordinate 10,929,229 of JANRMT010049829.1, forward strand.
ACTCGCATAAATAAGTAGAGCCGAATAATGCAGTCAAGGAGCTTTTGAATTCAGCCGAGTGAAAAATGACGGCTGTCCGATTAACTGCGATTTTAGTTCCCTCTCCTTTCTCTTTCTCAGATCGTTTATCGGAAGGAAGTCAGTTTCATAGTTTTTATGAACAGTTTGAAAGTGCCTTTCCACATTTTCCTAGTTTGGAATAGATAGATTGATTGGATAGATTGACAGATGGATTGTTTGGATAGATTGACAGATCAGACAAACGCACTTCGATTGTGACATTGTGAGAAAAAAAATCCTCTTCCAATTCCACATCCAGCCCATAACCAACAATTTTTTTTTAAATCCCTTCTTTAGTTGATATAAATTGGAAGGCTAACTAGATCACTTAGATAGCTGGAGTTTTGCAGTAGCTCGTGCGTTTGATTGTGCATGCAGGATGACCAGTGTGTTAGAAGAAAAGAGACCTCAGACTGGCCACCCTGTATGTCAATCAAGTGGCAAATGCCATAGGGAAGATATATGATAGACTAACGTTTAAAAATTTTTTTTTTGGAATACCAGTCGATCGCGATCAACGCATTAGGCACCCCTGCTCTTGACCATTAAATAAGGGGGAGAGGCAGATCTTCAATTCAAAAATTTAATTCTGTGTTTCTTGTTTGTGATGTGTGTTGATTTTTATGGAAGTATGTATTTAACAATATTTTAGCAAAAAAATGCATGTATTTTGTATATTATAAGCATACAACTACTTACATAACTGACATGTGGATGATGAAACATGAATAACATGAGATTTTCATTTCTACATTGACATTTCTTACATTGCTTGCCATATTAGCTAGTATTAAATCACAAACTTTTTTTCTTTCAATTCTGCGTAATGACATGAGTAACATGTTTCTCAGCCATCATTTCAAACTGCATTGGGTTTTTGCTTTTTGTTTTTTTGCCTTTCATTTTCAGATGTATTGATCTGCAGGAACTCTGATTTTACTGGTCATGCCACACATCTGGAAATCAATCAATCAATCAATCTATCTATCTATCTATCTATCTATCTATCTATCTATCTATCTATC
>JANRMT010049829.1:10935313-10953428 GCA_026402145.1 Polypterus bichir lapradei
CAGCGCTTCATATACCCAGGCCATTAATAACAATAATACAGTATATAAAATGATCTCGCGGGCCGGATATAATTACACGCCGGGCCGGATGTGGCCCGTGGGCCTTGAGTTTGACTCATATGGACTAAATAGAACTTGAAAAGAAATATTTTTTGGAATGTGATCGCGCAAGTCAGTACATCGAGCCCGTGTGCTATTGTGGTTTTGCTTGTGTGCTTCAGTAAGTTACCGTCCCCTCGCTCTTACTTTTTTACCGTTCATCTAATGAATACACTGAGTATGGCTTTACCAAAACAATCATTGATCGCGAATAAAGTATCTATTATTCATGAAGCTTCAATAGGTGAATAGGTGATCTGTCTGTCTGCGTTAACCGCATGCGTTTTCATACGTCTCAAACTAAGGTGATGCGAGGTTAAAATAAATCGAGAAGCGCGCGTACATACTTAGTGCATCCCCTCTCGGGAATCGAACCTCGGACGTGGGCGCTACAGGCGAATGCTTTACTATCAGGCCACTGCTTGTGGTTTTTCTATTTGAGCGTAGCAGTGTAATTCGGTTTTTGTTCAGCACTCTTTGGAACTGTTACTTTTTGTCTGCGCACTGTGTCAGTTCACGTAAGCCGCTGAATATGGTTTTATATGTCAGTCGCTCGCTTCTAATTGTTTCGCTGCCTTCTTAATTATATAATGCATGTTTTCTAAAGCGCGTTTTGTAGCTCTTCCTGGCTTTCTACGTAATGCGTGATTACGTGAGAGGCGTGATGATGTCATACGAAACTCCGCCCCTCCAGCTGAACTCCATTACAGTAAATGGAGAAAAACAACTTCCATTTATGACCATTACGTGTAGAATTTCGAAATGAAACCTGCCCAACTTTTGTAAGGAAGCTGTAAGGAATGAGCCTGCCAAATTTCAGCCTTCTACCTACACGGGAAGTTGGAGAATTAGTGATGAGTCAGTCAGTCAGTCAGTCAGTCAGTCAGTCAGTGAGTGAGTGAGTGAGTCAGTGAGGGCTTTGCCGTTTATTAGTATAGATAAACAAAATAAATTATATTAGAAATACTACCCATAAAGCTCATCCTGCTTTATCCCAGAATGCCCTTTTAAGCAAGCTAAATTCTTTCACTGGAATATCTGAACTACGTAGAATAATTTCTCAGCTGAAACCCTCCACCTGAACCCTTGACCAGTACCAACAGGAATTTTTTGAAGATGTCTCCGATATCCTTACTGATAGTGTACTTGACATAGTGAAGTCATCATTAGATACGGGGGTCTTCCCTGACAGTCTAAAGACTGAAGTTGTTAAACTCCTGCTCACTAAAAATAATCTGTCTTTGACAACTTTAGACCAATTTCTAACCTGCCTTTCTTAAGTACAAATTCTACTGAATTATTACTGAATATTTGAATAAGCTTTATATTATTGACAAGTTTCAGACAGGTTTTAGAAAAAAATATTTTACAGTAACTGTGCTGGTTAAAGTAGCAAATGATTTGTGGGTTAATGCGGACAGAGGCTGTATATCTGTTCTTGTTCTCTTAGACTTGAGTGCAGCATTTCACACCATAGGCTGCAGATTTCATAGAAATTACCTTAGACAATGGGTGGCCCTCTCTGTGAGCACCTTAATTTGATTTCATGTCTTATTGAACAGGAAGAAAATTATTTATTAGTTGTGGTGATTGTACTTTGGAGACCCATGATATTATACAGTATATGGTGTACCACAAGGATCAATTCTGGGTCCGCTGCTTTTCTCAGTCTAAATGGTTCCATTAGGTCAGATTATCTCAAAGAACAAGGTGAGCTACCACAGCTTTGCAGACAACACACAGCTTTATTTATCTATAGGCCTAATAACCCTAATACTCTTGGCTCTCTGATCCAATATCCTAGCAGTATTTCCGATTGAATGAGTAGAAATGTTCGCAAACTACTTAAAGAAAAAACAGAAATCATAGTGATTGGCCAACATAGAAATATTGAGGTTATTAGAAATAAACTTGATCCTTTAAGTTTAAAAGTCACGTGGAGGTAAAGAATTTAGGGGTAATCATTGACTCTGAACTAAACTTTCAATCACATGTAAACAGATTACTCGGACAGCATTATTTCACATAGACCTCTTATAGCATAACAAGACACTGAAAAATTAGTTCATGCATTTGTTTTTATTTGACTAGATTACTGTAACGCACTCCTTAGAGGACAACCTAAGAAGACATCAATCAACTGCAATTAATGCAGAATGCAGCAGCAAGAATCTTAACTAGGGAAAAAAATTGAGCACATCTTACCAGTTTTAGCATCCTTACACTGCATACATTGTTTGTCATTTAGAATTGACTTTAAAATTCAATGTTGTAACTTAAATCTTCTCATGGTGGTCTGCTTATAATTCCCAAAGCCAAGCTTAAAAGAAGTGGTGGGGTGGCCTTTTGCTGTTATGCACCTACAATCTGGAATACTTCACCAACAGAAATTTTCCAGGGTAATACTGTGGAACACTTTAAAAAACTGCTAAAACACCATTATTTTCATATGGCTTTTTTCATAGATACATTTCAGTTGAATTCCTAGACTATATAGGCATAGAATTTTCATATTCTTCAGAGATCCACATCTCTACTAATCCCCACCATTCTCTGCTGTTTTGTCCGGTTCTTCTGTGGTGGCTGCCAACTGATCAAAGCACCATTCAACCCCCGAAATGAAGGAATGAAGGTGGGTGTCCAGTTGTCCATGTGACCAACTTCATCAAATCCAATCACGTAGAGCATGAAAACAAAGGGAACTGATGAGGTTGCAGCAAAAGCATACAATCAAAGTGGAGCTAATGATATTATTTATCTGGACTTTCAGAAAGCATTTAATAAGGTGCCACAGGAGAGGTTGAGCATCAAGTTAAAAGAAGTGGGAGTTCAGTGTGATGTTTTTAGATGGGTGCAGAATTGGCTCAGACACAGGAAGCAGAGGGTGATGGTACGAGGAACCTCATCAGAACTGGCCGATGTTAAGAGTGGTGTTCCACAGGGGTCAGTGCTAGGGCCGCTGCTATTTTTAATATATATAAATGATTTAGATAGGAATATAAGTAACAAGGTGGTTAAGTTTGCAGATGATACCAAGATAGGTGGATTAGCAGATAATTTGGAATCCGTTATATCATTACAAAAGGACTTGGATAGCATACTGGCTTGGGCAGATTTGTGGCAGATGAAATTTAATGTCAGTAAATGTAAAGTATTACACATAGGAAGTAAAAATATTAGGTTTGAACACACAATGGGAGGTCAGAAAATCGAGAGTACACCTTATGAGAAGGATTTAGGAGTCATAGTGGACTCTAAGCTATAAACTTCCCAACAGTGTTCAGAAGCCATTAAGAAGGCTAACACAATGTTAGGTTATATAGCACGATCTGTGGAGTACAAGTCCAAGGAGGTTCTGCTCAACCTTTATAATGCACTGGTTAGGCCTCATCTGGAGTCCTGTGTGCAGTTTTGGTCTCCAGGCTACAAAAAGAACACAGCAGCACTAGAAAAGGTCCAGAGAAGAGCGACTAGGCTGATTCCAGGGCTACAGGGGTTGAATTATGAGTAAAGATTAAAAGAGCTGAGCCTTTACAGTTTAAGCAAAAGAAGATTAAGAGGTGACATGATTGAAGTGTTTAAAATTATGAAGGGAATTAGTACAGTGGATCGAGACTTGTACTTTAAAATGAGTTCATCAAGAACACGGGGACACAGTTGGAAACTTGTTAAGGGTAAATTTTGCAACATTAGGAAGATTTTCTTTACACAAAGAACAATAGACACTTGGAATAAGCTTCCAAGTAGTGTGGTAGACAGTAAGTCTTTAGGGACTTTCAAAACTTGACTTGATTTAGGAGCATTTATGTTAGACGGATTACCCGGGTGAGGGCTGAGGGTTCTTTTTGGCCTTGGAACCCCTGCAGATTTTGTTTTTTTCTCCAGTCTAGCTGAAGTTTTCTTTTGTTTTTACTGCCCTCCCAGCTGTCTGACCTTAATTTTTTTCTGTTACATATTCTTTAATATTATTGACTAATCTTATTTGTTTTTCTTTTCTTGTAACTTTCACTTTGACATCTTTGTTGTATGAAAATGTGCTATGGAAATAAATGTTGTTCTTATTGTTCAGTGGCACTTTATGGTTCTTGACAAAGCACTACTTCACTGTGCTAAGAGTTCTTTGCTTATAAAGTTTGTTCTTTGTGCTTTCAACAACTTCTTATTACAGTTGAAGTCAGAGGTTTCCATGCACTTACGGTGGATTAATTTTAAAACTCACTTTATAACCCCTCCACAGATTTTATACTAATAAACTGTAAGCAACTATTTTAATGTGCCACATCCTTTAATCCGTTCATCCATTTTTTTCTCAGCTTGCTTACCCACATGTCATTATGAACAGTGCTATTCAAACAGCTCCATGTTTTTGCTTTTAGAAAAAAAATGTGGGAAAAAAGCAAATGTCAAAGCTTGTAAAAACTTATAAGGTGGTGTTTACCTTTCTCTCCATTCAAAATTCTTTTGGTTACCTAATTTTGAAATGCGATACAAACCTGGCAACGACTGGAAAAGGGTGGGTTGAAGACTAGCAAGTAAGGGCGTATAAAGAGGGGAGAAAAGGCCAAAAGAGGAGAAACTTTTTGATATCTTTTTCAACTTCGTGGATTTGCAAGTCTCAATTCTAAAAAAATAAAATAAAAAGAAGGGTAAGATATATTTTATTGTTTTTTGGAAATATATTGTTATATATTGTGAGTATGCCAGTGCAAGAATTATCAAATATTTCTAAAACTATCTTATGTTAGTGAAAAATATTTTAGAAAGATATATAATTGATACCAGCGGTAAATTGCATTGTTACAGCAATTCACTCTTATTAACAGTAAAAAAAGAAAAGAAAACAAAAACAGTGAAAATATTTAAAGTCTAAAGAGTAAATTAAATAGGTTCACTAGCTATTAACAACTTTCAATACAAAAAAAAAAAAGTTTAACCACAGGAGGGGTTGTGACATCTTACGACTTGCATTTAAAAGGCCTCCATGTTGGAGTGCTACTGATTCAGTCTGGGCCTGCAGTGCTACGCAGAGGGACACGGGCGTCATAAACGGGATTGGATTGTTCTTCATGGAAGTTGCAGCATTGCCATTTTATTATATCTTAAGACTGGAAAAAATAATAACATTGAGTGTAAGATTTTAAAACCATAAAGGTATCAGTAGGAATGCATCTCTCTCTCTCTCTTTCTCTCTCTCTCTCCCTCTCTATGGAAAACCTCTCAAGAATCAAAGAGAGTGCAGACAGGGTGGAGTGGGTGGAGAAGAGTGTCAGGAGTGACTTATGACAGACAGGTACCAGCAAGAGTGAAAGGGAAGGCCTACAGGTCGGTAGTGAGACCAGCTGTGTTATATGGGCTGGAGACGGTGGCACTGACCAGAAATACAGGACACAGAGCTGGAGGTGGCAGAGTTAAAGATGCTAAGATGTGCATTGGGTGTGACGAGGATGGACAGGATTAGAAATGAGGACATTAGAGGGTCGGCTCAGGTTGGACGGTTTGGAGACAAAGTCAGAGAGGCGAGATTGCGTTGGTTTGGACATGTGCACAGGAGAGATGCTGGGTATATTGGGAGAAGGATGCTAAGGATAGAGCTGCCAGGTAAGAGGAAAAGAGGAAGGCCTAAGAGAAGGTTTATGGATGTGGTGAGAGAGGACATGCAGGTGATAGGTGTGGCACAGCAAGATGACGAAAGAGATGGAAAAAAAATGATCCGCTGTGGCGACCCCTAATGGGAGCAGCTGAAAGAAGGCAAAGAAGAGATATAACACCTTTTTGTCTACATATTGAGTCTATATATAGCAGTCACTATTGCCAGATCATTGTTTTCTTGGTAATTTGTATCAATAATCACTGGATGCCAGGGAGACACGGTGTTAGCCGTGCAGCTCAACTTGTCCATCATTCTTGTCTGTGTGGAGTTTATGCATTTTCTCAGAGTATCCTGGTTTTCCTACTACATTCATATTTTACCTCAAGTTCTAAACTAACCCATGTGGGTTTGGTGGTGTGTATGAAGTGGCTTGAGATGGACTGGCACAACTGTTTCATATCTTTCACACAAAGCTACTGGAGTGTGAATGTTAAGTTATTAATGTTTAATATATGGAGAGTACTTTGGAAAGGAAGTTAGAGTCACAGCAAGATTTATTCAAGGGCTAAACAGGCTTATTTACTAAACACAGGATAATGAATTCAATTTTGCTGCATTTTATTGCATGTTTACTTTTCAGGCACAATGAATCTTACATGTGGAGCCTCCCTTCAAGGCACGTCTGCAGAGCAAATTTCCAAAAGCATCAAAACCAACAGAAATGTGGTGATTGAAATATCCAACAATACAACAAAGTTCCTGACTAACCCAAAGTAAGCTTTTGTCTTGTGTCTCTTTTCTTCATTTTTGTTCATGTCTGCCTGATTTTTAGGAAAAATGTACTGTTTGTTTAATGTGCTCTCCGTGTGTACAAAGAGAAAAGGAGGGTGTGTTGAAGCATTAGTTGTCAGGAATGTCTGAATTGTAATAAACGTATCAAATCCATTTACAGTAAGCTCAGCTTGCCACACGTTTGGGCGTGATGGGTCTGTGCAGTAAAGCCAGAAAAACCTCCGCCTGGACTTTCTCCTCTTGCTCATGTAAGAGTTAATCTCATTTGTTACTGGTACATAGATTATGGTACCACGAACCAACAGCAAGTGTATCTACAATAGTAGCTATTGTCTGATTACTGATTTCTTGATAATCTGAGTCCATAATTAATGTAAACCAGGATGGCACAGAGGCACAATGTCAGCCTGCAGCCTAACTGATCCAGCATCTTGGGTCTCAATACCGCAACCCACTGTGTGTGTGGTGGTCTGCCGTGGGCTATTCTGTGCTTTACACCTGCCATTACTGGCATAAGCTATACCTCTTAAGATTTTCCTCAGAATAAGGCAGATATTAAAAAAGGGATGGTTTCAGGGTAATGCAGTGAATAGCATTGCTGCCTCATTGACTCACAGTCTTGTGATGAGTGGTCACAATTTACTTTAGGTATCATTTACAGTACTTTAGGTATCCATGATAAACTAGCTGTTAAGGATCTGCAAACAATTTTTTTTATGCAATCACATTAAATGAGAATGGCACCTGCTGTTGTTTTCATTCATGCCTGTTTATTTGTTTACCTGAAATGCTCAGCTCCCACTGGGCCACTTTGTATTGAAATTTCATCAAAGATGCCCTGCGGTGGGTTGGCGCCCTGCCCGGGGTTTGTTTCCTGCCTTGTGGTTGGGATTGGCTCGAGCAGAGCCCCGTGACCCTGTAGTTAGGATATAGCGGGTTGGATAATGGATGGATGGATGGATGGATAATTTGTCAAAGAAAAATTCAATTTTTATTGAGAGACCCATTAAGAAAACATTACCGACTGTATATCCAAAAGGAACATTTTTTACAACTGGATTCATTGATTGTTTTTAATTCAACTTGAGAGAGGCACCTTCAGCTTATAAATTTGTATATTTTTATCTTTTATAAGTCTGACATTTGCTCCAAACAGTAAAATAAATCCCAATACAAGTTAGAACACGACATCAGATCAGTAGGCTGTACAATCCTCTCCTAAACCAGCTCAGATCTCCTGCTGCTTGAAGCTGTGCCAGGTAAACTAAACAACAGAGTGAAGAAAATGGAAAGCAAAATGTCCCTTCACTAATATAGAAATGCATAGAAGAGGAAACAGACTTCCTAGGTGTGGCTGTCTAAGCACAGTACAGTAAATTAGCGTGTACACAGTATTATCTTACACTAAAAATAACCTTGTGGCTGCATTTTCTACAGATTGTAATAATTCCATATATCACTGTCACTATAATTTACCAGGAAATTGCCACAATAACTTGATATTTTCACTTATATCATATTGTAAGTTAGGTCAGGTTGGGGAGCATGCACTGGTACAGAGCATTGCTATACCCATAAGACGACAAAACAGTTTGGGATCCAGGCTGGCAACCCCTGGGACACACATGTAGTCCAGTCCCATCTCCTGGTAATGACCACCTTTTTGCTGCAGTCAGGTATTACATGGGTGTCCCCTTGGCCTGGTCCAGTTGCTCGGGTCTATGGCAAAGAGGATCCTGTGAGCTGGGTCACCCTCAGGGAAACGCACCACATGGCCGCAGTGCTGTGACTGACAGTCCCTCACAATGCAGGTAATGTGCCTTATTTGGGACTCCATGAGCAAACACAAAGTCAAACCAGCGGTACCCAAGGATTCTCTGATGAGACACAGTACCAAAGGAGTCCAGTCTTCTTCTCAGGTCACTGGATAGCGTCCATGTCTCACAACCATATAACAAAACAAGAAACACCAGGACTTTAAAGACTTGGACCTTTGTCCTTTTGCATAGATATTGGGAGTGCCTCACACCCCTATCCAGTGACCTCAGGAACCCCCATGCTCTCCTAATCCGTCTGCAGATATCATAGGAAGAGTTACCAGAGACAAGAATGTCACTGCTAAGGTAACTAAACCTCTCGACACACTGTTGATGGCTGTGCCTAAGAGGTCATTAAAAGCCTGGATTATATGGTTTTGTGGCATATTGTAAGGTGGTATTAATATCAGGTATTTTATGTTCTCTATGTTATGATTTCATTTTATGCTGATTGTTTAGTATAATTTTATACTTATATCATGTTTATTTTCTGAGGTAATGGATTGTGATTCCTTTCATTAACTGAATAGAATTTATAATGGTTTCAATTTTGTGTTTTGTTTTGCAACACCTTGGACGCCATTTTGGGTCCTCAATTGCTGAAATTTTTAATTCCCATCATTAGGTCCACTTCCCATTTTTCTAGGAGGGAGGCCTCTGAGGTTGCGACTGGTGCTTAATCAATGCAATGGGATAAAAGGGCAACTAGGAACTCAGTTCTTATCTGATCTGCAGATACCAAAACTCTCAAATAAACCTTTTGCAAACTCTACTTACATGTTGCATTCACTTTAAGCCTCTTGCTTGTTATCTTAAAATTGAATATTATCTCTCACTAGCAAAATACCGACGCTTCGCAGCAACGAAGTACTGCCTTAAAATTTTTATTAAGAAGAAAAGTAAACCTTTTTAAACTGAGTGAAAATATACCAATAATTATTTGTTAAGGATCTCTTTGTATGCCACGTTGTCAGTTCAGCCCTCCGATTGTAATATGACCATGCTGTGCGCTGAGCTTACTCTTGAGCATGCAACGTACAGTTGTCCATGTGAAAAGCAATCTTGCCTCAAATCTTACAGCTTGGATTGCTGCTGTCATAATCGGTTTGAGTTTCATGGTTTGTTTCAATTACGACAGTATTTGCAGGACTTGTGTTGAAGTGACATTCGGCATCTGTCAAGCATTGTAAGCATACAACCGGTTTCATCGATAACTTTGCATCCAGCTTTTGAGAGTTTAAACATTCATAAACATCAAAGTGTCCACTACTGAAATCGTCACCTGTGAATGTAAGATGTTTAAGAGGCATTGGCGGTTGTCCAAAGGTGTAAAATATTTGGCCATTTCGGTACACTTGAAAGCGACAACCAAACAATTCAGCAGCAGCCATCAACTCACATGCAGAACCATAGGTGAAGGGCTTAAGCATTTCACTCTTATAGTGCTCCTGTGTAGTATAATTATCTCCTGTACTGTCATCAGTCCACACCTTAAACCTCTCCCAGTCATTCAATACATAAGGCACAATGTTCCTCCGGATATCAAGAGTGAGCCTGATATGGCCGTGCAATATGTAACACAGAGAATGGAAAAGGTAGGTGCCATCTCCGGACATGTAAACCACTCAGTAAGTGACAGTTCTTTGATCGATGGTGATCACCTCGATAGACATGTTAATAGGGGTATGGTAGGAACGATAAAGGAAATGGGTACCTGAACAATGTAAAGTAAGTCTAAAATACCTATACAATAACTGTAATTGTAATAAATGAACAAGAAAACAGCGGAGAAGCCGTGGATTAAATAAAAAGGCTGCAGTTATTAGCAGGGAGACGTGAATCCCGTGGCGAAGCAAGAAAGGGAATGAAGAGACCGGAGCGACGGACGGCCTTATATAGGCAGGCAGCCAACAATGTGGGAGGCGTGGGGATGAGGGACCCAACGCCGCCTCACATGGCGAGTGAGCTGCAGGCTATGGACGTATATATGTACGTAAGTTGGATTAGGTTAGTGTTGGGAACCCACGTACCAAATTTCTTGAAGATGGGCCCATAAGTAACAAAGACCGTTGGAAAGTTCAATATGGCGGTTGACAGTGGCGTCATACCACCGAAATAAGTACGTACATCGGTACAACGTTATGACCGTTACGTGTAGAATTTCGAAATGAAACCTGCTTAACTTTTGTAAATAAGCTGTAAGGAATGAGCCTGCCAAATTTCAGCCTTCTACCTACACGGGAAGTTGGAGAATTAGTGACATTGGAAAGTTCAATATGGCGGCCGACAGTGGCATCATACCATCGAAATAAGTACGTACATCGGTTTTGGTTAGCGCATGGAAGCCGCCTACCAAATTTCATGAAGATGGGGCTATAAATAAGAAAGTTCAACATGGCGGACGTTGTCGACCATTATCGACCGTTATGACCGTTACGTGTAGAATTTCGAAATGAAACCTGCTTAACTTTTGTAAGTAAGCTGTAAGGAATAAGCCTGCCAAATTTCAGCCTTCTACCTACACGGGAAGTTGGAGAATTAGTGATGAGTCAGTCAGTCAGTGAGTGAGTGAGTGAGTCAGTCAGTCAGTGAGGGCTTTGCCTTTTATTAGTATAGATTATTGCCTTAATTTCCTTTTGTTCTTAACCATTGTTTCCCTATGTGCATCTTCCGGTCTTGCTCAAATGTTTATGTGCCAATTCCCTGACAGAACAATCTACTAAAACATATAATTGCATTTTATTACCACTGTTAGTTTTAAATATAACTAACAATTACAAAATATATTGAATAAGAAAAATGGTCTATCTGTTTGATGAAGCAAATGAACAAAAAGTAAAATCTACACCTTAAGTCCTTGAATACACCTAAATATTATGCAACTTGTACATTTTCTAACTTAACTATATTATTGAAACAATATTTCTTGAAATGTTATTGTATGATGTTAAAAATTTTAGAATTTGTTGAATAAACCCTTCCACCCATCCGTTGTCCAAATGTGCTTTATCCAACATGCAGACTCTTAAAACCTGCTTGTAGTGGACACATTAAAATGAAATGTGATTAGAGGACCATCCAGAAATTCTTCTTGATAAAATTAAAACTATAGGTCCCCTAGGTCCCTTCCACATCTCAAAAATGTGGAGTTTTAATTGATTGAAGGCATCAAATAAGCCTGTTATCTGCAAGTGTAGGTGTGCTAGTGGTTCCACCCTACATTGGACTGTAACTCCATTCATGGTAGCTTTATCAGTTTAGAAAAATGCTATGGAATACACTTCCACCACCGTTGCTCTGTATAGAAAATGGAGAAAATCACTTTGACAGTAGCCACTTCACATAACCACCACTTCTTCAACCTGTAGACATTTTCATTCCTCACTGAGGGACTTTGTAGCTCCCACTTGCAACAAAAAGACAATTATCTCTGTACCCATGAAAACTAATAAGGATTATCTTAATGACTACAAATCGGTGGCACTCACAACCATTGTCATAAACTGCTTTAACGTACATGTTTTGAGATGCAATAAATAGAATATTCCAAATATAAGGGACGTTCAAAAAGTTTCCACACTTTTTTATCTCTATTTATTAAGAATTCCATCCATCCATTATCCAACCCGCTATATCCTAACTACAGGATCACAGGGGTCTGCTGGAGCCAATCCCAGCCAACACAGGGTGCAAGGCAGGAAACAAATCTTGGGCAGGGAGCTAGCCCACTGCAGGGCACACACATACACACACACACACACCAAGCACACACTAGGGGCAATTTAGAATCGCCAATGCACCTAACCTGCATGTCTTTGGACTGTGGGAGGAAACCGGAGCACCAGGAGGAAACCCACGCAGACACGGGGAGAACATGCAAACTCCACGCAGGGACGACCTGGGAAGCAAACCCAGGTCTACCCACTGTGCCGCCGTGCCACCCTTTATTAAGAATTTCAAAAATAAATGACTTCACTTTTCTACATAGTCACCCTCATTTGCGATGCAATTTTCCCAGTGTCATACCAACTATTTAATGTCCAATTACTACACCTCCCACCTTCGCCGTTTCCAGCAAAAACATAAAAATGCAGAATCTTTTTTAACGTCCCACGTTGTATGGTCCACTTCCAGCTTCCATGTTTTTATAACCTGTTCACATAAGTTCCCAAATCTCTAGCACTTCATATCATCCTGGTATATCTGGATAATAAAAACCACCATGCCAATGTACTAATGACAGCTCGACATTTTACACAGTGTTGCACCAACAAAGCTGGTCAGCAAGGTTTTAGATTTGGGACATCATCTGTAAGTGGATTTTGAACATCCTAACTTTCAGAGTCTAGTACGTGAAGAGCAGTTGCATCATAATGTTCATGTTTATCCTGAACATGGGTTAGTGTGCCGAGTCCCCTTCTGATTGTCATTTTCAACTAAATTTGTTGATGTCACCACTGCCATTTGCATGATCACCAATAATTATGAGAAGTTTTAAACAGAATTCATTTGCTTTCTGATACAACATTTCCTGGATAACAGTATATCCTTTGTGAAATGAACAGCCTCAACATCCACAAAAAGGTTTGGGGCAGCCATCTGTATATCGTCCCTGGCAGCAAAAGGGTTTAGAATGAGCACTCAAGTGCACTGAATCGAGTCCTGAGCTGAACTGAATTACTCTTCAAAACATGGAGGCTTTAGAGGCCTTGACCGGAAGTGACATGGCAGAACCGGAAGTGATGTTTTTCTGGGTGTCAGAACCAGAAGTGATGTATTTATGGTTGAATCATGCAGGTTTTCCACCCCTTGGCCTGGCATGGAACTACCTTCACTTGGTCCGTACAGCTCCCTCCTACTCGCACATGTGTGACACCTTTAATGTCAGCAAAACTAGGGAGCTGGTCACAGAGGTCAAGAAGCACTGGCAGAAGACACTCACTGCTTAAGTAGACATTGGAACCACCATCACTGAAAACCTGAACTGAAAAGAACACATCCTAACTATTGTCAAGAAGGATCACCAACACCTTTACTTCTCTAGATGTCTGATGAAGGTCCACATTTGTCTCTCCAAGCTTGCCAACATCTATATGTGCACAGTGAAGTTTTTCCTCAATAAATATGGCAGCTTAGTATGGTACTTGATAAGTGCAGGGCAGCAAGACCAATACAGAGGACACATAAGGGTTTGGTAAAGGCAGCACAGACTAATACTGGCACACAGCTCACATTTGGCCAAAACATATACTGTATAACAGTTTTAATGTATTTTGTGGTCTGCATTATCTGTTTTGGGTTAGTATTTCTAACACAAGTCTGTTTAGATATGCAATTAAGAATTTCAGAGTACTTTGTATACCTGAAAATAAATCTGAACTTGAATATAAACATCAATAGAAAATCCATACAAACGTGAAGAGAAAATGCAGACGATCCAGGTCTCTGGAGCCATTAGACACGAATCACTATGCTGTTGTGCCCCCAATTTTATCCACATGTAAATATTTACTCTGTTGTTTAATACACAAAATGTACCTTTTTTATGAAAACAGGCCATGTCCTGCCAAATGTCTTCAATCCATTTTGTTACAGGGCCAAACTAAAGCAGTGGCGATATCCATCATAACGTAACATGGCAGGATGTTTGGAATAAACTGTAATCTGTTCAAATTAGAAAGGGTGGGTTAAGATGGAGTTTTTGATTTTATTTAGTTGCCTAAACATGAGTTGTTTGTATCTTGTGTCTTCAAACAGGTACCACTGTCACAGCGGGTATAACAACACCCCTCTTCAACCTACAATTGAGCCAAGATGTAGAGAGGCCTGCTCCTTCAGCAAAACAGGCGACACGGCTTGTGGAAGTGTGGGAGTGATGACGTATGACATCTCTGTATCACCAAGACAAAGCGGCCAGATGAAATTGGCTATCATGTTCAGTGTGCCTTATGATTATTCTTTGTATGAGAATTGGTTTGCAGTGGGCTTTTATGACCTCAGTAAGGGGTGTGATCACCAATTGTATCACGAAATGTACAATCAGGTCAAACCAGAGTTTAAAAGAGCCAAAGCTACCCAGGGCACTCTGAGTCATAGTGCCAAAGGCTTTGATATCAAAGCAGCAATGTCTAATGCCAGTCAATCAATAATGCAAGTGGAATTGTGGGAAAGCAATGTCAGTTATTCTTCAGGGTATCCATGAAAAGCATGGCAGTCTTACATTCTTTGGGAATTGGCTTCCTTTTTGTTTTAACAGAAGCTTCAAGTTGGCCCTTCATTCTACTGATGTGCTTTTAAAAATAAAACAGCTTTAGGTAATGAAATTCTGTAATTTGATAAAAAAAATAAATAAATTGCTATATGTCTTCCCTGTACTTCTGTGAGATTTCCAGTGGCTTCCTGTTTTCACTTTGTCATTCTGGGGTAGTGAGTGCTGCTTGATGAGGTAAAAAATTAATTTATATAATTTTAGCACAAGACTGAAACATAACAGTTTGGGAAAAGGGTTTGAATACTTCCTGAGAGCAAAGTGCATGTATTCATTTGTTTTAAAAAAAACTTTTAATAGCATTGTACCACAGTAACTTTTTAAATAGCTTTGTGCTCCCCGAATAGGTGCTCTTTTCTGCCATTATTGTTCTTAATATTGACTTTCATTGTGTTACACACGGAAGCGAGCATCCACTACAGTCATCAAAAGCTTCTACAGATCTGCTCTAATAGCACAGATAATTATTATAACACAGAAGCAATACCATAGGAGATTCTCAGATCACCGGGATTTACGTTGACTCCTACACTTGGAAGACGGCTACGCAGACAGTGCAGGGAGACGAACCAAAAAAAGAGGCAAGCGAGCAGGTTTACTAGCTAGGCTAAAGGCTGCTCCGCATAAAACACCTCTTCCTAGCGTTCTTCTTGCAAATACTAGATCACTCTCAAATAAAATGGATGAGCTCCGACTGGATGTTTCCACACATAAAACTACAAGTGAGTGCTGCCTTTTGATTTTTTCGGAGACGTGGCTGGACCCCAACATACCAGACACAGCAGTTGAACTTGCAGGTTGCACGCTCCATCGAGCTGATCGAACCCCAGATTTCAGTAAGAAAACAGGTGGAGGACTGTGTGTCTATACTAATAATGCTTGGTGCACTAATATAACTACAATCGACAAGTTTTGTTGTCCGGACGATGAATATCTGATGCTAAGATGCCGACCGTTTTACCTACCGAGAGAACATATCGTCATTATTGTTACGGCAGTATACATACATACCTCCTCAGGCTAATGTTAAGTCAGACGTTATCAGTAAACAACAGAACTCGCACCCTGATGCAGTTTTTATCATTGATGGGGATTTTAATCAAGAGAATCTTAAGGATGTATTCCCAAGATTTTATCAGCATGTACATTGTAAAACCAGAGAGAAAAACACCTTAGACCACGTCTATACAAACATAAGAGACACCTATAAGGTCATTCCACTCCCCCACCTTGGCAAATCTGATCATCTGTCTTTGTCTCTTGTTCCAGCGCACAAAGCCCTTATCAACAGTACTAATCCAATTAGCAAGACTGTTAAAGTTTGGCCTGAAGCGGCCATTTGCCAACTCCAGGACTGCTTTGAACAAACAGACTGACATATATTTTTTTCATCAGACAGACTTAGAGACATATACTTCATCTGTGCTGTCATATATTAATTACTGTGTGGACAATGTCACTGTAAACAAAAGGATTAAGGTCTACCCAAATGAGAAACCATGGATGGACAGTGAAGTCAGCTGCTCAGAGAAAGGGAGAACGCCTTTAAATTAGGAGACACCTCAGCCTAGAGCTGCCAGAGCCAACCTCAAGAAGGACATCAAGTCTGCTAAACTAATGTACAAACAACGGATTGAGGAGGACTTTGACAGTACCTCAAACTCACAGTGGATGTTGCAAGGCATCCGATTAATCATGGATTACAAAAAGAAAAATGATGTACAATACACACTGGCCAATAACAATGCCAACCTAGCAGAGGAAATTAACAGTTTCTTTGCACAGTTTGAAAAGGACAATAACCAACCTCCTGTCAGCTTCGAGCTGACCGGAGACTCACAGCCTGTGGTCGTACTCATACATAATGTCCGGCGGGCACTCGAAAACATCAATACAAGGAAGGCAGCAGGTCCTGATAATGTGCAAGGACATGTGCTCCAGGCCTGCTCTGACCAATTAGTGGAGGTATTACGCACATATTCAACCTGTCTCTCTCTCCTCAGGTGTAGTCCCCTTGTGCCTGAAATCCACAACCATTGTTCCTGTTCCCAAAAAACCGAGGATAACCTATCTTAATGACTAGCGCCCCTGTCATCGCAAAGTGCTTTGAACGACTAGTAATCACCCACATCAAAGCCTCCATCCCAGCTGATCTAGACCAACACCAGTTTGCCTATCGGTCAAACAGATCAGCTGAGGATGCCATCTGTGTGGCTCTCCATGCTGGTCTCTCGCACCTGGAAAAGCCCAACACCTATGTCGTGATGCTCTTCATTGACCACAGCTCTGCTTTTAACACCATCATACCTAACCAGCTGATCCAAAAACTCTATGCACTAGGAATTGCTCTGTCCATATGCAACTGGTTACTGGATTTTCTCACTGACCGCCCCCAGTAGGTCAGGATGGGCAAACACACATCCTCCACCCTTACCCTGAGCACTGGTGTGCCGAAAGGATATGTACTAAGTCCCCATCTCTTTGCACTCTTCACCCATGACTGTCAACCCATCCACCAATCAAACATTATTGTTAAATTTGTGGATGATACGACTGTCATTGGGTTTGTAACAGACAACAATGAAGCTGCATATAGGGAAGAGGTTTAGAATCTGACAGTATGGTGCAACACCAACAACCTGGTCTTAAATACCAAAAAGTCCAAAGAAGTTATTCTGGACTTTAGGACCACTTAAAAGACCAATCACAGTCCGATAACAATCAATGCAGATGCTGTGGAGAGAGTTTCCAGCTTTAAGTTTCTAGGAGTCACCATCTCAGAGGACAGCAACTTGGCTATAATAGGCAAAGCACAACAACACCTCTATTTCCTCAGGAAGCTAAGGAGAGCTGACCTTCCCCAGACGCTGCTGGTTAATTTCTATAGATGCACTATAGAGAGCATCTTAACTGACTGCACGATGGCCTGCAGGTACAACAGCTGCACCAAGGCTGCTAAAGAAGCCATGCAGCGGGTCGTAAAAACAGCAGAGGCCATTACTGGGACTGAACTGCCATCACTCGAACTCTTGTATAAGACTCACTGTGTGAGAAGGGCCAAAAACATTCTCATGTACAAAACTCATTCTTTGTTTGAGCTCCTCCTGTCAGGCTGATGCTTGAGGTCAATCCGTGGACGCACAAACAGACTAAAAAATAGCTTTTTCCCATCTGCCATAAACTTTCTGAACTCTGAATCTCCTCAGTCCTAGATGACTTTTAATTGAACATGTGCAATAAGCTATATTGGTAATGTGCAATATACTAATGTAATACAATACAGAATATGTAATTTACTATTCCTTAACAGGTGCAATAACAATTTATGCTGCTGCTGTACTTTGAGCAATAATAATTTACTCTGGTTACTTGATCACTTAACACTGTATACAACATACTGTATTTGGAATTATTTGACTTTTCTTTAAATGCACCTTGGGGCTGTCACAAAAAGTAATTTCATTGTGTTACACAATGACAATAAAGTGCTTGAACTTGAACTTAGATAGATAGATAGATAGATAGATAGATAGATAGATAGATAGATAG
>JANRMT010049829.1:10960402-10973053 GCA_026402145.1 Polypterus bichir lapradei
TATCTATCTATCTATCTATCTATCTATCTATCTATCTATCTATCTATGAGAAACCTCTCAAAAATCCAAGATAGTGCAGGCAGGGTGGAGTTGGTGGAGAAGATTGTCAGGAGTGACTTATGACAGACAGGTACCAGCAAGAGTGAAAGGGAAGGCCTACAGGTCGGTAGTGAGACCAGCCGTGTTATATGTGTGGGTGACGGTGGCACTAACGAAAAGAGAGGAGACAGAGCTGGAGGTGGCAGAGTTAAAGATGTTAAGATTTGCATTGCGTGTGACGAGGATGGATAGGATTGGAAAAGAGGACATTAGGGGGTCAGCTCAGGTTGGACGGTTGGGAGACAAAGTCAGAGAGGCTAGATTGTGTTGGTTTGGACATGTGCAGAGGAGAGATGCTGGGTATATTGGGAGAAGGATGCTAAGGGTAGAGCTGCTATCTATCTGTGTTATCTATCTATATAACACATTTATGTCTTCATATTGAGTTTACATATAGCATTCACTATTGCCAGATTATTGTTTTCTTGGTAATTTGTATCAATAATTACAGGATGCCAGGGGGGCACAGTGTTAGCCAGGCAGCTCGACTGGTCCATCATCCTTGTTCTGTGTGGAGTTTATGCATTTTCTCCATGTCTGTTTCATGTTTTCTCAGAGTATCCTGGTTTTTCTACTAAATTCATATCTTACCTCAAGTTCTAAACTGACCCATTTGGGTGTGGTGGTGTGTATGAAGTGGCTTGGACTGAGATGGACTGGCACAGCTGTTTCATATCTTTCACACAAAGCTACTGGAATAGGCTCTGCCTCCTCACAAATGTGAGCTGGATTAAGAGTGTGAATGTTGTTATTAATATATAATATATGGAGAGTACTTTGGAAAGGAAGTTAGAGTCACAGCAAGATTTATTCAAGGGCTAAACAGGCTTATTTACTAAACACAGGATAATGAATTCAGTTTTGCTGTACTTTATTGCATGTTTACTTTTCAGGCACAATGAATCTTACATGTGGAGCCTCCCTTCAAGGCATGTCTGCAGAGCAGATTTCCAAAAGCATCAAAACCACTAGAAATGTGGTGATTGAAATATCCAACAATACAACTAGGTTCCTGACTAACCCGAAGTAAGCTTTTATCTTCTACTGTATCTCTTTTCTTCATTTTTGTTCGTGTCTGCCTGATTTTTATGAAAATGTACTGTTTGTTTCAGAGAGCACGATGTTTTCTTCATGTGTACAAAGAGAAAAGTAGAGTGTGCTGAAGCATTAGTTGTCAGGAATGCCTGACTTGTAATAAATGTATAAAGACTGCTAACAGTAAGCTCAGCTTGCCACACATATGGGCATGATGGGGCTGTGCAGTAAAACCAGTAAAACCCCCCCACTTGGACTTTCTCCTCTTGCTCATGTAAGAGTTACTCCCATCTACTGTATTACAGGTACATAGATTATGGTACCACGAACCAACAGCAAGTGTATCTACAATAGTAGCTATTGTCTGATTACTGATTTCTTGATAATCTGAGTCCATAATTAATGGATACCAGGATGGCACAGAGGCACAATGTCAGCCTGCAGCTTAACTGATCCAGCTTCCTGGGTCTGAATACTGCAAGCCGCTGTGTGTGTGGTGGTGTGCCGTGGGCTATTCTGTGCTTTTCACCTGCCATTACTGGCATAAACTATATTTCTTAAAATTTTCCTCAGAATAAGGAATATATATATAAATAAATGGGATTGTTTCAGGGTAATGTAGTGCATAGCACTGATGCCTAATTGACCGACAGTCTTGCGATGAGTGGTTACAATTTACTTTAGGTATCATTTACAGTACTTTAGGTATTCATGATAAACTAGCTGCTAAGGATCTGCAAACAATTTTTTGTATGCACTCACATTAAATGAGAAAGGCTCTTGCTGTTGTTTTCATTCATGCCTGTTTATTTGTTTATCTGAAATGCTCAGCTCCCATTGGGCCATTTTGTATTCAAATTTGGTGTACTAATTCGTCAGAGAAAATGATACAAAAATTCAATTTTTATTGAGAGTTCCATTTAGAAAACATTATTGACTGTATATCCAAAAGGAACATTTTCATTTATTGTTTTTAATTCAACCTGAGAGAGGCACTTTCAGGTTTTAAATTTGTATATTTTTATCTTTTATAAGTCTGCTGCTCCCAACAGCAAAATAAATACCAATACAAGTCAGTGCAGCATTGCACATATGTCTGGAAACACGACATCACATCAGTAGGCTGTGCAATCCTCTCCTACACCAGCTCAGTTCTCCTGCTGCTTGAAGCTGTGCCAGGTAAACTAAACTACAGAGTGAAGAAAATGGAAAGCAAAATGTCCCTTCACTAATATAGAAATGTATGGAAAAGGAAAAAGAATTCCTAGGTGTGGCTCTCTAAGCACAGTACAGTAAATTAGTGTGTACACAGTATTACCTTACACTAAAAATAACCTTGTGGCTGCATTTTCTGCAGATTGTAATAATTCCATATATCACTGTCACTATAATTTACCAGGAAATTGCCACAATAACTTGATATTTTCACTTGTATCATATTGTAAGTGAGGTCAGGTTGGGGAGCATGCACTGGTACAGAGCATTGCTGTACCCATAACACGACAAAACAGTTTGGGATCCAGGCTGGCAACACCTTTAATGTCAGCAAAACTGAGGAGCTGGTCACATAAGTCAAGAAGCACTAGCAGAAGACACTCACATCAGTTTCAGTCGACATTTTTGGAGCCACCATCACTGAGAACCTGAAATGAAAAGAATACATCCTAACTATTGTCAAGAAGGATCACCAACAACTTTACTTCCCTAGATGTCTGATGAAGGTCCACGTTTGTCTATCCAAGCTAACCAATCACTACAGGTGCACAGTGGAGTCTTTCCTCACTGGATTTGGCATCTTTGTATAGCACCTGATCAGTGCAGGACAGAAAGACCACTACAAAGGGCACTACAAGGGGGTGGCAAAGGCAGCACAGAATAGCACTGTCACACAGCTCACATTTGGCCAAAATATGTACTCTTTAATAGTTTTAATGTATTAACATTATCTGTTTTGGTGTAGCATTTCTATCACAAGCCTGTTTAGATATGCAATTTAGAATTTCAGAGTATAATAAAACCTCTGGTCATGAACATTTCCGAACACGTACACATACACGTACAAATCGGGTTACAATCAAAAAATTTGCCAAAATTTTGCATCTGTTCATGACTACACACTCTGGTGGCGAACAAAAACACTGGAGGTCAGTTTCCCTACACGAGTTCGTACGCGCCAATGATTTCCCATTATCCATTTCCCATTTTCTTTAGTTTGCATATAGAGGGCCTAACAGAGCAGCTGATGTTGCAAAAGAAGTTATAATGCTAACCAAGCAGAGGCATCAAGTGCTAGAAGAGGTGGAAAAACTGTTGCTAGTGTGGTTGAACAAGAAGCAACTTGCAGGGGATAGCGTAAGCGAGGTGATCATATGTGAGAAAGCCAGGAAGATTCATGGCAATTTGCTTAAAAAAAATCCTTCTTCGAGTGGTGAGGAATTTAAAGCTAGTAGAGCAGCGTTTCTCAACCTTTATGTATTTGCGACCCTAGTTTTCAAAACAATTTTAATCGCGCCCCCCCTAAAATTTTTTTGAAATGTAGATGTATATTTTATTATGCCTACTTAACTTTTATCGACATTTATCTAACTCTATATTTATTGTTCTAGTATCAGAATGTAGTTTAAGTTAATTTGTTTTGGTTTCAACAGATTTTTTTTCATATTTTTGATTCTTGTTTTCTTTTTTCACATCTTAGCGTCCCCCTTTTCGTTACTTCGCGCACCCTTAGGGGGGCCCGCCCCACAGGTTGAGAACTACTGTAGTAGAGGATGGTTTGAAAAGTTTCACAAGAGAAGTGGTATTCAATTTTTTTTCCCTGTGCTTAAAACCCATAAAAAAAGTGTTTACAGGGAGCGGTTCGTAAGGGTCTAGCACAAAACTGTTACAATGTTAGTTTTCTCTGTTGTTCAAGGTTTTCTCAGTGTTATTCAATGTTTGTACATTCAGTTTACTATTACACTGTGCATTCTATAGTATGAGTAGCTATTTTTGTTCTTAAAAAATATATTTACATACAGTTCATACGGTCTTGAACGGATTAATCGTATTTACATACAATCTTATTACATTCGGGTCGCAACCAAATCGGGCCGCGTCCAGAGTTTTGGAATAAATTACGGTCCTGACCAGAGGTACCACTGTACTTTGCATATCTGAGAATAAATTTGAACTTTATATGGACATCAATAGAAAATCCCTATAAACATGAAGAGAAAATGCAGACGATTCAGGTCTCTGGAGCCATTAGACACAAATCAATATGCTGTTGTGCCCCCACAATTTGTCCACTTGTAAATATTTACTCTGTTGTACACAAAATGTACCTTTTTTATGAAAACACACCATGCCCTGCCAAATGCCTTCAATCCATTTTCTTACAGGGCCAAACTAAAGAAGTGGCGGTATCCATTATAACGTAAGATGGCAGCATCCTTTGAATAAACCATGATCTGTTCAAACTAGAAAGGGTGAGTTAAGATGGAGTATATGATTTTATTTAGTTGCCTAAACATGAGTTGTTTTTATCTTGTGTCTTCGAACAGGTACTACTGTCACAGCGGGTATAACAACACCCCTCTTCAACCTTCAATTGAGCCAAGATGTAGAGAGGCCTGCTCCTTCAGCAAAATGGGCAACACGGCTTGTGGAAGTGTAGGAGTGATGACGTATGACATCTCTGTATCACCAAGACAAAGCGGCCATATGAAACTGGCTATTATGTTCAGTGTGCCTTATGATTATACTTTGTACGACAATTGGTTTGCGGTGGGGTTTTATGACCTCAGAACGGGGTGTGATCACCAATTGTATCACGAAATGTACAATCAGGTCAAACCAGAGTTTAAAAGAGCCAAAGCTAAACAGGGCACTCTGAGTTACAGTGCCAAAGGCCTTGATATCAAAGCAACAATGTCTAATGCCAGTCAATCGATAATTCAAGTGGAACTGTGGGAAAGCAATGTCAAATGATCTTCAGGGTATCCATGAAAAGCATGCCAGTCTTATATTATGAATTGGCTTCCATTTTGTTTTAACAGAATCTTCAAGTTGATTCTTCATTATCATACTGATGTGCTTTTAAAAATAAAACAGCTTTAGGTAATGAAATTCTGTAATTTGATAAAAAAAATAAAATGTTTTATGTTTTCCCTGTGCTTGAGTGAGATTTCCAATGGAGATGTTGGCTTCCTGTTTTTGCTTTGTAATTCTGGGGTATTGAGTGCTGCTTGATGAGGGAAAAAATGAATTTATATAATTTTAGCACAAGACTGAAACATAACAGTTTGGGAAAAGGGTTTGAATACTTTCTGAGAGCAATGTGCATGTATTCATTTGTTTTAAAAATACTTTTAATAGTATTGTACCACAGTAACTTTTTAAATATATGTTTTAATGTATTTTATGGATGTTCTTACAGTGTGCTAGTTAGTCATAAGTACATTCTTAAAAATGCCATGAGGGAATCATTTTCTGTTGTCTTTCTGCTGCTGCTGCTGGTGAGCTGTGTGTTTTGTTCGTCACGTTGCATGTCGATCATTTAAAAGCCTGTACAGCAGCTGTCCTTTTGCCACTTCGCATCTCTGCTGCTCGTATTGTGAAGGGGGGGGGGGGGTTTGTTTGAACGCATGCTAGGGAGAAGCAGTCGGATCATATGCTGGCTTGCTGCTGCTGGTGAGTTGCGTGTTCTGATTGTCGCTTGTCATTGTTTCAAGAGCTGGGAGCACATGAAGTGTATCTGCCAAAAGCATTTCAACAACTGCTAGGTTAGATGTCCATGAACTTGTTTTAAATGTTGTCTCACTGCCTTGTCTCGCGTGACATTATAATGTCTCTTGCGGGACGTCAAATTGTCATCTGTCTCCCTAGTCTCCTTCCCAAGATTTTTTTTAATAGAGAGATATAATAATACAGTGTCTTCAGAAAGAATTCAGACACCTCCGCTTTTTACACATTTTGGTATATTGAAGTCTTGTGCTTTAACACGTGCAACTTCATTTTTTCCTCATTGATCAACACTCAATATCACAGACTGACAAAAAAAAACAAGAAAAGGATTTTAAGATTTTTTGCAAATTTATTAAAAATAAAAAACTGAAAATTCCCACTGACACAAGTATTTAGACCAGTGGTTCTCAACCTGTGGGGTGGGCCCCCCTAGGGTGGCGCAAAGATGTGAAAAAAAGAAAACAAGAATCGAAAATATGAAAAATATATCTATTGAAACCAAAACAAATTCACTTAAGTTACATTCTGATACTAGAAAAATAAATATAATTAGATAAATGTCGGTAAAAGTTAAAAAAATATGCATCTATGATATATCATTAATTAAAAAAGAACAAATTGGTATTAGTGGCCGCCTTTCAAAAAAACGTTAGGGGGGCGCGATTAAAACTGTTATGAAAACTCGGGTCGCAAATACTTAAAGATTGAGAAACGCTGATTTAGCCCTTTACTCCGTACTTCATTTAAGCACCTTTGGCAGCAACTACAGCCTGGAGTCTCCTTGAATTTGGGGATCTTCTGTCATTCCTCTTTGTAGATCCTCTCAAGCTGTGTCTGGTTGGTTGGAGACTGTTTGTGGACAGCTATCTTCAGGTCCGTTTTGAGATGTTCAATTGGTTTCAAGTTCGGACTCTGGCTGAGTCACTCAAGGACATTCATTGAGTTGACCTTAAGTCCCACTTGAGCTGTCTTTGCTTTGTTCTTTGTGTCATTTTCCTGTTGTAAGGTAAAACTTTGGCCCAGTATGAGATCCAGAGCACTCTAGAGCAGGTTTTCACTAAGGGTATCTGTTCTTTGTTCGTTCAAATTTCCCTCAACCGTGCTCTATCTACCAGTCTTTGTCACTGAAAAACAACTCTAGTACTTGATGCTTCCACCACCCTGCTAAACCATTGGACTGATGTCACACCTGTGATGAGTGGTGCCTGATTTCCTCCAGAAGTGACACTTAGACTTGAGGTCAAACAGTTCAATCTTGGCTTCATCAGAACAGAGAAACTTGTTTCTCACAGTCTGAGAGTCATTTAGGTGCCAATTTTCATAAAGCCCAGCTTAGTGGAATGTTGCAGTGGTGGTTGTCCTTTGAGAAGTTTCTCCCATCTCTAAAGTTAATCCAGAATGACCATCAGGTTTTTGGTCACCTCTCTAACCGTGGCCCTTCTCTCCCAATTGTTCAGTTTGGCTGAGCAGCCAGGTAATGGTTGTTCCAGACTTCTTCCATTTATATATTTAATAAATACATTTTTACAAACTAAAAATGAATCTTCTTATAACTGAAAAATGAAGCACCACAACACATAGTTTCTCGGCTAGCACACTGTCTGCCATTTTAGGATAGGCCTTGTTGGACTGAAGCTACAGGTTCACTCCCACCATCCACACAATGGGTGATGCAGGTGAAGTCACTTCACCTGACTGGACTCCAATTTAATAAATCAAATCAAATCACTTCACAACACCCACACTACTGCTCTGGTTTCTAATTAACCTAATAGGAATGTCTTTGAGATAGAAGAGTAAAAAAGCAGAGTAACTGTAGAAAGATGCACACAGGCTTCAGGAACATGTAAAATTCACAAAGACAGGCCAGGATTCACATCCACAACTCAGGAGATGTGAGACAGCAGCATAAACCATTGTGCCACCAAACAAGAGATCTTCAGTTATTAGGAAATTTTCTAATTGTCGTCCTTTATATGGTGTCTTTTGGTAGTCTTAACTTCAAGGTGAACCATCACTCCAGTCTGAGGTTTCTTGAAGGCCCTCTCTATTTGGTTGCACTCATCCTTCCCTCAATGCTGACTGGTCTCCCTGCCCTTGCTGCTGAAATGCTCCCCCATTGCATGATCTTCCCACCACCATGCTTCACCATAGGGATGGTTTTAGGCAGATGATGAGCAGTGTTAGGTGTTTGCTAGACATAGTGATTGGAGGAAGAGCAGTTCAAGATTTGTCTCAACAAACCAGAGAATCCTTTTCCTCATGCTCTCAAAGTCCTTTAAACTGTCATATGACTTTACTCAAGAATGACGTTCATTCAGCCACTCTTCCATAACTATCCAATTGATGAATTGCAGCTGAGATGGTCATCATTTCTACAGGTTTGCTTATCTCAGCAGCAGACTTCTGAAGCTCTGTTGTTGTAACGATTGGCTTCTTGGTCACTTTCCTAGCCAAGGTCCTTCTTATCTTGTTATTCACAGGCAACTCTAGAAAGAGTCTTGGTAGTTCCAAACTTCTGTCTTTACACAATAATTGAGGTGACTGTGCTCCTGTGTGGACTCACGCCTTTAGAAATGGTCTGATACCCTTTGTCCTTATCTGTGCCTCACCATAATTTCATCATGGAGGTTTGCAGAGTGTTCCTTGGACATCATGGTTTGTTTTTTGTCCCAATGTGCAAAGTGAATTGTGGGGCCTTCTTTACAAAGGCGTGTTCCTTTCTAAATGAAGTCCAAATATGTTCAGTTCACCAGTGGACTCCAATCAACTTCTAGACACATCTCAAGGAGAATGAAAAGAAACAAAATGCACCTGACTACAATTTGGAGAACCGCAACAAAGGGTCTGAATCTTATAGGAATTAAAGATTTCAGCTTTTGATTTTTAATAAATTTGTAAACCGTTCTCAAAACATGTTTTCACTTTGTTTTTCTGGGTGACTGAGTATAAATTAATAGTCGAAAATTGAAAATTTATCCCATTAAAATTAAATTTATAATACAATAAAGTCTACAAAAGTCAATCCATGGTACTAACCACTTTCTTCATACATCTTCTTTTTCGATTTCCTTACTAGTCCAATCAGCTTCAATTAAATTTATAATCAAGATTCAGTGAAGCAGGTCTCTGGTTTTGGACTCAAAACTCTGCCTTTAAACTGTACAAGTCTAAACAAAAACAATATTTCATAGGAACTTCAGTGGAAATTCAAAAAGATGTCCCACCTATCAATTAGCCAAAGGCGCTACTTTATCTGCTTATCTGAAACATCTCTAATAAGCTTGTCTGGACTAAAAGCATGTTTAAATCAAAACCAAAAGCAAAGTGTTTGTTTTAATAAATTATTGGAACCCAGCCCAGTTAAAATTATGCAGTCAGATTTTCTAAAGATGACATGTTTTTCAATGTTTTATTGCCTTTTGTAGTTTCTTCACACATCACTTAAAGCTACACTTCTTGCTATGTCCTGTGGAGCATATCTGGTATAACAGTTAGGTCATCTCTCCCTGTCTTGGATATTCATATTATCAGTTTACTTCTAATGACTTCTATTAATGCTCATTCACATGTTATTATTTTTCTTGAGATAGACTTATCAGCTACCTGTTCTCAAGGGCTGACTTCATCAACTTCATCAACTCATGCCGTTTCACATTCTGAAGACCAGTCTCTATGTACTTGTGACAATTGACTCCATAATATCATCACTGTGAGCTCCTGCACATGTATCATCTCTATATAGTCACCATATTTGTTTTGTTACAGTCGGGGTTCATTCCTTAGCTTATATGTCATTTTATTTTATGATTGCTTTAAAAGGATTTTTTTGTGTGCGTTTTCATCTTATTTCTATTAATTGTGCTTATTGTTTATTGTTTGTGCTTTGTGCAGCCATTTCTGTAAATTGTGGGTGGAGCCTCCCAGTAGGCGGGGCCACCTTGATGTCACAGCTTCTGGGTCCTCCTTCTGGCTTTGTATTCAGTCAGCAGATCACTGAGTTTGTGTTTGGAGTTAAAAGTATTGAGTATTGTTATTTCTTGACTTTCCTGGTTTCTTGAATTTTGTTTTTGTTTTTTGGTGCTACTGTTTATCGGATTCTTCTATGGACTGTGTATTGGGATTTGCTTGCCTTGGATTGTTTTTTAGGCAACTCCTTTTTTGCCATTTGAGCTTTATTGTTATATTTTCTGTTTTGTTGTTTTCATTTATATTGAGACAATATTCACAACATTGTTTGACTTGTCGCCCTGCGGTGGGCTGGTGCCCTGCCAGAGGTTTGTTTTCTGCCTTGCGCCCTGTGTTGGCTGGGATTGGCACCAGCAGACCCCCGTAACCCTGTAGTTAGGATATAGCGGGTTGGATAATGGATGGATTGATGGATGTTTGACTTGTCTCTACCAGCCAAAGATTAATTGTTCTCTCTCTTGTGAAGCATTCTTGAGTTACATTTTGGGGACTTTTTTGTATTTTGAACATTCAAAGCCAGTACTTCATTTTTGCAACCTGTTATTGCCGAAGCCATCAGGTAATAGTTGGAGTCTGGCTCATTTAAAATGAGCCTCTTCTGGGCAGGTGAGTGAAGGCCCTGCCCTGCTTTAGAAATCTTTTTTTTTTGGCCTCACACACCCTTTTGACATCATACAACAATACGCACATAAAATGTTGTCATGATTCTTCATTCAGGCTTTTATTATTGACTAGCCATGTGCGCCCAACTACGTTGCGCATGTTAAAGTTGTCTGTGAAGGGCTCCCTGTTTAAACGCAGTTGCCAGTCGTTAACTGGGCTCTTCGTTGCACAGCATTATAATTTTTTATAAGGGAAACAAAATTACAAAAGAAAACCCTTGGACATTGATTCAATAGGAACGGCCTACTCGGAATCACTGTCCGAATCGTAATTATGTGGTGGTGTAGGAGCATTTCTGCTTCTGTCCATTCACAGTCCGTCACGTTTTCACGACGCTATCGTTTCCTCTCACGATGTCTTTGTGGCAATCCAAAGAGTAA
The DNA here is from genome assembly GCA_026402145.1 of Polypterus bichir lapradei. Lineage (NCBI taxonomy): Eukaryota > Metazoa > Chordata > Cladistia > Polypteriformes > Polypteridae > Polypterus > Polypterus bichir. The sequence goes on from JANRMT010049829.1 coordinate 10,971,274, forward strand.
GGCAATATACACGGAGCAATGGTTATAAAAGGGAGACACATAGGTAATCCAGGCTCTTTAAAGCATAAATAGAGATCACTTCACTGACATGAGAGCAAGACACGGTACAACTGTGAAACGCACAGCACTCGCCGGCTACAACAATAATAATTTCCGGAACGTGCTGTTACGTTGTCATTCATTTTACCCACTGTCTTTCTTTCATTCATATGTTATGTAGGCATGTACCTTTTATCTTCGGCAATCTCATTCTCTAACCAGGCCTCAGGAGCTAACCAGCGTAAAACTGTCCACCACCCCTTTCATTATTCCGACACATTGTTGATATCCGTGAGTAACAACAACATACTAAACTGGAAGGTGGTCTACGCCATGTGTGGAATTCGCGGACAAACAAAGATCAAGATCTAAATGAAGATCTCTTTAGTTAATTTAAAGCACAACAATTTGTTTAGTTTGAATGTCTGTGTTTTGAGGTGTGACTGGAGTACTACAGTCTTCAGTAGTATAAGCCTGGAGGAGATTCTTAATGCAATGCCTATGTTTTAGCTGTCTCTCTACTGCCTTCTAGTGCTTCTTCTTCTGATTCATTTGCGGACAAACAAAGATCAAGATCCAAATGAAGATTATATATAGAGATTAGCTATGCTGCTCCTTTCAAATGCAGCAAAGGTGCTGCTGATGGAAACTTTTCCCTGCATTTAAGAAAGTGTTAAATTCAAGTTTGGTAATGTTTATTCTTGGGTGGCACGGTCTGTTGTGGTTTGTCCCACTCTTTAAATTCAAAAATGTGGTAAGCCTCAGATCAGAAATCAGTCCTGTAGTTTTGCAAAGGTCTAAACAATTAGGGTAGACCAAATCAGAACAAATCAGCCTGGTCACAAACTCAAAAACATGTAAGAGATATTGGAATGTAACAACATTAGACATTTTTTATGAGAACAGTCCATTCAGTTCAACAAGCTCCCCAATCCTGTCCACTAATTCCTATAAAATAATATCAATGCAACATTTAAAGGTCCCAAAAGTCCTACTGTCTACCATAGTTCCCTCTATGAAGAAAAACTTCCTAATGTTTCTACTCAATTTACACTTATCAACTTTCCAATTATGTCCCCATGTTCTTGTTGAAGTAACATTAAAGTAGTAGTCTCATCCTACTGTATTAAATCTACTCGTAATTTTAATTTTGGAATTAAATCAAAATTTTAAAATGTTCAATCAGGTTACATCATGTCACACATGTACATCAGAGGGTCACCACTCTGGGTCATGATGGGGAACTGTTGTCCTTTCTGCATCCACAACTCAGAGAAGATGCCCAATGGGCGACTGACTCCGCCCCTTACACCAGGGGGCAATAAAGCTAAGACGCTCCAGGAAGGTGGTGTGTCATTTTGGACTTGGATCAGCTGGGGGACAGAGCTCTTGACCGAAGCCTGACCACACTCAAACTTACTTAAAGCCATTGAGAAGGTGGTGTGGCCTAGGTTTCTGTGTTTTGTTTTAGTGCCATTGTGTGCCTCTTTATTTTAGTGACAAATTTTCTCAAGTGTTCAAGTCCCTCTGTAACGATTCAAGTGATTCTACATTATCTGCCATCCCACCAAACTTTGTCATCTGCAAACTTAACCAGCTTATTATTTATATTTCTATCCAATTCATTTTTATATATTTAAAAAAAACTGTGGTCCCAGCACTGACCTCTGAGGGATCTGATTCTGAAAATGTTCCCTCATCAAATGCTTTCTGAAAATCAAGATAATAAAATGATATTGTA
>JANRMT010049829.1:11033053-11056892 GCA_026402145.1 Polypterus bichir lapradei
AGAAAAGTTCAGCTTATTCTAAGAACTACCTTTATTTTAGGACTGGAGGTCCGAGTGTTCCACTAGTGCCACATAACATTATCAAACTTGCCTAATCAGGTTCAGGCTGGCAGAGGTGCCAGTCTGTCCATAAGGCAGGAAACAGCACTCGATAGGCCATTGCAGGTGCCGTTTTGTTTTAACTTCTTTAAAATACAGTACATTTGAGTTTAACAGGTGTAACTAACAATTACCTTAATGGCAACATATTTTTATTTCTTTGGTATTTTCATTTTATATCACTAAGATGGCAAAGTGTTACTAAAGAGGAATCTACTTAGTACTGTCTACCTGATAAAGATAATATAACTGCATTTAACAGGTGCAGGATTCTTGTATGGTCACGTATATGTTAACAAACCTTTCAATGACTTTTACTACTTAATCCTTTAAAGACTTGCACACTAAGGATGCTTTCATTATTACTCTTTTACAGACTTTTTTTTTTATTTTACCACTTGTGACGCACTTTGAGTTACACTCATGTCTGAAACTGTTATCGAATTAAATGTATGAATATTTACTAGCACAACCAAATAAGAATAAATTGTACTTTATACAGGCGACGGCGATGACCATATAAAACTTGATGTAGACAAATAATCTACTATCTGTTTGGATCGTGGGAATAAATAAATAAATTAATTAATAAAACAGAGCTAAGTAAAATGATGAAAAGACATCCACTGCACCCAGAACTTTGCAGAAGAAGCTACGTCGCTGGCTCTCTCCTGCCCCAGACCCCCAACGCACCTGAATCTCCGTTCATGCCACTCCTTACACCCAGCTTTATTTCTTTGAGGGTGTCAAATAAACCCAAGCGTTCAGAAGATGCACCAGTATGACAGTCTGGCTCATTCGAGTCCCGATTGTATTCGATGGGTTGGAGGCTGGAGTCGCACGCCGAGTCCGGCGACTGCCGCTGCAATGTCTGCCCGTCCTCAGCGACAGTAACGTTGGTTTCTCTGTTTGCATGTAAGGCTTTATCTGTCACGGCAGCTTGCAGAGTCTCGAGTTCACTTGTGAGTTTATCCACCTGCTGATTCAAGTTTTCCCTTTCTTTTTCAAATTCGGCAAATCGCTTCGTGACGAATTCTTCCAGCTCGGACATCGCGATCTCCGCTGTGGTTTTCACCGCTTCTTCTATTATGCTGGACATTTTCATGGTATCAAAAGCGTTAGCGATGTCCTCCTTTTCACGTTCTCTGCCTTTGACTCCGTACACGGAACACTCGCTCTTCTTTAGTTTGTGTAGGACAATTCGGGATGTGGCTTTTGCAGCTCGCTCGATGTTGCTGAGGAGCACCGTCCGAATTCCACGACACGACTCTTCCAGGTCCATGGCATCTACCCGAACTAAGTCCCACTTTCTTGTTCTTTTATGAATTGTTTGTCAGATATCCAACATACCAGTGCTGACATCTTGAGTCTGCATGCGGGATACGATTAAGAGGGTACTTCAAGATGGATCGAATTGCAACGTGCAAAGCCAGGGCGTACCTAAACAGAAACACCTAGATGGAGGCGGTCTTGTGGGCGTATGAGCCAATAATGAAGAGGCAGTGAACCTGAAGGGGCGGTCGTGTGGGTTTATGAACCAATACAAAAAAAAAGAGGGCGTTCCTGAAAGCTGAACACAAACATGTTTTGCAGTATTTGGACTCTTATTGGACACAGTGCGCACCCACCGCCAGTTGTATTGCGCATGTGTATTATTTTCGCGCGGTCCTGCCTGCGTCACACATTGTTACCTTTGCTGCGCGTCTCCGGACAGTGGCTGGGATGACGCAAGGGATCTTTTCTTTCAGCGTGCCCGGTGGTGTGAAGCTCCAGGGGGTAGAGCGTTGTGCTCCGAGGTAAAACCCTGTTCCTGAGTTCCTTTTATCCTCAGTTTACAGCAGGTAGCGTCGCACAATGCTTTAATCTTCCACAAACTTAACTTTTTGTCAACTTACAACGTGCTCCTTTTAGCCTAACAGATAACATATAGCAAGCATTTGAATCAACTAACGACTGACTAATATCGAATACTGAACTCTCTGCCCTCTGATACTGATAACGAAACTCACACCTCACATTCAGAATGATCTGGATGTTAGGCTGATACGCTTCCGTACTCATCTCAACAACATAGAATAAAAATATTTGACTACAATACGTTGATTATAGTGGAACACCAAGCTATTTTCCTTAAATAAGAGTTAAAATGATCGTCTTTGAAGATGTCCTAGAATTCATCAACTGGGTTCTTTCAAAAAGCCAATCTCAATGTGAGTACAATCGTGATGTAAGGGGAAAATTGAGTTATGTCACAAAATAACACATCCTCTGTGCAGATTGAGCAGCGTTTTAAAATGGAAGAACTGTTCGCCACACCGTAAATCTACTTATCGATAACCAAAACCAAAAAAAATATAGATTACAATAAATAATTGACAATACAACATATTGCAAACAATACAATATGCAGGAGGTTGAGTGCATTCTCTGATATCGCGTTGCCACACCCACCACAGAACATGCCACCTGGATTGGGACCCGAGTACAGCAGGTGACACCTCAGCACCACACTGGAATAAGTGTGTGTGTGATGTTTTGCGTTGGCTGGAGTGCCAGTCCTGCCACCAACCGCCAAGTTTTCCACGTAAGTTGGAAGACCTGCTTCCAGGGCTGGATGCAGAATAACGTCATACCCAGGACGATAAAATATGGGGTACTTGATTAATTTGCATAAACATAAACTACTGCCATTGGCTATTTTACCTTTCCTGTTGTTAATATTTTGCATAACATAAAACTGCATTTCTCTTTCAAACAGGTTGATATTAGGAATTGATGTCATTAATTTCATTTTATGGATGTCGTAACTCTCCATAGTCAATAGAAATAAATTCATAAGCTGTTTATTTATTCATCAATAATGCATAAAACAGAAGAGCTGATGTTAACAAAATTTTGCATGTTCATTGTCATTGGTCCATCTATGTGTATAATCTATAGGCCATATAGTTAATAATCAGGCTCACTTAGAAAAGAACAATGCAGCAACGATGAATAAGGAACACAATTGTTTTGGATATCACAGATAAATTACTATATGGTGTTTCACAGAGAGGGATTATAATAACCCAAAAACTAACACTGACACAATTCTCATTAGGCAGTAAGAGTGTGCTGGATTTGAAGGAAGAAAGGAAGTTTTTTTTTTATTTTGTTTTGGTTTTTTTTTCCAGTCAAAGATCAATCTCATCCAAGACCACTGGTACAGCATTTTCATCTCGACTAATTTGGATAACAATATCATGGTCTTACTGGATTACAGCTTTTACAGCACACGTATTAGGAATCAAGGTATTACCTAACAAGGAGCACCTGACTTGGAGGGCCAATAGAATCTAACAGGGGAGGGGCTGACCATATAAAAAGGGTGATGGTGCAGTGACCAAGGAGGAAAAAAGAATAAAAAGTCAAGGAACAGTGCTAGAGGAATATTGCAAAATTTGCTGGGAAACTACGACCTCTACAGGAGAAATCATGCATGGTCAACAAATAGACCTAAAAGATTTTTTCCGCTTCATGTTTTACCTGGGAGAGGGCCTGAAAGCCTGTATAAGGAAGTTCCCTATATCGAGGTATGGCTCTGCGTAATCCTCACAATATCGAACATTAAAAAAGAAGTGTGATCCTATGGATAGACTTTCAATGAACTTTTCCTTTCAGTTAAAATACTGTAATTGTTTGTATGTTTTTGTTTTTTTTCAGTGGATTATCTTATTTTATGATCCATCAGTGTGGGGGGTGCACTGAAGAGTGGGTGTTATATAAGAAACGAAAGTTACAATAATAATTTTATTACACTTATCATCTTGTATCAGTTGGTGTGCTCTGTACTTGTGGGGTTAGTAGAAAGAAGTGTTGGTCACTTGCACTCTGGATTATTTATTTTTCTCTTTAGTTGCCACTCTACAACAACAACAACATTAATTTATATAGCACATTTTCATACAAATAATGTAGCTCAAAGTGCTTTACATGATGAAGAAAAGAGAAAATAAAAAACAATATAAGAATTAGAATAAGACAACACTAATTAACATAGAATAAGAGTAAGGTCCGATGGCCATGGAGGACTGAAAAAAAAAAAAAACTCCAGACGGCTGGAGAGAAAAAATAAAATCTGCAGGGGTTCCAGGCCACGGGACCATCCAGTCCCTTCTGGGCATTCTACCTAACATAAATGAAACAGTCCTCTTTGTATTTAGGGTTCTCTTGGAAGAACTTGATGATGATGGTCATGTAGACTTCTGGCTTTTAATCCATCAATGTAGGACATCACAGTGCTTTGATTAGGTGGTGATGGTGCAGGGATCAGCAGCACATTTTATAATCATGCAGTCTCAGGGCAAGGAAAGTTTCCAGAGAAAACTCAGTAGGTGGCCAGCCCTGGCTATCTCCTTGGCAGTATATGGGGATCATTGTGCTGGGGGATTTGTTTAATAATTCAGGACATGATGTTCCAGTCTTTACAAGCTAATTTTAATTTCCCTTGTTTTACTTTCTTTTCCTACCTCCGGATCTAATCAGTACTTAGAACATGTGTAATTTCTCTAATCACTCCTCTACCAAACCATTCATTCTACTCTCTATTTTGTTCTTTCTTTCTTCAAAAAAAAATCCCTGTGTCTGCCCCTACTCTTCACTTTGTAAGGCATCTTAACAAAAACTCTACCCGTGATTTCTCTCTGGTTCAGAGGCCTTTCTCCTCTCTCTTTGACCCTCTTATAGGACACTCTTTTCTCCAATATAAGCTTTTGCTTTAGAAATCCCAACTATCAGCACACCCAGTTCAGAATCCTACACAGATTTTATCCTGCTCCCTGTAAGCGCCATCTGATGGGCTTCACCATCGAGTCTGTTGGTCAATTAAGTCCCACCTGGTTTGTGTGGCACTTTTCTTCACATGTTCTGGCACTGCCCTCCTGTCTTTTCCTTTTGGACCCACGTACTGTATACCACCTACTATCTTATTTTCTTTCCTTAAATATTCCTTTGTTGCCTCAAATATTTGTTTTTCTTTTAGACCTCTCTTTGCTTCTGCTTAAACCTCCTCCTGAATGTAAAATATTCTGTCTTGGTACCTTACCAGTCAAACTTCTTTGTTGCCCACTGGAAGGCACCTGAGTCTGTTTCTGTAGGCAATTGGCAGGCAATTTTCTTCTATAGTTTAATACATCTTGAATTGTCCACAGCATGGATTACTGCCTTCAGCAATGCAATTGATGCTTAGCCTCATCATCATCATCATTTGTCCTCTTCACTCCATTCAGGGCCTAGGGCTTGCACTAAGAGCCCCCATTGTTATTTGTCTTGGGTAAAATGCTTCTTCTCCTTCCAGAGCATACCTATGGTCTTCAGCTCTGACTCGAGAGTTCTTTTCCATTTCTAAAGTGGTCTTCCTCTCTTCTGCTTTCTTTAGGGATTCCAATCTGAGGCATGGTCTTTAATGTCAGTCTGAGGATTACGTAGGGTGCCCAATGCCCCTCCATTTCCTATTCTGGATGGTACTGGTGATAGGCTGCTGCCTCGTTCATTGCAAGAGCACTTGGCTTGAACTATGTTTTGGCTACCAGATACACAGGATCTGATGAAGACAGGTGTTGATGAAAAGTTGCATCTTGTAGACCAGGCTCTTTTGTGATCTCCATGTCTCACTTCCATATAGTACCTTGGTCTTGACATTAGTATCATTAAACACTTTTAATTTGGTTTGATGCCTAAGGTTCTTATTTGTTCATAGTGCGTTCAGAGCAACAAAGACCCGTCATGCTTTAGTAATTCTGGATATTACATCATTGTCTGTCCCTCCTGTATTACTCACTATACTGCCAAAATAAGAGAAACATTCATCGTCTTCGATGGTCTGTCTGTCACTGGTGATTTTCTGAGTGTTGTTGACACACATACTGTACTTTTAGTCTCAGTGATGATGATCACCAGGCTTGTGGTCCTGGCAACATTTTTGAGCTTGTCCATCTTTGTTTATGCTTATTCTTAGCATCGTGGCAGTAGGCTAATGTGGTCTGCGAAGTCCAGATCTTCCGGGTGAGATGCCACTGTATGCCCCTAGGTTTATCCATGCTCACCTTTATCATTCAGTCAATTACAAGCAAGAAATTGTAGGTGACAGCAGACATGCTGCCTGACTCCAGCATTAATAGTGAGCAGTGCAGACATATCAGTGTTATGAGTGACTCTGCAGGCAGTGTCCTTGTAACAGCTCTGGATCACATTGACTAACTTTTGAGGAATGTGTGACGATTCTCAGATTGCCACTCTGTCACTGGGCCTTGGACTACTGCTGCTCAAACATGTAAATCCTGGTTTGCTATAGCACCTTGGCTTAATCTGTCAACTATTGCTTATTTTTTATGTTAATCTTTGCAGTCATGGCTTATTTATGATTCTTTAATTCTCCTCTCCTCTCCTCTAGTGACTTGATTTTCCCAGAATATTTACCCCTTTGCTCAGACTGGGTGGAAGAGGGAGAGAGACAGATAGGTTTGGGTTCTTTTAATACTTGGTTGTGCCACCCTTTGCTATAATTACTGCCATCTTATCTTTTTGGATATGTCTACTAGCTTTGCCCACCTAGATAGGGGAATATTTGCCTATTTTTCCTTGCAGAATTGTTCAAGTTCAGTCAAATTCCATGGTGGCTGGAAATAATCTGCTCTCTTCTAATCAATCCATAGATTTTCTATTGGATTTAAGTGGATTTGGCTCTGACTTGGCCACTCAGTGACATTCAGTTTCCTATCCGTAAGCCACTGTGTTGTTCTGTTGGTGGTTTGTTTAGGATAACGTTGGAAAGTGAATTACCTACCTATCTTCAGCTGTCTAGCAGAGGGATGGAGGTTTGCCTCAAGAATTTGGGTGTACTTGGCAGCATCCATTTTCCCTTCAACCCTGACCAATCACCCCTTCCCCACTGTAGAGAAATCCCCCACAACATAATGCTACCACCACTGTGGTGTGTTTGCTTTTCATCAAACATACCACTTGGAGTCCAATCCAAAAAGGTCAATTTCCGTCTCATCTGACCATGGCACCTTTTTCTATATGGCAGCAGACTCTGCCATATGTGTTTTTGGATACAGCAAACAAGACTGAATGTGGCACTTTTTCAGAAAATGTTTTTCCTTTGCTGCCACCCTGCCATACAAGGCAGCTTGGTGTAAAGCTTGAGAGATTGTTGTCACATGCACAGATTGACCAATCCCAGTTATCCAGCTTTGTAAATGCCTTTGGCCTCAGTGATTAATGCCATTCTAGCTCGGTCATCTAGTTTGGATAGATGGACTGATCTAGGCAATGTTTTGGTAGTGCCATACACCTTCCACTTCTTAATGATGCTCTGAACAGTACTCAGAGGATCTCCTAACTTGTTCCTTTCTACAACTTTATCCCGGAGGCCTTTTGACAGCACTTTCCCAACCATGTTGGTATCTTTTCCAGAACCTTCAAGAGACTGCTAGTTTTATTCTGAGGTAATCAACACCTCTACAATTGAAGTCAGCTGGGACAATTAGCCTATTGTTTGATGTGGCAGCTGATTGTTCCAATCTCTTTAAAGTTTAGAATGACATATTCTAAGGCACGGGTGTCAAACTCCAGTCCTGGAAGGCCGCAGTGACTGCAGGTTTTCATTGTAACCATCTTCTTCATTAATGACCAGTTTTTGCTGTGTCACACATGTGCGCTTAGGAGTCAGTCAACAAGCGATATATTGTCTGACGAAGGGTTGAATTGGGGTACTGATATCTCTCTCTCTCTACATTTACAGAACGAAAGAAGATAAATAGTAATTCACACTCACCAACAACAGTTCAAAATGGCTCCAAATCAAACACTTCTTACAGGATAGCATCACTTCCGGCCAATCCAGACGTCATCACTTCCGGTCCCGCCTTGTTGACATCACTTCCGGCCATCACAGATGACGTCACTTCCAGTTCTCCCTAAACTTCCTGCCAACTCATTTTTTGTGGACGTTTTCTTATAAAACCAACCAACTCATCACTATGCTCTGTCGAATGTTTGATTTATTCATCTACTTTGACCAAAACTACAACCAAATATTATACAGGCTATTCCCAAACTGTTTTTTGACGTCTCGTCCAAGTTATTTTATTATAGCTGCTAATTAACTTCTTACTCTTTAGTTTTAATTAACCTGACTTAGGCCCCTTAGCTGTCTCTTTTTCCTTAATTACAAGTCAAACAATAATGAGACACAAAACGAGCCGCAACATGAGCTCACCTGTGCTCATCACACAATATCTGAAAATAAAGAAAGGTGATGGTCTCAGTAAGGCTGATCTCTCAGGTCACCACAACATTTTGACGGTGTTCTTAAAAACAGAAACTCAACAGTTTTGGGAATGTCTGCTATGGCAGAATGAGAGCAGAAACAAGCCATGGAATTAAATAATAGGTTTAATTAATGGCAAGAATAATTGGCTTCTCTTTAAAAAACTGGTTGGACTTTGAAATCCCAGTTTAGTTGGTCATCTGTTGGCTCGTTTCAAGTCTCATTTCTGTTTGGCTGTCATTTAATGAAGAAAGGAATACATTCTGAGGACAGAATCCTTAAAAAAGGGCTGTTAAACTGAAGGGAAAAAGAAGTTAATTATCCGTGAAAACTGATCACAGATTAGGAAAACAGTTAGAATGAAAACCTGCAGCCACTGCGGCCCTCCAGGCCTGGAGTTGAACACCCCTGTTAAGGGTATGGCCACTTTACCAAACTAGGTATTTCACTCATTGATTTTTAATAATTGTCTGAAATGTTTTAGAATCCTATTTTCACATTAACAAAGAGGATTATAATTTGTACTGTGAGATTTCTTTTGAGACCCTCCCCAATGGAGCAACACACAGAAATGCGATTGCCACGTCTGTTGAGGGGTACTTGTCCATTTCTGAGGAAACCGAAGGTTTGCAGTGCCACAGAAACAATTGCAAGCTGATCGCTGCCACGTGCAAAGCACCTGCCGCCCGATGGGTGATGCAGGGAACATTATAACTTGGCCAGTGACCAGGCCTCGACCCTGTCCGTTTGCCATGTCTGTGTATAGTAGAATGGTAGATCCCGCTACAATAGATAACTGTGCTGTTCCGGTTTCGAGTTGAATAAAACGGGTTTTGATAAAGTACTGAGACTCAACCTTGTCTTTGGGAAGCAAGACAGGGGCTTATGCGTCACAGTACATAAAGCTAAAAAAACTTATTTTATTTTCCAGGGTGAATTGTGACAAAAGGTATAGATTTTCACAGGGTATGATTACTTTCTATAGGCACTGCATATTATGCAATACTAGGGGGCTTTGCCCCCTGCTCGCTTCACTCGCCCATCCCCTTCCCCCTCCCTGGGGGGCGCTATGCGCCAGTCACTTCTCGTCTTTGCCTCTCGCGTTGTGAAGAGGGGGGCTGAACACACCCTAAGAAGATGCGGTCGCGCCTCCAAAACCCCCTCTTAAACGGTGATACAATGGGAAACAAATAGATTTTTTTACCTCCTTTATGCTCGATCAGCTGGCTTGCTGCTGCTGCGTGATCTGCACGTCACGCTGCGCATCAATCACTTAAAAGCCTGTACAGTAGCTGTCCTTTTATCTCACTGCCTTGTCTCGTGGGACGTTAAAGTGTCTCTGAGAAAATCACGTCTCAACCCAAGATTTTTTTTTATAATAGAGAGATAAGTATTTCCATGCCTAATTTGTATTTTTTGTGGCTTTGTGTTACATTTAGTGTATTGGATTCACTGTCATGCTGTACCTCAGTCCAAATATAAATATAAAATAAGGTCTTCAGATTTTTTTAATGGCATATTTGTGCTTTTTCACATTCATACAAGTTTGTTTGATATGTGCAAAATTCATTTTGTTACATTACTAACATTACTAAGTCTGTTAGACGTGCTCACTAGGTGGACTAAGTTAGTAAACAACTTTGTTCCCCTTCTCCAAAGAAACACACTGCAACTGTACTTGATTTTGGACTGCTGTTAGTCTGCAGCTCTTTGGAACACTGCTACAGTGCTAAACCCTAAAGTTAGTCTTCTTACAGTAAATATGTACTAAAACTAGTTCGACATCAGAACATCCTGAGTACACTGCAACTGACCTTATATGCCCAAAAGGCATCTCATTTTATTACAGGAATGATTTAAAGAAAACCAAAATGAAACACCTTATTATCTAGGCCAGAGGGTTTAGATAGAGAAGACAATAACTTTAATTAATGTTAGCATTTACCCCCCGGGTGGAATTGAAGGGTCCAGCCCAGAATTTAAGAGGACGGGGGTGTTCCATATATGGTGGGGAAGCAAATCAAACCTTAAAGAACCTCAGCCCCACGCCCTTCCAGAGTTCGAAACTGAAAATGTACAAGTATTTTATTTGTCAGAAACTTGCAGAGTGAACAAAAAGGGGGTCTCCTTGTAAACAATAAAAACTGTAGTCATCTCAACAGTTTCCAAAAATCCAAAATAATTCAATCCACAAAAATGTGTAAGCCATCAGCAGATTAAAAAATAAAAAGGTCATCCCACAAAGAAAATTTATTTAAGAAAAAAGTGAAAACTAATAACTAGGGAGGCAGCAGCATCACAGTACAGAGAGTATCGTCCATGTTGTCAGTTAACAGCCTTCTGATGGGTAGGTACGTCTCTAACACCATCACTGGTACGTCTTTGTCTTCTTTTCTCTTTCAGCCACTCCTGTACTGTCTTGCCAGTACGGGTCTCATAAATTAAGTTTTGTAAAAGCAAATAAGCCAATCCCATAAAATACAATCTGCAGATAGCGAGGATTTGCTGTACAGGGAAACAAAGCATCCCACGCAACAAATAGCACCAACAATATTAGTGAAAGTTTAATGATGAAAAGTGATCGAATTGTTCTCGGTTCATACCAAGGTAACTCACAGCTATCCTGCCATTTCAGACAATGGGCTTGTATTTGTAGTTCCTCAGTCATCAGTCTGTTTACACACACAGTTAATATTCCTTGAAAATGACTCCTAGTCAACAGTATCACAAACAGGAAAATGCAGCCACACAAAACTAATGGACATTTTTTATATGCTCCTGTAGTTTATTAATCTCAGTAGCGCACAGACACTCTCCATTAGGAAGATTACATGTTCTGTTCTCCTTGAAAATTATCTTTATGAGTGGAGCAGGTACGTTTTTTAACAACCGGTTTGTGCCAATCTTTTCAGATGAATGGTTTCACTCTGCAGCTGGATAAAAGCCAACTGGTTAATGGCCAGAAACGTTATGTTTTCTTAGCACATGAGGTCACCTGGAAATTTTATGCAGCAGTTCTTATATCCAGCAGCAATCCATCCACAGGCTGTCAGATTTTTTTTTTATTTGTTTCAGTTGATGCTGAAGGAAAAGGGGCAAGAGGGGTTAAGTACAATAAATCAGGCAGATAAAGAGGAGTAACCCTCTCAGAAAGTTAAATACGCTGCCCTCACATGCTGCATACAGGTTCACAATGACAATATGGCTTATTTGCTAGGACTGTTTGAGGGTTGCAAAACAATGCCTTTCTCTTTTAAGTATAGTAATATGCTTTTTCCTCCTGTGTGAATTACTCGGTGGCGTTTAAGGTTTTTCGACTGGCTGAATACCTTTCCACATTCAGTATACTGGTGTGGTTTTTCTCCCGTGTGTATTCTCTGGTGCTGTTTAAGGTGTGCATTATGGCTGAAGGTTTTATCGCATTCAGTGCACTGGTACGTTTTTTCTCCAGTATGAATTCTCTGGTGTAGTTTAAGGCCTGCTGCCTGTTCAAAAGTCTTTCAACATTCAGTACACCGATATGGCTTTTCTCCTGTGTGGATCCTTTTATGTTGCTGAAGGTGAGCATCTCGGATGAAAATCTTCCCACATTCATTGCACTTGAACAGCTTTTCTCCCGTGTGAATTTTCTTGTGTTGTTCAAGACTGGATTTAAGGCTGAAGGTCCTTCCACATTCAGGGCACTGGTACGGTTTTTCTCCAGTATGAACGATCTGGTGGCATTTAAGGTCAGTAGTCCTTCTGAAAGACTTTTCACAATTCGCACAGTGGTATGGTCTCTCCCCTGTGTGAATTCTCTGATGGAGTGCAAGGTGTGTCGCCTGTCTGAAAGTCTTTTTACATTCAGTGCACTGATACGGTTTTTCTCCCGTGTGAATTCTCTGGTGTAGTTTAAGGTGGGCAGCCTGTCTGAATGTCTTTCCACATTCATTACACCGGTACGGTTTTTCTCCAGCATGAATTCTCTGGTGGCACTTAAGTTGCTTTGCCCCAGTGAACGATTTTCCACATTCAGTACACCGATAAACTTTTTCTCGTGTGTGTGTTTTCTGCAGGGAGTATAGTTTACTTGAGTTTAAGGTTTTATCATAAATTTGCAAGTCTACAGTAGGGATCATGTTTAGCTTTTCCAGACATGTCGTTTGTATAAATCCTTTTCCAAATGTCTCCTTACCTTGTTTACTCCCACTCACATTCTCCTCATGTTCCAGTGACAAACCATCCTGCACTGGTTCTGGATTAACTTCCTTAACTACACAAATGCTAAATACATCTTCAGGTTTACCTTCCACAGGAAGTCTCTCTTTTTTAATATTGGAATATAGTTCCTCCTCACAGTCCTCCTGCTTGACACTAATTAACTCCTCCTCATTAGTGAAAATGGTGCCTTGTGCTGTAACTTCCTTTGAAACTTCAGGTAAACCTACTTTAGCATCTTCTTCATTAATGTAAGGAGACAGTGGATCTGGGACCTCCACTCCAGTTTTTAATGTATTCACAGCTCTCAGCTCCATGTCGTGCAGGCCAACATGAGACGTTTCGTTTGCATCATACAAAGGGTGTACTGCTTGAAAAATGTAAAACAGAACAAAAAAACATTTCATGAGTTTTTTTTTTTGTTTTTTTGTTTTTTTTTTAAAAAAAAACACCTTTAAAATATCATTCATTACATTAAATGGACTCTTCTCGAAGAAAGCGTATCCATTCACGTTCAAAACACTGATATTTGATAATTCCATCTCTAATGGAATACTAATGTAAATAGTAAGGTGGAAAGATTTAATACTAAAGTGAGAGCTGCTGTTGATATAGTTGCACCTGAAAAGACAGTAAAAAAATCTTCTAGCATTGTTATACTATGGAAGACCCAAAGAGTATCGGATTTAAAGATAACATGCCGTAGAGCTGAGCGTAAATGGAGGAAGACTAAACTAACTATCCACTATAAAATATTAAAAGTTAAAATAACAGAATAAAATAACACAGTCCGTCTTGAGAGGCGCTGCTATTTCTCTAAGATTAAAACTAACAATGCTAGTAATCCCAGAGTCTTATACTCTACGAGTGATCGTCTGCTAAACCCAGGTAACTCAAAGGAATGCCTCCTAAGTACTTCCAGTAAAACCTGTGAGGCTATCGCTGTATTTTTCAATCAAAAAATTAATGATATTAGAAATAACATAGTATATCTCCCCAACACTAAGGATCCTCCTAAACCTCAGCATTCCGTTATAAACAAATTAAACTGTTTCACTAGGATAGATTTACCTGATTTACATAAAATAATTTCTCAACTGAAACCCTCCACCTGCATCCTTGACCCAATACCAACAAATTTTTTCAAAGAAGTATCGGGCGTGCTAATTGATAATGTTCTTGACATAGTAAATTCGTCATTAGATACGGGGGTCTTCCCAGACTGTCTTAAGACTGCTGTAGTTAAACTCCTACTTAAGAAACATAATCTCGACCCTTCGGCTCTTGAAAATTTTAGACCCATCTCTAACCTGCCTTTCTTAAGTAAAATTCTGGAGAAGGCAGTCATTATGCAGTTAAATGACCACCTCAATAAACATGCTATTCTTGATAAATTTCAGTCGGGTTTTAGAACAAATCACAGCACAGAAACTGCACTCGTTAAAGTAGTAAATGATTTGCGAGTGAATGCAGACAGAGGCCATTTATCTGTTCTCATCCTCTTAGATCCGAGTGCGGCATTTGACACCATTGATCATAATATTCTTAGAAATCACCTTAGTCAATGAGTGGGCCTCTCTGGCAGTGTCTTAAATTGATTTGAATCCTACCTGGCAGGGAGAAAGTTCTTTGTTAGTTGTGGTAATTACAACTCAAAGACACATGATATCCGATATGGTGTTCCACAAGGCTCTATCCTGGGTCCGCTGCTCTTCTCAATCTACATGCTTCCATTAGGTCAGATTATCTCAGGGCACAACGTGAGCTACCACAGCTATGCTGACGACACACAGCTGTACTTATCAATAGCACCTGATGACCCCGATTCTCTTGATTCACTAACACAATGTCTGACTTGTATCTCAGAATGGATGAATAGTAACTTTCTCAAGTTAAATAAGGAGAAAACTGAAATCTTAGTGATTGGCAATAATGGATACAATGAGGCTATTAGAAATAAACTGGATACATTAGGATTAAAAGTCAAGATGGAGGTAAAAAGCTTAGGGGTAACTGTTGACTGTAATCTAAATTTTAAATCGCATATTAATCAGATCACTATGACAGCATTTTTTCACTTAAGAAACAAAGCAAAAGTTAGACCTCTTATATCACTGAAAGATGCTGAGAAATTAGTTCACGTGTTTGTTTTCAGTCGACTAGATTACTGTAACGTACTCCTCTCAGGACTACCCAAAAAAGACATAAATCGTTTGCAACAAGTGCAGAATGCAGCTACTAGAATCCTAACTAGAAAAAGAAAATCTGAGCACATCTCTCCAGTTTTGATGTCACTACACTGGTTGCCTGGGTCATTCAGGATTGACTTTAAAATTCTGCTTATGGTTTATAAAGCCTTAAATAATCTCGCCCCATCTTATATATCGGAATGTCTGACACCTTATATTCCAAATCGTAACCTCAGATCTTCAAATGAGTGTCTCCTTAGAATTCCAAGAACAAAACTTAAAAGTGTTCAGGCGGCCTTCTGCTGTTATGCACCTAAAATCTGGAATAGCCTGCCAATAGGAATTCGCCAGGCTAATACAGTAGAGCAATTTAAAACACTGTTGAAAACACATTACTTTAACATGGCCTTCTCATAACTTCACTGTAATTAAAATCCTGATACTCTGTATATCCAACTCATTATAATAACTAGTCATGGTGGCTCTAAAATCTGTACTAACCCCTACTCTCTCTTCTGTTTCCTTTTCAAAGCACCGTGATGTTCCAACAATGATGAATGGATTAAAAGACAGAAGTCTGTATGACCATCAACATCAAGTGATTCCGTGAGAACCCTAACTACAAAGAGGACTATTTCATTTATGTTAGGTAGAATGCCCAGGGGGGACTGGGCGGTCCCGTGGCCTGGAACCCCTCAGATTTTATTTTTTTCTCCTGCCGTCTTTTTTTTTTTGTTTTTTCTCTCCACCCTGGCCATCGGACCTTACTCCTTTTCTAAGTTAACTAATGTTGTCTTATTTTAATCTCTTATTTTGTCTTTTATTTTTCTTTTCTTCATTATGTAAAGCACTTTGAGCTACTTTTTGTATGAAAATGTGCTATATAAATAAATGTTGTTGTTGTTGTAATGCCCCCATTGGATGGTGTTCAATGATAGGGTACATACATTAGAAAACTGACTAGTCTGTTCCATATTATTTGTTTCTAGCAAACAAGGTTAAAGTCGTCCACTTCAAAATCATAAATTTCACCCAGCCTGTCCTCTGATTCATAACGTTAACATATCCTCAAAGTGTACTTTCTGAGGGTCAAATGCTGGATACTCAATGCAGGAACAACAAAGACAGAGAAGTATCTTTAATTAAGAACATTAACCTCTCTTTTTTATATCTGCACCTATTCAAAAATACTTTGGAATTACTTTTTTATCACTTTCTAAGATGACCAAATATATGCATCCTAGTCTGTTTAAATGTAGTTATTTTTTGCTGTTTAGAAATCTGAAGATAAAAGTGATAGAAAATATGATGATGCCCTTTCCTTACTTGGTAAATATATATTTTAAATATACTGTTCGTTTCAGAATGTTAGACCTTCCTATACACTTTTCTGTATGTATAAGAAATACTAGTAAAAACACAAAGGCAATACAAATTGGCTGTTTTCTTGACAGTTTCTAATGTTAATCTCTGGATTCCTCTATTTACCAAATGGTTTTGCTGTTGTGACTATTGCATGTGAAGTTTACTTGTTAATGTTTGTATACTAAGTTAACTGATCAATTGTATTACTGATGTATTATAATATTGATACAAAAACCGAGATTGAAAAATCCAAATACAGTTTAAACGCACCTTGATCCTCGCTCCTCTGGATCTGGTTTTCTTCTGGGTCTGGAAATGACCCCGGGGATGCGGAGGGTTTGACAGAACGGCACTCTGCTGCCGAGCACTCGCTAAGCTCCGCCTCCTGTTTGTATCCGGCGGATTTAAGGATGAAGCAGTGTGACGTCACTGGCGCCGGGCTCCCCACAGCCCTCTCGCTCTTACCTTCGCGATCTGTGGGTTTGCCTCTCGCTTTACAAGGTGAAACTGGGCGTCCACCCAGCGATCGTCCGTGGTCGTCTATGCATCCTACGTGTGTGGCACTGCGCAGTGTTTCCAGTTGTTGTTTCAAGTTTCCGTTTTCCTTCTCACATTCGGATACCCTTTTCTGTAGATCTGTAAATCGTTTGAATATAAAGTCCACGAGTTCGGACAAGGCAATCTGCGCTATTCCCTTCACCACCTCCTCTACCATGTGGGTCACTTTAAAATAATCTAAAGAGACTCCGAGGGCTCCATTTTCCTGCTCCTCGTTTTTCACAGCATACGAATTGCGCTCCGCTAATCTACGCAGGACAGTCTGTGAGGTCGTCTTGGCTGCTCGCTCGATGCTGGAGACGATCCGCTCTTTCGTTTTCCTGCAGGTCACTTCTTCGTCCATGGCCTATAACTGCACACACGCCTAACCCTGGATGCTCTCTTTTTGGGTTCCCTATTTTTCGACTTCAGGTTCACATTCCTTAGTCATACTGCCGCCTACCGTTGCGGTGGATTTAGACTTTTTAATGAAATGTTGCTTAGTCGGCGGCACAGTTTAAATGCCGTTTTTATGTAGACAATTGGACGTATACGAATCTAACATTTCCCAATGGCTATTATAATGCCAGCTTAATTTATTTTTAGGATGCACAACTTTGATAGATACAGTGCTTAGAGTTCTGACCAAAAAGTCCAGATTTTGTCTCATTTGACCAGATAATCTTTTTCATCATGCTCCTCATGCCCAGAATACAAATGGTTTGTCATATGTGTGACTTCCATTTAGCCACTCTACCATAAACGTCTGATTGGTTGAGTGCTACTGAGATGGTTGTCCTTCCAACGAGTTCTCCCATCTCAGCAGAGGACTTCTGAAGCTCTTTTAGAGTAATCCATTAGGCTCTTGGTCACTTCTCTGACTAAGGTCCTTCTTGCCCAGTTACTCAGTCTGCATAGATGGACAACTCTGTGAAGAGTCCTGGTGGTTCCAAGCGTCTTCAGTTTCATGATTAATGATGTCACTGTGCTCATGGGAACATGCAATGCTTTAGAAATTGTTTTATCCCCTTGTTCTTTTCTATGCCTACCCACAATTTGGTCATGGAGGTCTACAGAGAGTTCCTTGGACTTCATGGTTTGGTTTATGTCTGGACATGCAATGTGAATTTTAGACTTTAAATAGACAAGGTGCATGTGTACCTTTCTGGATGATGACCAGTCTATGCAGTTTGCTACAGATGAACTCCATTCACATTTTAGTCGCTTGTCAGGAAGAATCAAAGCAAACAGGATTCACTTGAGCAATGTGGAGTGCCAAAGTAAAGTGTCTCAATACTTATTTTGAAAGATCAGCCCAGACACAGACAGACATTGAGGCTCACGATGTCCAAAGTCACACACGTGTATTCTCCACAGCACAAACACAGTGCACAAACCACAATACACAGTCCTTCTTTCTTCTGACGGCTCCACTCCTCTCCTGCAAGCTCTGTCCACTGCCACCCAACTCCTGCTCCCTGAGTGGAGTGAGGCAACCTCTTTTATCCAGCACCCAGAAGTGCTCCAGGTACTCCCCAATTAACTTCCACGACACTCTTCCAGGTGAGGCGGAAGTGCTGCATGCCCAGACTCCGGAGCTGTCCTGGTGCCCCCTCGCGGTGGCCATGTCCCCCCACAGGGTTGAGCTTCCAAGTTCTGTGGCCCCCATGCAATCCAGGGAGGCTGCTCTTTTGCGTTCCAGGGAAGACACTGCCCCTCTCCTGGTCCTTCCCTTCTCCTGGCGTCCTGGTGGGGCAAGGTCCCCGGATGTCTATCACATAATATAAATGAGAGACCTTTTTGAAAACACTGTCACTAATATGAAGACAAAACTTTCTTGAGAGCACCCTGACCTTTTCAGTTAAATTAGCATTTGTTCAAATAATGTTTCTGCTTCATTTGTTTAAACCACAGATACAATTTATTTTCAATTTCTTCATTACTTCCTTTCTCACAAGTTTTGTGGTGACAAAACATCTGCATGCAAGACAGACCACTTCTGATTCAGAATACTACCCACTGTACATTGTGAAATGATAGTGTTCCATTTTCTTTTGAAATGACTAACTTGGAGTTTGTGCATATTTTAACCTGAGGATCTCAAAACACAGAATACACAGGGTCAACCTATTAAAACCGAAGATCATTGGTCTGTGGCCAGATTGGCAACAGAATTGCAATGACCCAGACAGACACAAAAATTAGGATATCTCTAGATCTCCTTCAGATGGTATTTGGTGTTTTACTGGAGAGCTTCCCAGTCCTTCAGCTTGTCCATCCCAGCTCTTGCCATTTGTGTCACCACACCAGAAATTGTGCAAGAAAAGCTTGAGAACTCATTCTATTTCAGAGAATAAAATGAAAGACCTAATTATGCATGGCTGCAGAGAATTGATTTACCTTACTCAGGCAATTCTGCATAATAAAGAAGTAGATAGAATTTATATAATTCAGAGGCTACATGATTTAATAGGGCGGCACGGTGGCGCAGTGGTAGCACTGCTGCCTCGCAGTTAGGAGACCCGGGTTCGCTTTCCAGGTCCTCCCTGCGTGGAGTTTGCATGTTCTCCTCGTGTCTGCGTGGGTTTCCTCTGGGCGCTCCGGTTTCCTCCCACAGTCCAAACAACAACAACATTTATTTATATAGCACATATTCATACAAACAGTAGCTCAAAGTGCTTTACATAATAAAGAATAGAAAAATAAACACAATATGAAAACAAAATAAATCAGCATTAATTAACATCGAATAAGAGTAAGGTCCAATGGCCAGGGGGGACAGAAAAAACAAAATAAAAACTCCAGACGGCTGGAGAAAAAAAAATAAAATCTGTAGGGATTCCAGACCATGAGACCGCCCAGTCCCCACTGGGCATTCTACCTAACATAAATGAAACAGTCCTCTTTGGATTTAGGGTTCTCACGGAAAGGCTTGATGATGATGGTCATGTAGAATTCTGCCTTTTAGTCTATCCATCATTGTTGGAGCATCAACATCAAAGACATGCAGGTTAGGTGCAATGGTGATCCTAAATTGTCCCTAGTGTGTTCTTGGTGTGTGTGTTTGCCCTGCGGTGGGCTGGCGCCCTGCCCAGGGTTTGTTTCCTGCCTTGTGCCCTGTGTTGGCTGGGATTGACTCCAGCAGACCCCCGTGACTCTGTAGTTAGGATATAGCAGATTGAATAATGACTAACTCACTGACTGATTTAATAGTATGCATGCTAGGGTGTAGCCTTGTGAACTAGGCACAAATCAGCACAAGAATGAAGGCATACAAGGATTGTGAGATAAATAATATTCAGAAGGACAGCATTCCTTGCTCATTACCAGAACAACATTAGTTCCATAATGGTACACTGTTTGAGTATTTTCCTTTCGTACTGGCATATAACTCTAGATTTCCACAATTCTTTCTTACAACAAGGCATCTTCTATTTACATGTGCATCATTTGGTTGAAAGACTGGCTGGTAAGGATATTCCTCTTCTACGAATATCTGGTGCTGTGTGAGAGTTTTAACCTGACCACAAGTCTTTCCATATTCAGCACCTTAAGATGGTCTTTTTCTTGGTGGTTAGCGTCCCTACAACTGCATATGTGCTCAGTCATAACAGGAGTTAAACTCATTCATTGGTCGTGATGTTTTGGTAACAGCCCTTTTAATTTTCTTAAATATACTGTGAGAATTCTGCCTACTTACCAAATCATTCCTAAAAAGTCATTTTCTGTAGCTCATAAGAAAGAATGTTTATATACAGGACATGGATTTGGATCTTTATCTGAATAAT
The DNA here is from genome assembly GCA_026402145.1 of Polypterus bichir lapradei. Classification (NCBI taxonomy): domain Eukaryota; kingdom Metazoa; phylum Chordata; class Cladistia; order Polypteriformes; family Polypteridae; genus Polypterus; species Polypterus bichir. The sequence goes on from JANRMT010049829.1 coordinate 11,053,540, forward strand.
AACTACCAGAACAAATTTAGTAGTCTTGTTTTATATCGGAATTACTTCAGACTGAACCTCTCAAAATTTTGTTATTTGCAGTCTCTGCATTGTTATGGTAAAATTGTCAAACCATAATGATTATATATATATATATATATCCATCCATCCATCCATTTTCCAACCCGCTGAATCCGAACACTGGGTCACGGTGGTCTGCTGGAGCCAATCCCAGCCAACACAGGGCATAAGGCAGGAACCAATCCCTGGCAGGGTGCCAACCCACCGCAGTATATATTATCCAACCCGCTATATCCTAACTACTGGGTCTTAGAGGGCTACTGGAACCAATACCAGCCAACACAGGGCACAAGGCAGGAAACAAACCCCGGGCAGGGTGCCAGCCCACCGCAGGGCGTGCACACACCCACACACCAAGCACACACTTAGAATCGCCAATGTACCTAACCTGCATGATTTTGAACTGTGGGAGGAAACCAGAACACCCGGAGGAAACCCACACAGACATGGGGAGAACATGCAAACTCCACACAGGGAGGACCCAGGAAAGAACCCAGGTCTCCTAACTGCAAGGCAGCAGTGCTACCCACTGCGCCACCGTGCTGCCATATATATATATATATATACTAATAAATGGCAAATCCCTCACTGACTGACTGACCGACTCACTCACTCATCACTAATTCTCCAACTTCCCGTGTAGGTAAAAGGCTGAAATTTGGCAGGCTTATTTCTTACAGCTTACTTACAAAAGTTAAGCAGGTTTAATTTTGAAATTCTACGTCCGCCATGTTGGACTTTCTTATTTATGGCCCCATCTTCACGAAATTTGGTAGGCGGCTTCTCTGCGCTAACCGAAACCGATATACGTACTTATTTCGGTGGTATGACACCACTGTCGGCCGCCATATTGAATTTTCCAATGTCACTAATTCTCCAACTTCCCGTGTAGGTAAAAGGCTGAAATTTGGCAGGCTCATTCCTTACATCTGTCACAGGTGACTTTGTATATAATAGTAACTGTAAATGAATGTGTGGTGATGGCTAAAATGGTGTTCGCCTGTGTGTGTCCGGGCCGTCCTATTTCACACAGCATACTTACAAAAGTTAAGCAGGTTTCATTTCAAAATTCTACGCGTAACGGTCATAACGGTCGACAATGTCCACCATGTTGAACTTATTTATGCCCCATCTTCACGAAATTTGGTATGCTGTTTTCCTGCGCTCACCGAAACCGATGTACGTACTTATTTCGGTGGTATGACGCCACTGTCGGCCACCATATTGAACTTTTCAATGGTCTTTGTTACTTATGGGCCCATCTTCAAGAAATTTGGTACGCGGGTTCCCAACGCTAACTGAATCCTACTTACATACATATATACGTCCATAGCCTGCAGCTCGGTCACTGTGAGGCAGCGTTGGGCCCCCCATCCCAATGCCTCCCACGTTGTTGGCTGCCTACCTATATAAGGCCGTCCGTTGCTCCGGTCTCTTCATTCCTTTCCTTGCTTCGCCACGAGATTCACGTCTCCCTGCTGATAACTACAGCCTTTTTATTTAATCCACGGCTTCTCCGCTGTTTTATTGTTCGTTTATTATGCTTATAGTTATTGTTTAGGTATTTTAGACTTAGTTTACTGCTCAGGTTAACATGTCTATCGAGGTGATCACCATCGATCAAAGAACTGTCACTTACCGAGTGGTTTCCATGCCCGGAGATGGCACCTGCCTTTTCCATTCTCTGTGTTACATATTGCACGGCCATATCAGGCTCACTCTTGATATCCAGAGGAACATTGTGTCTTATGTATTGAATGACTGGGACAGGTTCAAGGTGTGGACTGATGACGGTACAGGAGATAATTATACTACACAGGAGCACTAGAAGAGTGAAATGCTTAAGCCCTTCACCTGTGGTTCTGCATGTGAGTTGATGGCTGTCGCTGAATTGTTCGGTTGTCGCTTTCAAGTGTACCAAAATGGCCAAATATTTTACACCTTTTGACAACCGCCAATGCCTCTTAAACATCTCAGATTCACAGGTGACGATTTCAGTAGTGGACACTTTGATGTTTATGAATGTTTAAACTCTCAAAAGCTGGATGTGAAGTTATCGATGAAACCGGTTGTATGCTTACAACGCTTGATAGATGCCGAATGTCACTTCAACACAAGTCCTGCAAATACTGTCGTAATTGAAACAAACCATGAAACTCAAACCGATTATGACAGCAGCAATCCAAGCTGTGAGATTTCAGACAAGATTACTTTTCACAAGGCCAACTGTACGTTGCATGCTCAAGAGTAAGCTCAGCGCACAGCTTGGTCATATTACAACCGGAGGGCCGAACTGACAACGTGGCATACAAAGAGATCCTTAACAAATAATTATTGGTATATTTTCCCTCAGTTTAAAAAGGTTTAATTTTCTTCTTAATAAAAATTTTAAGGCAGTACTTCGCCGCTGTGAACCGCGGGTATTTTGCTAGTATATTAATATAATGTAACAACTGCTCAAAGAAATTAAAGGAACAGTTTGAATACACATCATATCTCAATGGGGAAAAAAAAATCCTGCTGGATATCTCTACTGATATGGACTGGTAATGTGTTAGGAACGAAAGGATGCCACATCGACTGATAGAGATGACAATTATCAACCTACAGAGGGCTGAATTCAAGGACACCTTGAAAATCAAAGTCAAAAAATGATGCAGCAGGCAGCCAAGTCCATTTTGCCAAAATTTTATTGCAGCAACTCCAAATCATACTCAGTAGTTTGTATGGCCCCCACGTGCTTGTATGCATGCCTGACCATGTCAGGGCATACTCCTAATGAGATGACGAATGGTGTCCTGGGGGTTCTCCTCCCAGATCTGGACCAGGGAATCACTGAGCTCCTTGACAATCTGAGGTGCAACCTGGCGGCGTCGGATGGACCGAAACATAATGTCACAATAGTGACACTGACCATAGCCAAATGCAAAACTAGTGAAAAAACAGTCAGAAAAGATGAGGAGGGAAAAATGACACTGACCTCCACCTGTTAAACCATTCCTGTTCTGGGGGTCATCTCATTGTCGCCTCTCTAGTGCACTGTCTTGCTCTACTGACAGACTGAGGAAATCGTTCCTCCCACACACTATGCGACTCTTCAATTCCACCCGGGGGAGTAAATGCTAACATTACTCAAAGTTATTGTCTGCTTTTACATGCATTTTTAGTACTATTTAATGTAATATTGTTTTTTGTATCAGTATACTGCTGCTGGATTATGTGAATTTCCCCTTGGGATTAATAAAGTATCTATCTATCTATCTATCTATCTATCTATCTATCTATCTATCTAT
>JANRMT010049829.1:11056902-11111124 GCA_026402145.1 Polypterus bichir lapradei
TATCTATCTATCTATCTATCTATCTATCTATCTATCTATCTATCTATCTATCTATCTATCTATCTATCTATCTATCAAAGCAGCTGAAACTGATTAAAAAACCCCTCTGCTACTTAACTGACCAGATCAATAGCCCACAAGTTTTATTGAGTTGATGCTACACTCTGATTAAAAAGTGCTTAAGATTTTCCATATTTATCCAGCATCTTCTCACAGCTCCCAGTGAGTTAGGGCAACTCACAAGCTTTTCAAGATCCTGGTGAATTTAAGAGTGGTTTTCTAAATTAGGGAAATTGATAAAGTATTTTAACTTCTACTCCTGGAGTAGTGCCAGATTTGCATCACTCGTATTTTTGAACCAGACAGACCGTTTCCCTACTCTGTGATGCTTGATAAACACAGGCACTAATGAGATTTTCTGTTTTCATTACATTGATATTTTTTTTTCCTGTAGGGTTACATTCTCTAGAAATGTGTGAACTTAATTCATTTTCTCTTACTTATTTTTTCTTTTTCTTTTCTTCTTTTCTTTTATTCTTTTAAATTTTTTTGCAAGTGTCCTCTGTAGCACTTGCTTAGTATCAATATCTGCCTCATTCTGTATTTAATTGAGATTGGTGGTGATTGGGAGGAAATCTAGAGAGGTTTGGAAGTTCTTCTTGAAAAGTTTACTGGATCAAAAAAAAACAGGGACAATTTCAGACCGTTCCACATCTTGCTTCTCGTATTTTCAAGTTTTGATATTGTCACTTCTTTCCACTCCAGTCTTAAAACTGAGTAGTAACTTGGGACTGATCTCTCATCTGCTTAGCATTTGTTTTTCTTCTATATTTGCTTTTCATTTCCATCATACTGCTGTGTGATCTCAGTGTTTCTCGTGTCTTTCTTTGTCATATCCCCAGTGTACATTACCTGCCTCCAGGTGACAGACTGTTTATAGCCCTATCTGTCAGAGTAAGAATATATCTTGAATTACCCCATTAATAAAGTTTCCATCCATCCATTATCCAACCCGCTAGATCCTAACTACAGGGTCACAGGGGTCTGCTGGAGCCAATCCCAGCCAACACAGGGTGTAAGGCAGGAAACAAACCCCGGGCAGTGCGCCAGCCCACTGCAGGGCACACACACACACCAAGCACACACTAGGGACCATTGAGTTCTTGGTCACCTCTCTGACTAAGGCCCTTCTTCCCCGATCGCTCAGTTTAGATGGCCGGCCAGCTCTAGGAAGAGTCCTGGTGGTTTCGAACCTCTTCCACTTATGGGTGATGGAGGCCACTGTGCTCATTGGGACCTTCAAAGCAGCAGAATTTTTTCTATAATCTTCCCCAGATTTGTGCCTCAAGACAATCCTGTCTCTGAGGTCTACAGACAATTCCTTTGACTTCATGCTTGGTTTGTGCTCTGACATGAACTGTCAACTGTTGGAACTGATATAGACAGGTGTGTGCCTTTCCAAATCATGTCCAATCAACTGAATTTACCACAGGTGGACTCCAATTAAGCTGCAGAAACATCTCAAGGATGATCAGGGGAAACAGGATGCACCTGAGCTCAATTTTGAGCTTCATGGCAAAGGCTGTGAATACTTATGTACATGTGCTTTCTCAATTTTTTTATTTTTAATAAATTTGCAAAAATCTCAAGTAAACTTTTTTCATGTTGTCATTATGGGGTGTTGTGTGTTGAATTCTGAGGAAAAAAATTAATTTAATCCATTTTGGAATAAGGCTGTAACATAACAAAATGTGGAAAAAGTGATGCGATGTGAATACTTTCAGGATGCACTGTAGATAGATAGATAGAAATGGATGGCAAGGATGACCCTGAAGTGCTTCTGCCCTTTAATGCTGCTCTGGAAGTAATTCCAATTCAAACTTAGAAGGACTTCCTTCACCTCAACCAGGGTGTCAGTGCAGGAAAGATGGGAAGACACTTGCCTGGAGGTCTAGTGGAGTAGAAAATAAGTTAACAAAGGAATTGTGCATTGCAGTGTGCTATGTTTGGAAGAAGAGACCTGTAGAAAGGTACCTTGCTGAATAATGAAAAATTTCATTTGAACCTAGACTGTTGTGGTGTAATAGTATCTGGGGATTGAAGGCTGTAATGCCACCTACAGGCCCCTATATATTCCTGTATATATTTGCTGCTCTACTTTAAGAAAAGAGTAGTTCCTTAGGACTGAAACTTTCATTGTTTATTTGTAAGACTGTTTTTCTTTAATATTTGTATTTGGTTTCTTGGCATCAAGGCATGAGAAGGTACATTCCGGTTCAAAAAGAGCTTTTCAAATATAGTACATGTGCTGTGTTTAAACTCCATCTTCATTTGCAGAGTCTAACACATAGTCCCACCTCACATTCCTCGTCTTTAACCTGAAGTTACCCCTCCTATTTAGCATGGATGGTCCCTTGCACTATACAGTACCTTCTTCTGGAATCCCAATAAAATCCTTCAAGGCAGCTTCTTGCTTAATATAAGTAGACATTTGCTTAGGGGTGGCCTCTTCAGTTTTTAAAGGAAACCTCCAATACTCATGTGAAAAGACAGTTTCCCCTTGGGGATTCATAAAGTATATCAAAATCAAAATATATGGTAATGTGTAAGGAAAGCTAGCCTAAATGGATAGTTATAACTTTTATTCAGTTATTGTCTCCTGATTGCAAGCCATATGTGTTCTTTAACCTCTCCCTCTACTCATGGGCTTGATGTTATTGGCAGCAGCAGGTTGCTACTTGCATGATACTCAGCGCTGCTGGAGTGATCACTGACTTCCCTGTGACTCTTATCTGTGCAGATTAAACGTAGCCTTCAGCACATGTAGAATTAAATGAACCGTATATACTCGTGGATAAGTTCTCCCGCGGATAAGTCGGGACTTGATTTTCCTGTATAATTTCTGGTATCTTATAATGTCGGCCATATAAGTCGAATGCAGAAAACTCTCACTATTGGTACAAGGGATTATGATATGCTAACACCCGCCGTCCTAAGAGAGTAACCACAGAGCACACAGCCTTTTTTTCTATGTGGGTGCGGCAATGCACTGTATCAGCATGTGCTCCTAACCTCTCTCTCTCTCTCTCTCTATTGTGCCTACGTGACCACACGGTAATACCCGAACTATTCCGAATCAACGTTTACACTGTTTTGTGTTTTTTGTATATCACACCTTCATACACCTTTAACGAAGGAACGTATGATCAGGAGAAAATATGAAGGTGGTTTTAAATTAAATGTCATTGAAGTAATAAAAGAAATTGGTAACTGCGCTGCTGCAACAAAGTTCAATGCATCTAAGAAACTAATACAAGATCGGAGGAGGCAAGAAGATGTAAAAAAAAAAAATTAAGGGTCGCACTTTTGAATGGGCGTATAAGTAGGGGTCCGATTTTATGATTGATTTTTTGGGTTTCATCACCCAACGTATACGTGAGTATATACGGTATACAGTATATATTACTTTTGTTCAGTTCTTGTTACTAGATTGTATGCTATGTACAATATACCTTTCATTAGCTGTCACAATCGTCTGGAGCACCTGCATGCATGATTATACCAACCACACCCGACAATATTTTCTCCATAGTAATGCAATACTTTTGCAAATTAATGCAATAATTATCATGAAATAACTCAGTACTTTTGCAAAATAACACAAGTCTTTTGTCAAATTAAAAAAAAAAAAAAAAATAGTGGTGAGAATAAGTTTCCTTAGAAAAGAGAACAAAAAAAGAACATTCTGTGCCTTTTGACATTTCATGCATTTTCCCTTTATCCCTTGACTAGTGTCTCTGGCGTGATTTCTGACTATTTTTAGTTCACTAAAATCCATCCATCCATTTTCCAACCCGCTGAATCCGAACACAGGGTCACGGGGGTCTGCTGGAGCCAATCCCAGCCAACACAGGGCACAAGGCAGGAACCAATCCCGGGCAGGGTGCCAACCCACCGCAGAGTTCACTAAAATATCACAATCAAAAAACAACAAGAAAAACAAAAGGTTTTTATCTTTATAATATTATTCACACTGTCCTCAGATCTACAATGATCCTTCTGAACCTGAACTGTCATCCTAATTCTCTCAGTTCTGCCGCAGAGCAGACATGCAATCGGCCAAACTCACCATAGCGGGTCTGCATTTCAAAAAGTGCTACAGCCTAACATGTTCTTCATTTAACATCTACAACATGAAACAGCTCCCTGGGATAGAGTAAATGGAAGTAAATTGTTTGGAGAGGGACACAATGTCCATGGAATCAGTTTGCATATAATATTTTTCTTTTGCTCATACAATTTTGAAAAAAAATATATATATACTTTATATTTTTTAAGGAAGAAAAAATTAGTTACGATGGGATTTAAGAAACTAGTAAATTAAACGATTTTAAGATGAAGTTTATGGTGTTCTACTTTAATGACAAAATAAACTACGTGGTTAAAGTGGAAATTTCGAAATTAAAGTTGACATTTCATGCTTTTTTCCCCACTGTGTGCCTATTTTTTTTATTTTTCTGTACCCTAATAAGCTTTCATATGACACTCAGACGGTGGGCAGTAACTTTGATATCTGACAAGTTCTTTTTTATTTTGGGCACTGTGTGCCTTTGTGAACTTGAGCTTTCGAGTTTCTCTGACACTCTGTGTCACTTGATCAACTTCCTTTTGTTGTTTATACCACTGTTTAAACCATCAAATAGTACGTTTTTCTTTGCCTCGCTGAAATTTTTCTATTTCCTCCCATGCTTTTGCCATTGCCTTTTCACAGAACACTGAGCTTAAGGGCTATTTATATTGATTTGCATATTCAAAGAGGTGTAATTCTGGGAGGAGTTGTGGTGGGACAGCAGGCGCGTGCATGAGCGTTACTTTTCACGCTGACCGGATTTATGTAGCGGAAGAACGTGGAAGTTGGCATTCACACAGATTTATGCATCTGGATTTTTTTTTGTGCATAAGCACATTTCTGCTTTTGTGATTATGCAATGTTATACTGTGAATTCTACGCATAATGTTATGCATGAGGCCCCAGCCCTGACACAGACAGACGTAGGAAACAAGTTCAAAGCACACAGCCTTTTATTTTCTTTTTCTTCCCTCATCGAGAATGTCTTCCCCATTCCCACGAGTACACAACACAGTCCCAAGCACAATACAACACTTTCCTTTTCTGCTTTTCTCTTTCTTGCTCCTCTACTCTCCCTCCAGCAAGCGCAAGCTTCATCTTCATCTTCATCCTTCCGACTATGGCTCTTTTTATAACACACCTGCAAGTGCACCGGGTGTGGCGGAAGAGCAACAGCACCCCCTAGTGGCGCCCACAGATCCCAATGGTGCTGCACCAAACTCCAACTCCCATGAAGCCCTGCGGGAGTCCTAGGCACCGCTGCAACCCACGGAGGCTGCCATCTTGCATTCCGCGGGAGGTACTGTCCTGACCAGGCTTGCTCAATGGGGCCATAGAAGGGAGAGGCCTCCCGGTGCCTTCCGCGACACTGTGTCATCTGCAAAAGTGAAACAAGGAAACTGGAGAGCTTACCGTAATGCGCTTTCCAGTTATCTTTAGTCCATTGTCTATGTTCTTTTGCCCATTCTAACCTTTTCTTTGTATTTGTCAGTTTCAGATGTGCTTTTTCTTAAACGTTGTCTCTATATTATATATAACATTTAAATTCCTAGTTGTGGATAAGACAAAAAGGGCTGAGAAACACTTTCTAGGTTTTTTGTTGCAGGTGCTTTCCTATACTGTAAGTTCATCCATCCATTATCCAACCCACTATATCCTAACACAGGGGTGCCCAATGCATCGATCGCGATCGACCGATAGATCGAAAAGGGAGTGCAGGTAGATTGCGTTGCATTCAAAAAATTTTTTTTTAAATGTTAGTCTATCATATATCCTCCCTATGGCATTTGCCACTTGATTGACATACAGGGCGGCCAGTCTGAGATCTCTTTTCTTCTAACACACTGGTCATCCCACACGCACGATCAAACGCGCGAGCTACTGCAAAACTCTGGCTATCTAAGTGATCTAGTTAGCCTTCCAATTTATATCGACTAAAGAAGGGATTTTAAAAAAATGTTGTTTATGGGCTGGATGTGGAATTGGAAGAGGATTTTTTCTCTCACAATGTCACAATCAAAGTGCGTTTGTCTGATCTGTCAATCTATCATTGCTATTCCAAAGAAGGAAAGTGTGGAAAGGCACTTTCAAACTGTTCATAAAAACTTTGAAACTGACCTCCTTCTGAAAAGCAATCAGAGAAAGGAGAGGGAACTAAAATCACAGTTAATCAGTCAGCCATCATTTTTCACTCGGCTGAATTCAAAAGCAAAGGCAGACACACCGAAGTATCATTCCGGGCGAGTCACTCGATCATTAAGCATAAGAAGTCCTTCCAAGATGAAGAGATGATAAAAGATGCCTTCGTTGACACAGATGGCTAGGGAGAAATTCCTGCTGAGATTTCAAGACCCCTGACCAGAGAAAAAGGAGTTTCTCCTTGTCATTAAACATGCAGAATACAAGCAACTTAATAACGATCAATGGCCGCTAGACTTGGCATTTTTTTCCCGATCTGACCAACATGTTGAATGAGCTTAATTTACAGCTGCAAGGAAAAGAGAAAACCACAGTCAATATGATTAGCGCAGTTAATGCTTTCATACGAAAAATGCATCATCTGTCCTCAAAGCTGCAGCGTCTTGATTTGGGGAACATCCAAAACCTCGCGTCAGTGCTGGAGACGCAATGGAAGACGTGTGTGCAACTTGACAGCATCCGCTACACAGAGCAGATTGAAAATTGTCTGTCAGACTTTATCTAATGGAAAAAAAGTAACAATTCAAGTGTTGCCCAATGCAGCGGAGTAAGAGTAGCGTTTCTTCTTTACAAAATGTATTCAAGTAAAAGTAAAAAGTATGGTGCAGTAAAACTACTCTTAGAACAATTTGTTTAAACAGTTACTCAAGTAAATGTAACGGAGTAAATGTAACTTATTACTACCCACCTCTGATCCATCCATCCATTTTCCAACCCGCTATATCCTAACTACAAGGTCACGGGGGTCTGCTTTAGCCAATTCCAGCCATCACTGGGACGCCAGGCAGGAAACAAACCCCCAGGCAGGGTGCCAGCCCCCCGCAGGGCACCCACACACACACCAAGCACACACTAGGGACAATTTAGATACTCAGTGTATATTTTATATATATATATAATCTGTAATTTTTAATGTAGGTAGATCATTTTGACCTGTTCATTTTAAAAGTAGCTCGCAAGCCAAAAAAGTGTGGACACCCCTGTCCTAACACAGGGTCACGGGGGTCTGCTGGAGCCAGTCCCAGCCAACAACCCTCAGGGCACACACACACACCAAGCACACACTAAGTACAATTTAGGATTCCCAATGCACCAAACCTGCACGTCTTTGGGCTGTGAGACGAAACTGGAGCACCTGGAGGAAACCTACGCAGACATGGGGAGAACATGCAAACTCCACGCAGGGAGGACCCTGGAAGCGAACCCAGGTCTCCTTACTGCGAGGCAGCAGCGCCACCGTGCCGCCCATACTGTAAGTCAACATACAAAAGACCAGATCCACAAGAAACATCTCTCTCTAACGGCTGAACATTTTCGACTGGCAAATGATCGAGTGCAGCATGCAAAGAATGCTTAGCTGGATTTATAAAATGACTTTATGTGTGTTTGGTTCTATGTCCATTTGTTCATTTTTTTCAGACCAATCAGAGGTTTTGTGAATGAAGTGTGAAGATTTTGTCTGGAAAAAAAAAAGATTGAAAGGTTTCAGGAAGTGTGGCTTAGCAATTGTGAAGTACTGTAAAGCATAGCTGGCAAATGGGTTTTGACAAATAGTTGACGTTCCACGTACACTCATCAGCGTTTGTTTCGTGAAAGTCGGTAGGTGGCAGTAAAGACAAGCGGTGGCAGTCAGACTACGTTTACTCTTCGAGGAAAAAGCCACGACTGCGATCGTCTGCGTCGTTGTCTAGCCAGTAAACATGGACGAGGGGGCGTCTTACCAGGAGGTGAAAGAGTGGCTCAGCACAGGAATCGACCGGATAGCGAAAGCGACCTCGCGGACCGTCGCGAACAAACTAGCGCAGCTGAAAACCAAAGAGCTTCCCCAGTCCCGTGTAAAACGTGCTGAAGAGGACAGTCAAGCTTTGGAAACTGCGCGTGACTTTAACAGCTGCGTGTCCGTCTTAGTAGAAGAGGCGGTGATGGCGGCCGCGGAGATCCTCAACTCTGAATTTGAAGACTTGGTAAAGAAACAGTATGCGGATTTCCGTTCTGAAATCTGTGAATACGAAAAAGAAATTGAAAGCTTGAAGCAGCAACTGGAAATCCCCCAGGGTGACAACTGTTCTAAAGACAAGACTTCCGCACGACCCCTACTGTGCAACAGCGATCCACAGTTAAATGAGAGAGAAATTGGGGATCCTGAAACTCATCCCATGAAGTGCACGCAGGGACCCCAAAGTGGGAACTTCACGCAAGAGACGCAGCAAAACGACTTTAATACTGATTGCATTGAAATTGATCCCTCTCCTGTCAACGAGGATGCCCCTTGTTCGTCTCACAATCATGAAAGGACTGGACTGAGCTCAAGGAGTGGAGAACAAGGTGAGTGGGGGATATCCGCTTTCAGCTGTTTATTAAAGACAGCTGGCGGTCCACGTGGTGCCAGCCAGCTAAGCGCCACCAACTTCAAAAAAAGCAGCACGGGAGTGCATTCTGCGCATGTGTACTTAACAGATGGAGTAACCTGTGGGTATCTGAGTGAAAGTGGAAGGAAGATCATAGTAAGTCGCCGTCATTACCTGTGGACGCAATACACATAGAATATGGTTATTCGGAAAGTTGGATGAGGGACACTGTGGTAGACTTTGCTTCTGTTAACAGTAAATTTGAGTAACATTTTATTGTAAACAGGTACCTGAAGGATAGTAAGGACCGTTAAGATCGTTCGAGGCGCACTCTCGTACGTTTATTTAAAAGATGGTTGTGATTTATAAAGGGTACATTGCGTAGAAATATGCATACGACAGGTTTTATAAATCTGATTTTTTTCTCTTTTTTTTGGCATGGGCATATTTTCACGGTCGTACGTTGGAATCCACGCAAAGTTTTATAAATGAGACCCCTCGTATACTCACGGAGAAATCTACCCGTGTTAACCTGGTTTCTCAGAGACCAAGAATTTACTTGGCATTTTAGAAATCAGGTTCCTCTGAATCAGTGAGTTAACAAAGCGCATGTAAACGCACTGATTGTCTGAATGAAACTTCCATGGTCGCATTGTGTCTGTGGGAGCTTTTCTGAAGGGTATCTGTTTTCTGTCTACACTCCGAACTATCGCATATTGCCTGTCCAACGCTGGTTTTTGCCTTGAACATAGTGCTACACACAACTTGAAATCGGATTTAAGAAATAATCAATCCAGTAATTATTCATCTTTTTATGCTATTTAGCCAGGAGTCATACCAAATGCACTTCAGAAGAGCTCATCTACCTGAAGTTAAGCATGTTCAGCTCGGCCAGTACTTGGATGGGAGACCAACCAGGAAAACCTTGGGTTGCTGCTGAAAGAGCAACCCAACAGGGGGCGCTTACCCTGTAATCTGAATGTGGATCCCAATGACCCAGTCCAGTGACTGAATGTGGATCCCAATGACCATGACAGTGTGCTGTAAAAATGGCCCCATGCTTCAGATAAGACCTAAAACCGAGGTACTGACACCTTGTGGTCATACAAGATCCCTGGGTATCTTTTGTAAAGGGTGCGGTGTATCAAGATGTCCAGGCTAAATTTACCACCTCAGCCTCGTCATTCTGCCTGCCATTTCATCCCCTGTCTCTAACTGGCTAACTATCTCTCACCACTTCACCACCTAACAGTTCATGTGTGGTAAGTGTACTGGTGCAAAAATGGCTGCCGTCGCATTATCCAGGTGGATGCTACTCAGTGTTGTGCAAGTCCATATCTCACAAGAACTCACCCAAAGTTCAGTTCACACAGATTAAAGTGAATACATTCACTTTATAGTTCACAATTTCAATTTTGAACTCGTTCATATTCAGTTCATTTTATACTTTTTAAGGAGTGAGAATAAATGACCCATGAGTTTACTTTTTTCAATTTTGTATGCCTTATATTAGGCTATTATAGTGTTCTAGAATAAAATGCAATAATTATGAAGACTTTTTATTTAAATACACTTTGAGTTATACCCAGCAACAAACACGTATAACCATATATGCTAATATCCTCCCGGTCAAAAAAGAAATTAAATAGATGCAAGTATACATATAAATTACTGCTCTATTTCCAACCGTGCGACACAAATGGTGACTGTGGAACCCACGTGTAGGTGAACTAACCAATTATACTAATGGTCAAAATTCACGTCACATATTGCATGTCCAACGGGGAAAGTGGCCTCACAAAGTACAATGTTGTCCTAAAAGCAAAAGCAGAGCTTCACCGCGTGCTCGTGTCAGCGAGGGTGCAGCTTAAGCACAAGCAGGCAGACACAGACAGTGCTGATTTGATTTCACGTTATTTTTTCCAAATGCAAATAAATGGCAAAAAATTCATACGAAATAAATATTCATAAAAATCCACTATTTGTGCTTATACCGTATTCGGGTTCGGCTCCACCTCTAAACCAGATCCAGAATGTCACCTAAAATTGAACTAGCTCACGTTCAAGTTCTTCACTTGCTAATACGTTATGTTAAGTTCACCGTTCTTAGAAAAACGAGCCTGTTTAATGAACGCTGCGCTCTTTTGAACGAGTTCATGCACAACACTGATGCTACTCATTACTGGTGGGCGAAGTGGCCCCCCACACTCTACGTAAGAGTGCTTTGAGTAGTGAGAAAAGCACTTTATAAATATAAAGAATTATTATTATAATTACCCCAGGTCTTTTGTTGTGAAGACTGAGAAAAATGTTTAATCTCGTGTTGTCTTTAAGAACAGAGATCAAAGAGTCCGTCCATCCATTCATCTCTTAAAATCCACTTTATTCTGGTTAGGGTGGTGCAGGGATGTGTAGAATAAGTTGATCTACACGCTTGCCCAGCGTGAGCCGAGTGAGTGCTTGACCAGTCTTTTATTTGGGGTACTTTCCGTGTCTTGCACCTGAAGCTGATAGATGAGCTTTCACCACCAGTCTTTAACGGACAATGAGGGTTTAGCAAATGAATGAAATTGAGGCCCTGATGAATTTGTGCACGAGAAGAGATGAACCGGTGCTCAAATGTAAGAATGCTTGCTTTGTAAGGACCAGAACATGTGAGGCACACATTCAATTATTCATCTATCTTCCAAACCTGCTTATTGAGAGCACTGTCATCCAGGCAAGCATTGGGCAGAAAGCAGGAACGATTTGTGGATGGGGCACTAGCCCCTCACGGGGAGAACACACAGACAGACACACACATTAGAGCCAATCCACGTAACCTGCATTTCGTTGCATGGAGAGTACAGGCTGGGGTGCAGCGATCACCCGACACTCATACCCCGATCTCCTTATTGCGTTACTACTGTGCCATCTAACATCTGCATACTTGACAAATATAATACTGAGGATGTAAATGTGAATGCAAATACCCCACTTGTAGACTACCATGCTGTTTTTAAATGCTAACACAGACTGACCAGATGTATGATGTCTGATACAGATGGTCGACATTCCTAGCTCACCTTTCACAGTCTTGTTCTGTCGTTTTTTTTTTTTGCACAGGACCACCCGAAGCTTATTTCCAAGCTGCAGAAGGCATGGCTTACTTTGGCCTGCGGCTCCTGGAGGTGGGCAGTGTTGCTGCGTGGGGCACCGCAGAGAGCATTTGGGAGAAAACTGAAGGAGGATTCACTGAGAAGATATCTGATTGTGTTACGCAGAATGATACTGCAGAGGTTTTGTGTGACGATGAGGAGCAGGCATCCATTTGAACAAAGGAGAAGATGATCAGTTGTTAATGAGAGGGGGCCCACTGAGCTGGAGCTTCCTTTACCTGGCGGGCCAGAGAGTTCCATTATGGAGTGTGCTGCTGAAGATACATCTACTTGAAAGTAAGACTTAAGGAAGCACATGTGAGGTTTCCTTGAGCTCAGGCCAGCAGAATTATGGGTATTGTGGTGAAATTGCAAGGGGGTTTGACTTGCCACACCTGTATATGGGCACCCAAAAACCTCTGGTAAATTACATCAAGGAATGCAGAGAGGAAAGAAATGCCAATGTAGTGAATGCAAACAGGTCTTCAAAGAAAGGCACAGGCTTAAACAACACCAGAGGACCTATTAAGAAGAAAAGCCACACCAGTGTCCCGAATGCAACAAGAGTTTTGACCGTAAATGTCACCAGAAGAACATTGTACCAGTGTAATAAATGTGGCATAAATTTCCACTGGAGTAAAAGCCTGAAACGTTACTAGATATGACACATGCATTAAAAAACAGACCAGCGTAAAGAATGTGTCCAAGCTTTGCTCGAAAGTCGGAAACTAAAAATCAACCTGAGAGGAAAATCATTTCTCAAGTGTGCCGAACATAAAATGATACAAGGTGATAAAGAAAAGTGTAAAAACCAGCAAAGAGTCCACACAGTAGGAAAAACTCTACCAGTGTAACAAATCTGAGAAGCACTTCTGCCGTAAGCGAAAACCTTGAAGGCTGCCATGTAAGTCGCAGAGTAACAAATATGGTGGCTCTTTCACTGAGAGTTTACACCAGAGGTTTGAGTCCGAAGGGGAAAAGCCAACCAAGTGTAACATGGTGACTTCTAAGAACCTTAAACGCCATGTGAGAATTCATGCAGGACAAAAGCCATACCAATGTATGGAAAACAGAAAGATCATCTGTGAGAAGATGATGTTTACAAAGTAATGTGTAGTACTAGGGTGTTGTACCGTGTTAGCCATTATGAATGTAGTGAGACGTCAAGCAACATGACCCCTTTTATTGGCTAACTAAAAACATTACAATATGCAAGCTTTTGAGGCAACTCAGGCCCCTTCTTCAGGCAAGATGTAAATACAGAAACTGTAGTTCTCTGTGTTTATTTACACACTAGGACAGATATAACATTGGAAAACCTTTAAGTGAGACATCTTAAATGTAAAAAATTAATAGACCTTTCCAGGCTAAGATTCATTTAGCAAGAGAGGAGAACAATGTCTAGTCAAGATCTGTTGATAAGATAACTGTCCAACAAAGACTTTTGAAGCTTCTGATGAGTGGGTCTGTAGTCAGGTTGTCTGTGTCAGTCTGAGAGATCCAAACAATCCTTATATCTGGCCATAAAACTCTTGTCTCTATTCAAACCATGCTGTATCTGTCCTGGTGTCTATATAAACACAGGAAACTCCAGTTTCTGTTTTACATCTTACCTGAAGAAGGGCCTTGGGCTGCCTCAAAAATACTTGCATACTGTAATCTTTCTAGTTAGCCAATTAAAGGTGCCATTTTGCTTGACTTCTTAATCCATTCATAACGGCTAACACGGGTCAACACCTTAGTACTACAATCGAAGTACAGGAAGTTAAGTGACTGAATCAACATCACTGTCAGCTTTTGAACCAGCAACCTAATGGTTTAACATCTAGTGCCTTGGCAATTACAGAATGTAAAAAAAGTCTTTGTGTAGTGAAGGATTAATAATTATACATCTTGATTACATCTTCCCTGAAGAAGGGTCCTGAGTTGCCGCGAAACACTTGCATATTGTAATCTTTTTAGTTAGCCAATCAAAGGAGTCATTTTGCTTGGCTTCTCATTACATTCATAATGGCTAACACGGTACAGCACCCTAGTACTACAGACATATTAAAAACAGTATAAAGACGAGGTATGTCATGTTTTACCTAATTAGCTGCAGATGCTCATTAAGGAGGGGGCAGCATGGTGGTGCAGTGGGTAGCGCTGCTGCCTCACAGTTAGGAGACCCGGGTTCACTTCCGGGGTCCACCCTGCATGGAGTTTGCATGTTCTCCCTGTGTCTGCGTGGGTTTCCTCCCACAGTCTAAAGACATGCAGGTTAGGTGCATTGGCGATCCTAAATTGCTTGGTGCATGGGTGTGTGTGTGTGTCCACCCTGCGGTAGGCTGGTGCCCCGCCCGGGGTTTGTTTCCTGCCTTGCGCCCTGTGTTGGCTGGGATTGGCTCCAGCAGACCCCCGTGACCCTGTAGTTAGGATATAGCAGGATGGATAATGGATGGATGGATGGATGCTCATTAAGGATATCTCCGTACTTTGCCCCATTCAGCTTTCCCTTACACCCTGACTAGTCTCCCAGTCCCCTGCCACCACCATTCTTCAGCATTGGAATGGTTTTGTGCAGGTTTCCTCCAGACCATGACACTAATTTTGGTTTCATTAGATCAGAAAATCTTGCTTCTCATATATCCCCAATTCCAATAAAAAGTTAGGGCAATGCTAATAGAAACAAACTAAGTATAGTTTGACTTAATTCAATCAAAAACAGTAGTGAGAAGTCAAGGAAAATTAAACCTTTTATGGACTAACTAGAAATATTACAATATGCAAGCTTTCAAGGCAACCCAGGCCCCTTCTTCAGGCAAGATGTAATCAGAAACTGATTCTCTGTGTTTCTATAGACACCAGGACAGATACAGCATTGGAAAACCTTTACGTGAGACCTCTTAAATGTAAAAAATGAATAAACCTCTGTAAGCTAAGATTCATTTAGCAAGAGAGGAGAACAATGTCTGGTCAAGATCTTTGGATAAGATAACTGTCCAACAAAGTCTTTTGAAGTTTCTGATGAGTTTTCAATACAACATGATTTAAAAGGAGACAAGTTTTATGCCCTGATATGAGGATTGTTCACAGACGACCTGTCTTCAGACCCACTTGGCTTGGCTTCTCATTACATTCATAATGGCTAACACGGTACAGCACCCTAGTACTACAGACATATCAAAAACAGTATAAAGACGAGGTATGTCATGTTTTACCTAATTAGCTGCAGATGCTCATTAAGGAGGGGGCAGCATGGTGGTGCAGTGGGTAGCGCTGCTGCCTCGCAGTTAGGAGACCCGGGTTCGCTTCCCGGATCCACCCTGCATGGAGTTTGCATGTTCTCCCTGTGTCTGCGTGGGTTTCCTCCCACAGTCTAAAGACATGCAGGTTAGGTGCATTGGCGATCCTAAATTGTCCCTAGTGTGTGCTTGGTGCATGGGTGTGTGTGTGTGTGCACCCTGCGGTAGGCTGGTGCCCCGCCCAGGGTTTGTTTCCTGCCTTGCGCCCTGTGTTGGCTGGGATTGACTCCAGCAGACCCCCATGACCCTGTAGTTAGGATATAGCAGGATGGATAATGGATGGATGGATGCTCATTAAGGATATCTCCGTACTTTGCTCCATTCAGCTTTCTCTTACACCCTGACTAGTCTCCCAGTCCCCTGCCACCACCATTCTTCAGCATTGGAATGGTTTTGTGCAGGTTTCCTCCAGACCATGACAGTAATCTTGGTTTCATTAGATCAGAGAATCTTGCTTCTCATATATCCCCAATTCCAATAAAAAGTTAGGGCAATGCTAATAGAAACAAACTAAGTATAGTTTGACTTAATTCAATCAAAAACAGTAGTGAGAAGTCAAGGAAAATGAAACCTTTTATGGACTAACTAGAAATATTACAATATGCAAGCTTTCAAGGCAACCCAGGCCCCTTCTTCAGGCAAGATGTAATACTGAAACTGATTCTCTGTGTTTCTATAGACACCAGGACAGATACAGTATTGGAAAACCTTTACGTGAGACCTCTTAAATGTAAAAAATGAATAAACCTCTGTAAGCTAAGATTCATTTAACAAGAGAGGAGAATAATGTCTGGTCAAGATCTTTGGATAAGATAATTGTCCAACAAAGTATTTTGAAGTTTCTGATGAGTTTTCAATACAACATGATTTAAAAGGAGACAAGTTTTATGCCCTGTTATGAGGATTGTTCACAGACAACCTGTCTTCAGACCCACATTATATTGAAAACTCATCAGAAACTTCAAAAGACTTTGTTGGACAGTTATCTTATCCAAAGATCTTGACTATGCTTTGTTCTCCTCTCTTGCTAAACGAATCTTAGCCTGGAGAGGTCTATTCATTTTTTATATTTAAGATGTCTCACTTAAAGGTTTTCCAATGTTATTATCTGTCCTAGTATGTATATAAATACAGAGAACTCCAGTTTCAGTATTACATCTTGCCTGAAGAAGGGGCCTGAGTTGTCTCAAAAGCTTGCATATTGTAATCTTTTTTTTTTCTTTTTTAATTAGCTGTTAAAATTAGTCATTTTGCTTGACTTCCCACTACAAAAATACCTGGAAATTCACACCAGGGAAAATCGTCATCAGGGTAGTAAATAAAGAAGGAGATTCCAATGTGCCACACAAATTAAAATCCACCAAAGAGTTCACACTTGACAAAAAGCCCGGATGTGAAAAATTAATCTTCAGGAACCAAATATTAAAAAATAACACCAGGAAATAAACACCAGAGAAACAACCCACATCATTGTCCCAAATGTGGAAAGAGTTTACCATCCAGAGAAGTGTCTTGAAGCAACTAGAAAATTCAAAATGGTTAAAATAAGAATGTGGAAGGACATTCAGTTATTCTTTGTTGTTTCACAGCCAAGAAATGGATCAAAGAGCATTGTGTTTGGTGCTTGAGGTAAATCTAATATATTACACCAGACATTCCCAAGTTCAGTCCTGGGGCTCCACTGTGGCTGCAGGTTTTCACTTCAGCCAGTTTACTTCTGACTAATAAGTGCTGGCAAGTGTCTGGCACCCATATAATCATTTTTTATTTTTATTTTAAATAACTGATGCTACTTTCTATCTTTCTGTACACCAGTTATCAACTGTGCCATCATTGCCATTCCTGTTTGCCAGTCTGTGCTGAGACACCTCATGTTGCAGTTTGAGTCTCCTGTGATGCCATTCTTAGTATTTGGTCTCTTGCTCTTAGTTGACCTCCATACCTCCTTTCTCTTCTGTGTAAACCAGAAATTCCCAAGTTCATCCTGGGGGTACCACCATGGCTGTGGGTTTTCATTCCAACCATTTTCAAAAAGAAATGGTTCAGACTTCTAAATGATCACATTGTTCAAATGAGTCTTTTTCTTCTCTGTTCTTGCTTTTGGAAATATGTGCTATTATATTTACCTTATTTTCCATATCTTTAAATGTTAACTTTCTTTTACCAAATTCTTTTAAAGTTTACCTTTTCCTGTGGAGTTTACTCCTTCAATTGAATCCAGATACTGACAACTAGTGATGGGCAGTGCAGACACGGGTGCAAATGACACTGAATGTTAACGAAAAGCCACTACTTCAATGTTCTATTCATTTGTGTGCTGATCTATGATTTTTAATAAAAACACTAAAGTTTGTGTGTGTATCCAGTCCATCAGAGCAATCTGATTGCTAAGTGTATAGAGATGTAATTGTCCTGCAAAAACAAAATCTCCAAAGCCAACTCTGTGCAGACGCTGGAGCAAACATTCTTGTTCTAGTGAATCATAGGATTTATAATCTTCTTCTTCATCATCTTTTCCCACTTCTATATGAGGTAGATGTACCTGATCGACCTTCTCCATACAGTCTCGGTCCTGCACTTCCTCCCCAGTCAGACCGTTTTCCTTCAAATCTTCTTTTACTTTACGCATCCACCTCCATTTGGGCCTCCCATACTTTCTCTACCCCTGTACTTCCATTCCCATCACTCAAATTCATTGTCTGTCCTCATCACGTGTCCATACCACCTCCAATCAACTTTGCTGTACTTTTGTTCTATCTCTGATTCTTTCATTTCTTATTGTGTTCTTCTTTTTTTTTTTTTTTTGTAACTCCACACATTCATCCCAAAATTCTTCTCCTGCGATCCTTTTACTGCCTATGGATCAGCTCCTGGTCTTACCACTGTCTTAAAAACGGTTTATGGAAATTTCACCCCCACTACATTTCGCCTCCATGATATTTCTCCCCCACCGCAGTAACTTCTAATACCCACACCCAGACGTTTTGAGTGCTGGAAGTTTCTAGAAAAAATAAAGTGAATAATCGTTCTCAGCGTTCAAAATTGACTTTCCTAATTTAAACATTTTTAAAGCAAAATGATAAAAAAAAAAGTTAGCAATAGCGCAGCACTTAAATTAAATGCACTGTAAACATATATACATTTTTATTTCGATTAAAGGAATCCAAACGATTTTACAAAAATTAATATCACATGCCGTTGTGAAAAAACATAAGTGAAATATAATTATGTACTAAATTAATATCTTTGTAATTTACCTGGGGCGAAATGTGGAGGGCAACTTATCCGGATGCCCCTAAGAACTCCCCTTTAACCTTTGCCTTTAATTCTTCAGTCACGCAATACTATTGATATTTTCTTCCAATTGTTCCATCCCCACTGGTCTCCTTCCTAACATTTCTTCATCTACTCTCCTTTTCTGTCCACCATTCATCCTCACTCTCAGAAGACTGCACTTCATTTAAATCTTTCTCCCGAGACCTGTTGCTAAGCCTGTCTTCTTGTAATCCCCACCACTTCATCCTCGGTGCTGCTTGCTCTGGTTTTATTCTCATGCCAACCCTGATCCCCGTGTCCATCACCACCATTTTTACTGCACTGTCGCACTTTCCCCATACATAACCTTATAATTCTTTATCTCTTTCAAATAAGATCTTTAACATTTGGCTTTCCCTTCATCCATTTCTGTAAGCCACAAGCTGATTTACATGCCTTTCAAAAAATGTGTTAACTACAGTATTACTAAATCAAATGCCATAGCAAAATCTTCTGTCCTCTCCCTTTCCAACTTTCTCACCCCTACTCCTCATCCTTCTTGTTGGAGGAGCATCCGTCTGTAAAACTTTAGCCAAAACCATAATGATGGAACCAATCAAATTAAAGTCGTTATAATAATCCATCTGGATCTGTGACTGTTCCGTATTAACCAATTGAAGGGACACGCAATTGGTTCGTAATATCCGGAATGATGTGACGTCATCTGCCGTCGCCAGGAAAATAGGGTATTGGCTGTGAACAAAGGACATCAGCTATTAAGAGGGAGGAATTATATGGGTTTTTTTATTATTTAAACGATATATTTTCGTTCTCATCCTCGGGATACATTGTTATGGCGAGGTCCTTCTTGCATCGTTATTGAATATTGAAGAAAGTGTGAATTGCACAAGTTGTTTTGCCTGCTTTACCCGAGGCTCCTTGAAGTCGCCTTTTCAAATTGAAAACCAAAAAAAGTTTTGGGATTCGAAAATCTCGAGATGGAGTGCAGATTCTCTGGTGGCGTCTTTCAGGAGCAGCTGGCCTCTTTAAAAACCGCGCTTGACTCCGCGCTCTCCGAGTTCACCACTTCGGTAGACAGTAGGATTGCAGAGTTTCTACAGGAACTTTCGGAGAAGGAGAAGGAAATCGAAAGCTTGACGCTGCAGCTGCACATCTCCCGAAGTGAAGTGAGGTCCATGCGGAAATATCTGCGCCTCGCTGACTGGAACCTCCCAAGGTGCTCACCTGGAACCCACCCGATGAGCGGTAGGACGCAGATCTTCAGTGCGCCGGAGAAAGGGAAGGCGATCGCCGCGCGGCCGGTCTCGAGGTCAGCTCGGACACCAGGAGCAGGCGCCGTCCGGCACGTCCCACCGACCGCCAGCAATGAAACCGGACAAGGCCGGTGTTATGCCCTGTCCTCCACCACCGATCCTCCAGCTTCGGGAAGAGTAAAGGGGCTTACAGAACCAAGAGAAGCGCCCAGAGAGAACCGAGGATCGCCACGTGGAACGAAAAGCTGGAGCCACGCGCAGAATACCGGCGCCCGCGACGGTGGCACGGCAGTGTTTGGTGAGTGAGAGAAATGCACGAGAGAATGGAACATAGTGGAACGTGAGAGAAAAGGAGGCGATCGAGTCCAATGGGGTGGTGAATTATCGTTCTTAATTGAATGTCTCCACCGAGGAATTAAAAATAAAACAACACTAACAAAAAAACAAACACACCGGGTATACACAGCAACAGCGTTATGTACGTGTGCGCGTGTCTCTATGAATGTATGTTAGTGTGTGTGTATGCACATTTAAGTATATTCACAAATATTTATTTGTGTTATGTATGTGTGTATTTTATCTATCCATCTCTCTCTCTCTCTCTCTCTCATTCTCACACATACATATATATATATATATAGTACAGTATTTGTCAAATAATACCATACTGTATCACATACTGTATCTATGATCTGCTTCTGGCAACTGAGAGGACGTGGAGGATGTGTCCTGACTGGCCGACCAACCACAAGCGTTACCTGGTAGTTAACCATCCAAATAATCAGATTGTGATTCAGACCTACGAACAAAATATATATGTCAGAGAGACACTTTCACGTCCCGCGACACCGTCAAGTCACGTCATACTGACATCCTTTGGAAGTAATTCACGTCGTACCTAATCATTTTCAAACAAGAACATGGTCATCTAACCGCTCAGTTACATTATTAATGGGTATCAAAGTCGAAACTAATCGTCTCATCTTTATTAAATCTAATCAAGCAAAACTTAGAACGGAACATATGCAAGGTCTCATTGATCACGTTCAAAATTCAAATATCAATAGTTCAGACAAATGCAAAATAGGTAAAGAAGTAATATTACCATCAGTAAGTACCCCCCATGGAAATTGTTCACTTTTTCAAAATATTTTGAACAGGCAAACATTAGATCTTCATGCCGACAGCGCCTATAGATTTCCTTGGGGTGTACTTACTTTTTCACAATATACAACACAAGAAATTTGACAAGCAAAAATAGACCATTCGTTCCACCCTGCTTGGAGGTTAAGCTAATAGTTAAGCTGTTCCAATGTCTCATTCAGGTACTTAAAGTTTGCCAAGGTTTCTGCTTCAAGCACATGGGTTGGAAATTTGTTTCTGATTCCCACATCTCTTTTGAGTAAAGAAGTGCTGCCTGGCCTCGGTCCTAAATGCAATTCCCCTTCATTTGCACTGATGTTCTTGAGCATGTGATTCCTCCTTAAGCTGAAATAATTCTGCTGGATTGACTTATTCAATGTCTTTGAGAGTTGACCTGGATGAGGCCCCCATGCAGTCTCCTCAGGACCAGACAGGTTTAATTCTTGAGTCTGTCACAGTATGATATGTTCTTATATCGTGGGATGCACTTAGTTGCACAGCTTCAAAAGCTGCGTGATCTTTCTTGTATTATGGTGACCAGAACTACACCCAGTACTCCAGATGTGGTCTCACTAGCACATTGTACAGTCATAAGCATGATGTCCCTTGATTTAGATTCAACAGTTCTTATAAAATAACCTAACATAATATTTTATTTTTTAATTGTGTCACAACATTGCTTGCATGATGTAATTTTTTTTAAATATTTTATTAATTTTATTAAAATCAAATAACTTTCCATACAAGCAAGTCAAGTTTAACAACACTAGGTTTGAAACAAATCAACGCCCACCCAATGTATGATGTAAATGTTGTGTCAACACGAACCCCAAAATCCTTTTGAGAGGTTCCTTTATTTAGGACAGTGTCTCCCATTTTGTAGTTATAATTTTTTTTTTTTTTTTTTGCACAAATATAGCAGTTGGCACTTTTCTGCACTTTTAAGCTGCGTTTTGCAAGTGTTCATCAAGTTCTGATGCGTGTTGAGATCTTTCTGAATTATTTTCTGCCACCTCAGTGTTTCCCATTCCTCCAGTTTTAGTATCCTCTGTGAATTTCACACATTTACTGGATGTATACTGCAGACATAGACACGCACACAGTTTCTCATGTTGCATTGTTTGTTCTTACGATTGATTGTCGCACATGCTAGTGATCCTGTAAATATCTGAACACTCTTTATTTAACAGTTTATTCCAACTCTGGCTCCAAGCCAGAATATTAAGTTGGGCTTCTGAAATAGTAGGGGGTTGTGGGTTTGCATGATGTGATAAAGTCCCACAAATCCAACATATAACACACTAGCTGTGCCCCACGGCTATACCCACGTAGTAGCGAAACAGGACAAACTTTAAAAATCAATAGACATTGGCACTGTATCTGATCATGTTCAGCTTTGACAGGAGAGCATCCCCCGCGTGGGGAGAAAAGCACATGGCCAATGAGCAGATACCATCTAAAACACACGTTTTTGAGAGAGAGATCACAGGTTCGTTACTCCTTAACAATCTCTAGATGATAATGTCTGTTGAACAAATGGGTGTTGCTTGCTAAGCGGAGGCAAGGTGCACTCCAACACATGGCGAGAGGTAGAGCGACTCGAACAGAGGCTGGCGTGTGAGTGAGGAGGACCCCACCTGGCTCCCTACTCCTGAGGTCCTGCCTCCCCCTCCTCTCAGCCCACAGCCTCTGTCTCAGATTAGCGCAAATATATCACTCCTACAAGTGAACTATGATACTTGGCGCGATGAGAGAAGTCACAAAATCAATTGGAATGTTGAAGTAAATCCTAGAAAAAAACCTGATCTCGATCTGTTAAGTAGTTCTCTTGTGAAGACGTTAGATTATTTATATATATATATATATATATATATATATATATATAGCTATACAATACAATTTATTTTTGTAGATCCCAAAATCACACAAGAAATGCCGCAATGGGTTTTAACAGGCCCTACCTCCTGACAGCCCCCCAGCCTTGACTCCCAAAAAAACCCTAGTAGGGAAAAAATGGAAGAAACTTTGGGAAAGGTAGTTCAAAAAGAGACTCCTTTCCAGTTAGGTTGGGCATGCAATGGGTGTCAAAAAGAAGGGGGTCAATACAATACAATATACAGAACAGAACAAATCCTCAATACAGTATAAAAATAAAAATATTACAAGTACAGAGCATAATTTAACAGTAGATGATGTCACATAATATGATTTGGATTTGTTCAGAGTCCTGGAGACCTCAGCCATCAAGCTGTCTCCCCCAGTTGGCCATTCCACAGCTGAGACAGCCAATCCGATGAAAGGACCCCTCTATCCCATGATTCCTGCGATCCTCCATCAGAGATGACTTTACTTTAGGCAGGCAAAACAACTTGGCAGGTGAGCTGTGGCACCAAGTACAACATTTGAGTGCCAAGAAGAGAAACAGAATAGGTGAGGGTTAGTAACAAATTATAACTATCATGTTACTTATGTTTTAGTGCTAATGACCAACAACAGAGATGCAGTCTGTACGGTTAATCAGCAGCTCTAGTCAGGGTGTGCTAAACTGAAGTAGTGAGTCTTCAGCCTGAGAGTGAAGGGGCATCTCTTTATAGTAGCAGGCAGACCACTCCACAGTTTAGGGGCCCACTGTAACTAAAAGCTCGACCTCCCACCATTATTTTATTAATTCTTGGAATCATAAGCAGACCGACATCTTGAGATCTTAATGTGCGCTCTGGTTTGTAAGTCATGATAAGTTCAGACAAGTAAGCTGGACCTCGGCCATTTAATGCTTTATATGTTAAAAGGAGGATTTTGAAATCTTCCCTAAACCTAACCGGGAGCCAGTGTAAGGATTTAAGAACTGGAGATATGTGTTCGTATTTTCTTGTTCTTGTAATAATTCTTGCCGCAGCATTTTGGATTAACTGGAGGCTGAATAAAGAACAGTTTGAACATCCAGTGAACACCGCATTGCAGTAGTCAATCCTACTAGAAATAAATGCATGAATTAATTTCTCAGAATCCTGTTTATTTAGAAAGCACCCTTATTTCCCAACATTTTTAAGATGGAAGAAACATGATTTGGACAACTTTGTAATGTGCGCTTTAAATGACATGCTAGATATATCTATAGAGAGAGATTATAGGTGTACTGCATATGTGTACTTATTATATGAGAGGAAATCAGAAAAATGGCACATGAATGGAATTATTTAATGCATAATATGCACAAACCACTTGTTCAGAAAGCAGCTTACAGCATTAAAGGCAACCTGAGAAGCTTTTTGAATCAATCGCTTCTGTGTTTACTTCAGGAATTATGTCAGCCAGATGCTTTAGCTTGTATTAAATTCTGA
Organism: Polypterus bichir lapradei; assembly: GCA_026402145.1. Classification (NCBI taxonomy): domain Eukaryota; kingdom Metazoa; phylum Chordata; class Cladistia; order Polypteriformes; family Polypteridae; genus Polypterus; species Polypterus bichir. The sequence continues at coordinate 11,081,013 of JANRMT010049829.1, forward strand.
GTAACAGTTAAACATGTAGTAAGTAATTGGGACGTTTGAAGAGCTTAGATTTCAAATGAAAGGGTTTTAATAATTCAACGGGTTGGAAAATGGATGGATGGATGGAGGTATAACAAATAAATAATTTAATTTTGTTTTTTTTTTCCCCCACACAGATACAGAGGAGGCTATGTCCCTCGTTACTAGAAAAACTTTGCCCATGGAAGAGCAGCCTTTCACGGGGGACTTGCGTGCAACTGTTCGGAAAACACCGGACCCATCATTTTGCAAAGGTGTTTCTGAGCAGAGCTCCAGCCACCATGAAGCTGAGGAGGCCAAAGCGGACATTTCTCATTTGCTTAGAAACAGCACTGCGTTGAGCTCGTTTCACATTCAGGAACAGGTCAGGAATTGTGAATCCCTCCAAGTCAAAGAGGAGCTCACCGAGACTGAAAACTACTTGTGTGTGAAAGTTGAAGTACCTATGGAAGAGGCATCAGCTGGGAATGTCTCGGTTTCTCACCACTGTGAAGGAGTTCAGATGGAAAGTATGGAGAGCAGTAAATTCACAGGCCAAGACCAGTACGGTCAAGTAGAGCTGGGCGTGTATAAGGAGCCTTCAGAGGAGAATTACATTCCACGTTGGGCCACTCATCATCAAACCAATGAGTGCACTGACTCTGGAAATCATTTTTCACAGAACCCTAACTTACCAAACTATCAGGTAATTCACTCTGGGGAGAAGCGCTTTATGTGTACCCAGTGTGGGAAGACATTCCATCATTCTTTAAACCTGAAGTCACACCAGCGGATTCACACGGGAGAGAAGCCGTACAGTTGTATGCGGTGTGGAAAAGCCTTCAGTCAGTTAACTAACCTTAAAATTCATGAGAGGATTCACACCGGAGAGAAGCCATATGGGTGCGATCAGTGCGGGAAGGTCTTTAACCAGTCATCTCATCTTAAAATCCACCAGAGGATTCACACTGGGGAGAAGCCATACTGCTGTCCTGAATGTGGCAAAACATTCAATCAGTCGGCTCACCTCAAAATACATCGAAGGATTCACACAGGGGAGAAGCCCTACCCGTGCTCTGTGTGCGGGAAGAGCTTCAATCGATCGGCCCTCCTCAAGTCCCACCTGAGAATTCATGCAAGAGGAAAATAGGGGTAAGTCTGAATATTTGCAGATTCACACAAGTGTACATTTTTGTTTACCTGTCATATTTTTTAAGCCTGAATTATTTTTTTGAATACCGTTGCTTGCATCATCATCAGAGAGGTGCCAGTCGTCTCTCTATCAGCACTATGTTGAGTGAGAATCGGCCAAATACTTTTTGATAATTTGTACGAGGACACGGATTATTCTAAAATTCTTAAAGTGAGATGTTCTCCCTTTGAATCTGGAATTAAGAACAGTGTTTGCAGAAATCGGGAATGAAGGTAGTAAATGGTTAGCTGGGTCTAACTGGACACTCAGGCTAATGTTTGTTGCTTTTGTTGTGAAGGTCAAGCTTTTTCTCATACCTTTTGTATTCAATAAAATACAATTTTACAAATTCATCAATAACGGTACATTGGTTTCTACTGAAAGATTCGTTAACTAGAGGCAGCAGAGTCATCCTATACCAAAACAGATTACATTCCTAGGAATCATCTTAGATCTTCCACCTAGGGCTTTGCCATGTTGTGTTTTATGGAATATTGACACCAGCCTTGGTTCACATATGACTGTGACCGGTCCTTTCACTCTTGTATATGGTGCCTTGCAAAAGTATTCAACCCTTTTGAAAGTCATCGACATTCAATGGATTTCAAAAGATACATACAGATGTTCCACCTAGAATTATTTTTATTGACAACGTGTGAAGTGCCTTGACGGTTTATTTTGTACCATTTCAGGTTGTTTATACTCAGAGTAAATTTGTCTAAACCAGTGGTCTCAAACTCTGGTCCTGGAGAGCCACAGTGGCTTCAGGTTTTCATTCTAACCCTTTTCTTAATTGGTGACCAGTTTTTGTTGCTAATTAACTCCTTTTCCTTTCATTTTAATTGAATTGTTTTTATAGATTTGTTCCCTTGAATTTCTTCATCATTCCTCTGAATTGCTTTGTTTCTTTCTTTAAACAGAAATGAAATATGAGGGAGCCAACAGAAGACCAACTAAGTCAGGGCCTCAAACTCCAACCAATTTTACTCCAACCAGTGGCTTAATTAACAGTCGATTCTCATTGTTAATTAAACTCGTTCTTTAATTCCATGGCTTGTTGTTGCTCTCATTGTGCAATAGCAGACATTTCCAAAATTTTAATTCTCTCTTTTCTAAGAGCACTGGTCAAATGTTTTGTGGAACTGAGCAGGAATACACAAAAGAAAAGTTCGTAGAGAATGTGAGAGAAAAAGAGTTGATTGAGTCCAGTGTGGTGTCCATTTACTGCATGAAATATCGCTCTTACTTGCCTGTCTCCACAGAGCAATTAAAAATAAAACAACACTAACAAAAAACTAACACACCGGGTATAGACAGCAACAGCATTGTGTGTGTGTGTGTTTGTATGAATGTATGCTTGTGTGTGTTTGTATGCACATTTAAGTATATACAGTGTTATTCACAATTATTTTATTTGTGCTATGTATGTGTGTTTCTTATCTATCCATCCATCTCTCTTTCTCTTATTCATACATACACACACCCATACTGGTAAATGTGGTTTATGAGGATCACCTGAACCATATTTACTGGCCAACCAACCACAAACGTTACCTTGGTAGTTAACCATCCGAATAATCAGATTGTGATTCAGACCTATGAATATATACACTTTTAATGCAATGCAGGAAAACAATACAAGACAAAAGAATTGATTGAAATATATTGTAATAAACTTAAGTTATAGCATAATGAAAATTGCATAATTAGATCTGGACCACCCTGTAGACTTAGCCACCTACCCACCCCCCAACGTAATTTTTTGCTATATATTGCCTTTAATTCTTGTAAGTCTAAGCATTATCCTCTAATGAAGACCCCTGGGAGGGATTGAAAGCTCAGGAATAAAAAGTATTTTATGATACGTGATTCATTTTCTTCCTTTGTGGATCTCCAGCTGCAAATATGCAAACCGTATCACAGACCTTCTCTTCCATATAATACATATATGCGTGTGTGTGTGTGTTCATTGCATTCGTAGTCTGAGTCCCGACCTGAATTGTGTGGGTTGTTACCTACCAGTTAACGCTTGTGGTTGGTCTGCCCAGACCAACCACAAGTGTTACCCATGGCAGATGTTTGCCGAATAGTATGCCAACCACAAGCGTTACCTGGTAGGTAACAGCCCACATAATTCAGGTCGGGACTCATACTACAAATGCAATGAATGTAATTACTCCAGACCTACAGGCTGTCAAATAAACGAACCACACACCGCAGCGTAAAGGGCCTTCATCTCTGACGTCCGAGGTTCGATCCCCGAGAGGGGAGCAGTGGAGTGTGTACACCTGATGAGCCCAAATAGGGTGAAACACGTGTCGTGTACTCTGCATTATTTGACAATAGACTATGCAACATGTGTATATACCGTAGATCTTGAACAGGACGGCTCATTTGTTGTTGTAGTGAAATGGCTCAGTATTTCACATGAGTCGACTCTGTGTTGGATGAGTTTCCTCTTGTGGGTTGATGCCTGAACTGAACCTGCTAATGCCAGGACACATGCCACCTCCATACAATAAATGCATGAATACTCATTACTGAATGTGGTTAACAGACAAAGCTTGGTTTGGTTGGTCTGTTTTGAGGCATATTTGCATCCTTAATGGATTAATTTTAGGGTTTGCACACTGTATCCAGCAGGGGACATTAGCTCCCTGGGAATGAGTTATTTTGTAATTGTGACGTGTTGCATAACCTGAATCTATATAGATATAATATAAAAAGGTGATACCCCTCCCTTATTGATGCCGCATTAAATAACTTGGCTTTGTTTAATGACGGTGTATGCTGCATAACAGACGAAGGAAGCCAATGGCAAGAAACCAGTTCAGGAGTGTGGGCCCTGGGCCCGAAGTGTAGCGTGCCATTTTCACAGCTGTGTTGGAAGGATTTTCAGGATCAGATGACGTTATCTCCCATCCGTCCGTCGGCTTTAAGGGTGTGCCGGGCAATGTTCCAAGGCTTTATACTCTTTCTTCATGTGCAGGCCCCCACTTAGGTAAATCATGCCATTCCAAACAAGGCAAAAGAGGATGCAGTTTCATGCTGACTTTGACACGCAAAAATTGTATACAACAGCCCTCAGTTTGACTGCCTAGTTCCCAGTTCTGTCTGTCTGTCTTGTCTTATAAGGCTTGCCTAGCAGTTCTTATATGGTGATCTCCTGTGTGCTAACTCTGGCTCTGTGTCAACTGTGCATGTGTGAAAAAGGCAGATTTATAAAATATATTTGCACAGTGACATATTAAACTTATGCACGTATTATACACACCATGTGAAATGTTACTCTTAAAATAATTAAACAGCCATATTAATTTCTGGGTTTTTTTTTTCCTCTTCCTTTTCAGACTGCATGCTTTAAATGTTCAAGGCCATGAACTTGGAATCCCCATTCTGGAGGAATGACTGGCGTTTCAGCCTTCAAGCTGGTATTTTCTGTCATCCTTAAAGTCCATCAGTCAGTTTTATGACCTGTTTAATCCAGTCTTAGATGAATATGCTGATGGCCTTGGGTGCAAACATGGTGTAAAATATGCAGGAGCCAGAGGGAGTTCAGCCACTCTGAATGAGGCTTGTGCTCCCATGACAGGGTAATGTATGAGCTTTTAGGAATGCTCTGAAACTTTGAGAAGTGACCCTTTCAAATTAAATTAATTAAAAATAATTCAAATTTGAAAATCAAAATAAATGATTTTTGTCATGTCGGTTTCTCTCTAATTTTACATTGCCTGTCTTTCAAAGCTTTGTGGCTGCCACCCATATTACAAACTAGCATACTCGCTTTGCAAACTCCCAATGAAAGTACACAGTTGTGGTCAGGTTTTAATGACTGGCCCAGCTGCCATATTTAAAATAGACAAGGTAAGTTCCCAAAGTAAGAAAGCATAACTTATATTCTGCAAGGCCTACCACTGACTATGGATGGGGATTTAGTGGGGAGTTCTCAAACATGGTGAAATAACATCCAGTCAGTCAGTTATTATCCAACCCGCTATATCCTAACACAGGGTCACAGGGGTCTGCTGGAGCCAATCCCAGCCAGCACAGGGCACAAGACAGGAACAAATCTCGGGCAGGACTCCAGCCCACCACAGGGTACACACACCCACACACCAAGGACAATTTAGGATCGCCAGTGCACCTAACCTGCATGTCTTTGGACTGTGGGAGGGAACTGGAGTACCCAGAGGAAACCCACGCAGACACAGGGAGAACATGCAAACTCCACGCAGAGGGGACCCGGGAAGCGAACTCAAGTCTCCTTACTGCAAGGCAGCAGCGCTACCCACTGCGCCACCGTGAAATAACATTAACATTTATTTATCTAGCACAGAGGTGAGGTGTGAGGGCCCCACTATAAGCTGCAAAAGCAGCCCATGACTTTTACTTGTCATCCTAGAACAGTCTCTGTCTAGCTAGTCCACCATCTGTTCCTCTGCAGGCCCAAAATGGAGAATCTGTCTTTTAAAGTTCAGAACAGCAAGAGAGTTCCTGGAAGTCTCAAAAAAAGCTTTTGAAGGGAGAGAACCATCAATTTCTGCCTTGTAGACACAAATCCAAACAAAGAATTGTAATAAATCAAATTATGCTTTACCGAATAGGACAAAATATAACCAAATGCTTGACATAGCAAAAAAGGATTTGCCCCATAGGCAAATAATCCAAATTGCTGCTGCTGGAGTATGTGAAATTCCTCTTGGAATTAATAAAGTATCTATCTATCTATCTATCTATCTATCTATCTATCTATCTATCTATCTATCTATCTATCCACATATTTGAATCCAAATGAAACTCAGGAATTTTAAAAACAGCCTCCAACTAAACTCAGTGCAGAACTGCTGGGTTTCGCCTCTGGCTGCAGATAAAAGCTGGAAAGAACACCTAGCAGCGGTGATGTCACAGTGGCCCCGCCTCCTAAGGCTCCACCCATAAAGTACAGGTAATGGATGTGCATTTAAAGGGGCAGGATACACAAATCTGACAGTAATAACATCAAAACATGAAAAACAATAATTCAACATTAAATGAATAAATTCAAGTGAGAGCTGTAACTTAACAAGAGGGCACACACAGTGACTCTCACTGTGCCATTTTAGAGTTGTCATTTGAACACACTGGTTTGTTATTGGGATACTGGGGGTAGGGGGAATGGGCTGGATCAACTGGAGAAAAAAAAAAAAGTAACAAAGCACAGAGACATGACATTTGACAACCAGAGCCGGGTTCAAACCTACAAGCGAGAACCGTGAGACAACAAAAAACAAAGAATGAGGTATTTTACCCTTCAGAAACAAGAATTCTGCATGTTGCTTGCAAATGATACTTCGATATAAAAATTCTACTTGGTTGAAATCTTTGAACAATTTAAATATTATTAATTCCAATGTGCAAGGAATACCTGAAAATGTGTTCTCTTTCGTTGATAAAATCAAAGCTTTAAGAGATACATTTGACTTGCGGGATACCATTGGGGTGCAAGTCAATGTACAGTTATGTATGTTACCACATGTTTCACATGCCAAAGACTTTACATATAAAAATATGGGTTGGGAAACACATCAGCATCAAGCCATTGTAAGTTCAGTCTTACATCTCTCACAGAGATACAGAAATTATTTGAAATATGTAACAATAACAGTTTAACATAAACATAAAAAAATGCTTATGAGAAATTATGGTAAGGAATGAAGAATGAATACCCTCATATTTAGGAAAAAGCCCTGATAATCCCCCTTAATAAAAGGATAAGTAGCTGTGTTTCTGTCCAGATGTTATGTCTCTGTCATTCCAACAGATGGTGCATCAAAAACATTAAACCTGCCTTTACAAATCCCATATGAAATGGCACACATCAGGGACATATGCATTGCATTTTTCATTCCAAGAAATGGTGCATCACAAACATTTGTAGTAATGGATTTTATTACTATAAATGTTTGTGATGCACCATCCGTTGGAAGGACAAATGCAAGGCATTTTATAACTACATGCATTACAAAATATATTCCAAATGTCTGTGTATCTGTGTGTCCATCCAGTTGCTATGCCTCTGTCATTCTAACAGATGGCGCATCACAAGCATTTGTATAAATGCATTTTTATTACTGCAAATATTTGTGATGCACCATCTGCTGGAATGACACATGCAGTGCATTTTATTACTAAATGCATTATGGGTTCTACTAGAATTTTTTTAAATCTTATTGATGTGAGTTAGGATTTTCTGTGATGCAACTACAATATCTAACAAACCAGAAAGGCTACAAATAATTGAGGAAGTAACAAGAGTGTGTCTCTCCAGTATTTTATGTAATATCAAAAAGATCTGTGAATCATGTCAGGCCAAAATATCTTATTGAAAAGGTACGGTCATAAATCAGGTTTGTCTGCTTTGTTTATTTCATTGTGCCCATACAGTCAATCAGTGGCACAGTTGGTAACACTGCTGCCTCGCAGTTAGGAGATCTGGGTTTGTGTCCCAGGTCCTCCCTGTGTGGAGTTTGCATGTTCTCGTCATGTCTGTGTGGGTTTCCTCTGGGTGCTCCGTTTTCCCCCCACAGTCCAAAGACATGCAGGTTAGGTAACTTGGTGACGCTATATTGGGCCTATTCTGGAACTGGGGTGTGTGTGTGTGTGTGTGTGTGTGTGTGTGTGTGTGTTTGTACTGAAATGGACTGGAGTCCTATCAGGGGAATCATTCCTGCCTTGTGCCCTATGCTTGCTGGGACAGGCTTTAGCAACCCCCACGACCCTGTTCAGGAATAAGAAAATAGATGTGTATGTAGTGTCCTTAAAGAAGTCATGGAATGTATAACTTTGGTGGCACTGGGTGATGGTGAGTTGGGTAGGTGGATGTAACAGAAATTTGAATAGGGCTGCCACAAAATAAAATAAATGGCTCACTGGTGCCAGCATTAAAAAAGGTTGAAAACACCTTGCTGTAGAGCAAGCGATACTTTTGGGCTGACTGGAAAACCTTGCAGGTGTATATTGACGGGCACACTCCTGCTTTAGATATTATCTAAAGCTATCAGTTTGTATAAATAAACAATGAACAGGATAAAATATCGAGTCCCTGGGGGTTCAGTGCTTAGTCCATTGCTACCCTTTTTATATATGTTATCCTTTGGTCATGTACTCCACAAGTACATGTTTCCATTACGATGTAGATTATACTCAGCGCAGTTTAATTTCGGAACTGCATACAGCTGCAGCTTTGTTGCTGCGGAAACGAAACGCTGCCAGGAGTCGGATAACCGGAAGTTGGAGACTTAGAATTATGGATTGTAGCGGAGCGGAAGTGGGTGTGTCTTTTTGCTGCGGTAACTTATACCATCAGCAAGATTAAGTATAGAACCAAAAAGAAGAAGAAAAAAAACAGTGCTACTGCACAATTTTGCGTCTAATTTCATTTTACGACAACCGTTAGTTATTTTTTTTATTGAATTCGATGTGAGGCATATTTTATTCTAGCACCACTGGTGAGCCTCCGGCAAAGTTTGGATATTTGAATCGCTCGAGTATTCCATAAACGGGGAGTTCGAGACATCTGACATGGAGCGCAGACTTTCTTGCAGCATCTTACAAGAGCACTTCGCTTCTTTAAAAGCGTCACTGGATGCTGCATTATTAACCTTCACGAATTCTGTAGACAGCAGATTTGCAGACATTCTGTTGGAAATGTCCGGAAAGGAGATGGAAATCGAAAGTCTGAAGCTTCAGCTGCACCTGTCCAGGAGTGAAGTGAAGTCCATGCGTAAAAACCTGCGCACCGCAGACTTTATCTTCGCGAGGTCCGTAACAGGCGAACAAACAGCGAGCGGTAAGGCGCAGCAATTCAGCGCGATCGAGAAGGAGAAAACGACGAATTCACGGCACGGATTGGTTCGGCCCGTAGAGCCAAACGACATCCAATGCGGGGCACCGGCTACTGCCGGCTGTCCCTCACTTCCTAAAAGATACCGAGATTTACCGCAGTCGATGCCGGGATGGAGTGTTTCTGTGAGCGACTGTGGCACGGCAATTTTGGGTAAGAATGGAAAATTTTACGGATTATGCAGTACAAGATGCGCCTATTATTTTGGTTTTAGAATAACACTGTTGATTTGATTTGAACTTAGTTTTTGTAAAAAATTGTATTATTTGCTTTTAATAAATTCAATTTAATGTTAAAAAAGAATTACACTGTATATTAGTAAAGATCTGCATTATTCCAAGGGTTAACTTGTACAGTATTCCAAAACACAGCAAAATAAATCGCGAGGGTAAATGAAATAGATAGATAGATAGATACTTTATTAATCCCAAGGGGAAATTCACATAATCCAGCAGCAGTATACTGATACAAAGAAACAATATTAAATTAAATAGTAATAAAAATGAAAAAAAAAATGCAATTTGAAATTTTAAACAGATAAAAGCTGGCACAATACTGCGCGTTCGCGGTGCTTTATGGGTAGTTCGAACACGCAGAGCGCCGCTACTCAAGTGAACATGAACACTCCGCTGCAGGACTGCACCGTTGTTAGTATTAATACTGTTACATTTTATTTATATAGTACCTTTCTCATTTTTGAACAGTGTGCCATAGTGAGATTGTTTTGGGAAGAAGGAGTGAAACCCGCTGAAATTAACCAACCATTTAGTTTGTGTTTTATTTCAGTCATGTGGTAAAGTCACGTAATACGTGATGCAAGGCAGTATTTTATATCGTAAAATGTGGTCGCGTTAATAGGCTAGTAATGAACAAATCCAAAATTTATAAATGCAAAATTTAACATTTGCCATTTTGAGAGCAAGGATAGGGTTAAAAAAATAAAGAAATCAACGTCTAGCTACCCTTGTGCACTAACTTGTCGCCATGAAGGGCTCTTACTGTGTAAAAGTCAATTTGGGAACTGATTTTTAACTTTATTATATGAAACAAGTAATTCACGTACTTTTTAACTGAAGTAATTGTGATTGTAAGGAATAGGAAAACTTGTATTCGCTGGCATTTGGTCTTGTGGTGAAGAAACGTTTTGCAAAGCAGTTTTTTTTCCCCTGATATACTAAGTACATTTTTATTTTTTATACAGATATAGAGAAATCTGTGCTTCCAGAAATTGGGCCAGTGGAAGTTCAGAATTGTAACCAGGACTTAGATGCAACTCTCCAGAACCCTCCAAATCTTTCTCCTTCGTCTGAAGATAATTCTAAACAGATATTCAGCCATAGTGAAGGAGAGGACGTGAAGGTGAACGATTCTCGTTTCTTAAGGACCAGCAGTGAACAGATCTTATATCACGTTAAGGAAGAGATCCAGGTTTGTGGATCTGTCCCAGTTAAAGAGGAGCAGCAATCTGAGATGGAGAACCATTTGCATGTTCAAATAGAAACACCTTCTGTAGAGTCTCCTGCCCAGAGTCACTTGGCTATTGACAGACCTGGTGAAGTTCAGATGGAGGGCAGTAATTTCACAGTCCAGGAGGAGTACAGTCAAAAGGAGATGCACATGTATGAGGAGGACTGTATTCCACATTATGACAGTCGTCGTCACCACAACCAGGGTACTGAATCTAGTAAGAGTTTCACACAGAACACCAATTTGCCAGAACAGCAGATACTCCATGCAGGAGGAAAGCGTTTTATTTGCTCTCAATGTGGGAAGGCCTTCAGTTATTTGATAAATTTAAAGTCACATCAAAGGACACACACGGGGGATAAAACGTACAGCTGCACGCAATGTGGAAAGACCTTCAGTCGTTTAACGTACATTAAAATTCATGAAAGAATTCACACTGGGGAGAAACCGTATAGGTGTGTTCAGTGCGGAAACTCTTTCAAACAGATATCCCACCTTAGAAATCACCAGAGGATTCACACTGGAGAGAAACCTTACTGCTGTCCTGAGTGCGGCAAAAATTTCAGTCAGTCGGGTGCCCTTAAAATACACAGAAAGATTCACACTGGCGAGAAACCCTACCCATGCGTTGTGTGCGGGAAGAGTTTCAACCAGTCAGCCCACCTCAAATCCCATCTGAGAATTCACGGGAGAGGAAAACCCATTGCTGACATGCACAGTGATCTTTATTAATGCAAAATTGGTGAAGAAACTGCTTAAATATTTTAAGATAAATCAGTTTTTTATTAATTTACGATCATATGAAAAAGTTTGGGAACCCCTTTTAATTCTTTGGATTTTTGTTTCTCATTGGCTGAGCTTTCTAAATAGCAACTTCCTTTTAATATACAACATGCCTTATGGAAACAGTAGTATTTAAGCAGTGACATTAAGTTTATTGGATTGACAGAAAATATGCAATATGCTTCATAACAAAATTAGACAGGTTCATAAATTTGGGCACCCCAACAGAGATATGACATCAATACTTAGTTGAGCCTCCTTTTGCTCCTTTGAGCCTCTAGACGCTGTCCTCCTATAGCCTTTAATGAGTGTCTGGATTCTGGATGGAGGTATCTTTGTCCATTCTTCCATACAAAATCTCTCCAGTTCAATTAAATTTGATGGCTGCCAAGCATGGACAGCCTGCTTCAAATCATCCCATAGATTGTCGATGATATTCAAGTCAGGGGACTGTGATGGCCATTCCAGAACATTGTACTTCTCCCTCTGCATGAATGCCTTTGTAGATTTCCAACTGTGTTTTGGGTCGTTGTCTTGTTGGAATATCCAACCCCTGCGTAACTTCAGCTTTGTGACTGATGCTTGAACATTATCCTGAAGAATTTGTTGAAATTGAGGTGAATTCATCCGACCCTTGACTTTAACAAGGGCCCCAGTCCCTGAATTAGCCACACAGCCCCACAGCATGATGGAACCTCCACCAAATGTGACAGTAGGTTGCCGGTGTTTTTCTTGGAATGCGGTGTTCTTCTTCTGCCATGCAAAGCTCTTTTTGTTATGGCCAAATAACTCAATTTGTGTCTCATCAGTCCAAAGCACTTTGTTCCAAAATGAATCTGACTTGTCTAAATGAGCATTTGCATACAACAAGCAACTCTGTTTGTGGCGTGAGTGCAGAAAGGGCTTCTCTCTCATCACCCTGCCATGCAGAAGTTCTTTGTGAAAATTGTGCTGAATTGTAGAACGATGTACAGATACACCATCTGCAGCAAGATGTTCTTGCAGGTCTTTGGAGGTGATCTGTGGGTTGTCTGTAACCATTCTCACAATCCTGCACATATGTCGCTCCTGTATTTTTCTTGGCCTGCCAGACCTGCTGGGTTTAACAGCAACCGTGCCTGTGGCCTTCCATTTCCTAATTCCATTCCTTACATTTGAAACTGACAGTTTAAACCTCTGAGATCACTTTTTGTAGCCTTCCCCAAAACCATGAGACTGAATAATCTTTGTTTTCAGATCTTTTTAGAGTTGCTTTGAGGATCCCATGCTGTCTGTCACTCTTCAGAGGAGAGTCAAAGGGAAGCACAACTTTCAATTGACCACCTTAAATTCCTTTATATCTCATGATTGGACACACCTGTCTATGAAGTTCAAGGCTTCACGAGCTCATCCAACCAATTTGGTGTTGCAAGTAATCAGCATTGAGCAGTGACATGTATTCAAATCAGCAAAATGACAAGGGGAACCAAATTTTTGCACAGCCAGTTTTTCACATTTGATTAAATTTCATACAACAAAATATTGCGTCACTAAAATTCTTTGTTCGGAAAACACTGCAGTACTCAGATGTTCCTAGGAAATGAAAGACATACCACTGTTATCTTTTTTGTTGAAAATAGAGTCAATTATTATGCAGGCTGAGAGGGGTTCCCAAACTTTTTCATATGACTGTAATTGTATGATGAGGAATATAATTATAATGACAGGGAAGAAAGTCATCTGGTAGCCATGATATTGGGTGCCTAATTTAAAAAGTAGGCAATACTGTATACAGGGTGGCCCATATTTATGTATATAACATTTCACAGGCTGTAGCATTTAAACTAAAAGTATCGAAAATGCTAAACCATCACACGAGTAAACACAAAATTCGACATCAGCGGTACTGTTTTGCAAGTGAAGGGAGCAGGAAGGCCCAGGAGTGTGTGGACTGATGCCAACACAGTCCTTGTGGCAAATGCCTTTCAAAGTTGGTATCGATCTGGATGGCTCATTGGTGGACCACGCTGTAGAGAACAGGGGATGAAAAAACATTTACCATAATTCCATTATGTTACTTGATAATAACATTGGTAGTTTCCTGACAATAATGCCTTTTCAATCGTAAACATAAATATGGGCCACCCTGTATGTTGCATCAGTGCTGGTGTGTGCTCTGAATAGGTGCACGTGGTATGCTGGTACTGGTAAAGATCTAAAAAAAAAAATTTAAATGGTACGGTACTGGAATTAACCGTCAGCTTTCCTCTCAATATCAATCCCCACCGAAACTCACTCTTGCAGTTCTGGAAAAATGTTTGTTTCGTACACTTTACAAAATGAAACTCCATGCTACGATGATATCAGAACTTAATGGTAGATAACCAGAGGATCATTTTAGGGTAACATAGTGTTCATCTTAAAGAAATAGTATAAAGGGTTAATCATATCAGACATATCAGGAAAATAGATAAAGGTCAAGTAAACAACAGGCATAAATGTAATACACAAAATGTACCGAAAGATGACTAAGAGATCGGCTGTCATCTAAATAAGAAGTTGGACGGTTGTTACACACAGAAATTTCAAGCTAAACGTAAAGATAATAAGAACAAGAGTGAAATAAAAATAGATTTTTATTTTCAAAGTTATCGGATGTGCAAACCAACTAGCCAACCAGATATCATGTGCGCATCGATCGACACTCTATATGTAAATTCAATTGTTTATAAAGCAGACTTCTACTCTTTTGTTTTTTGATCGTTCTGATCATGCTCCCTGTTCAAGCATTAGCTAAAGAGTAATAAATGACGCAGATGGACAAACATTTCTCCTGTCTGATTACTGACTTAAAAGGTTTTATCAGACTTGTCCTTTTATTGGAAACGTTTCTTTCTTTAATTAACCCTTTCGGCCCTGGATTTATAGGAAAAATCATTTTGTGAGATATTCTGCCTTTGGGGTTTGTAGGAAGCTCAAAAATGAAAAAACAAAAACACAAAAAATATCACTATTATAATACAATAGCTGCCCAATACTTCAACCTTCTTGAGGAAATAAAATCAAAAGTGGAGCTACTTATTATGTGGTGCGCACAGTCTGCAAGCGCCCTTTTTCACTTACTGTATGCCAGTCAGTCCAGTCTGCGCTAATAGTAGCACTCCCGCTTCCAATGGCTGCAAACGTGCCAGTGCTTTACAAAAACGGCTGCATATTTATGTACTAGTAATAGGATGTTAGGGCCGAAAGGGCTAAGATGCTGATTTCTACCACAAACCCTCACCGTTTCTTCAGCGCATTCGGGACTTCCTGAAGTACCATCCCTTAATATTGCATTTGCACAGTTGGGATTTCACGGCTATCACGAGGGAGGCCGTGCGTAAATGTGGTCAAGAAGATTGAAGTTTCGGGCAGCTATGGTATAATAATAGTGATATTTTTTTTTTTTTGAGATTCCTAGACACCCGAAAGGTAGACTATCTCAGAAAATAACGTTTCCCATAAAAAAAAAAATAAAAAAAACAGAAAATCCAGAGCTGAAAGGATTAAGAATAAGATGGCAGGTTGCACAGATTTTTAGTGCTTTGTGCAATATAATAACATTCTCAGACTTACTATCGTATTTTACATTGTGACACAAAAAAATGTAAATCGAAAAGCTTTGTATTTGCCTGTCAGCTTTTGTACTGGAATTAATATTGAAAGAAAAGTATTTATTTGCTTTTTACCTAGTGCATTAAAAGATTACATTTTGAAAATGTTTTGAAATGTTTATTGTTATCTGCCCATTTAGTACTTTTCTCAAGAAATTATCCATTCCATCCTTCCTGCCATTTTCTGTACCTGCCCCTCCAGAGCAGGGTCACAAGGAAGTTGAAGGCAAAAAGAAAGCATTGAATGCTTGGCAGGAACAATCCCTGGACGGGACGCCAATCCATTGCAGGATGAACACACACACACGCACATCAGGGGCTGATTTACCAACACCAGCTCACATAAACTGCATGTCCTTGGACTGTGGGAGGAAACTGGAGCACCTGGAAGAAACGCACAAAAACCTCAGGAATAACATGCAACTCCATGGAGGAAGCACCTGAGGTGAAATCCCTCATCTTCCTTGTCTCAAGGAGGCAAGAAATTATTTTGCCTTAAAACTATTAAAGACTGTTTAATAAAAGAAAAATGAGAAACACGTTTTCAAATTAGTGCCAATGTTACACAAGACCACACATTTGTTTCAAAGGTTTTGCTTCCTGCACTCTTTGGCGACTATGATGGACATCTTCAAGCTGAACATTAGTATAACTTCATATTGACTCATCAGGTAGAAGATTAGTGAAACACTAAATTAACTTTTATTGAACTTAGATTACGCTTAACCTTACTCCGCTTTTTCATCATTACAGTGTCCTGGTGAAACCTTTCCTCGTGTTCCTCACTGAGTGCAACACGATTAAATGGGGAAAAGTCCAAGTGTGAATACGAAAAATGAACCTTGAATGCCTTCCATGTGACTTCCTTTGGCCTCAACAGCAGATCTTTGAACGGCTTGTCACTGATCACCTGTCTGATTTGTGGATCAACAAAGACGCCTTCCTTGATTCTGCCATTGGTTATTAGTGGAAACATCTGTCTCAGATATCGAAATCCTTCACTTTTCTTGTTCATTGCTTTCACAAAACCTTTCATCAGTCTAACTTTTATATGAAGGGGAAGCAAAAATATCTTTGTTGGGTTGATACGTGGTTTATGTGCCACACTTGGCTGTTAATAAAGCCCATTACGTCACTTTTATGGCTTGCTAGGGCTTTCAGTCTGCCACACCAGGCATTTCCAAAACCCATTTTCTTTTTTCTCAGAATACCATGCAAATATTTTGTGCCTCAGATCAGACCAGTATTTGACAGATGTGCAGTTTTTTATTCCAGATATTTTATTAAGGCAGCCATTTTATGAAAGACACAGGTACAAACAAGATCTAACTTAGCCTTACCATCTCTCGCTCGATGTGCTGCTCATTATTGTTTGGCTGCTTGTTAAAGAAAAATGTGGAAAAACAAAATGCAAGTCAGTTAAAATCAAGGCAACATTGATAATTGGTTAATATTGGAGACACTGGCTGAAACAAAAACTGGCAGCCCTTCAGGAGCCGAGTATCACATCCCTGTTCCAAATGGAAACATCAAAAAGGCAGAAAATGAAGTTCCTTTACAGTATATAAATTCTAGCTGTGCTACCCATCTAAGTTATCAGTGTAGACCTCAGCATTTATATTTGCAGTGTACAATCTATTGGATTGTATTTTTGAATGCATGTAGTAATACAATTAATTGCATATCTCATTCCAACAGGTGGCGCATCACAAACATTTGTAGTAGTAAAATGCATTGCTACAAATGTTTGTGATGTGCCATCTGTTGGAATGGAAAATGCAATGTATATGTCCCTGATGTGTGCCATCTTTTGGAATGAAAAATGGCATGCATTTTATTACTACAAATGTTTGTGATGCACCATCTGTTGGAATGACAAATGCAATGCATATGTCTCTCTTGTATGCCATTTGGTATGGGATTCGTAAAAGCAATATTATTATGTGTGATGTGCCATCTGTTGGAATGAGAAATGCAGTGCATTTCATTACTAAAAATATTTGCGCCATTTTTTGGAATGACAGAGACGTAGTAACAATTTTTTTACAGTGCAAATGCATTAAATTTAATTCAAATAAAGAGCAAACTCTTAATTCTATTTGTAGGTATTTTGTACTTTCTGGAGATACACAAGACTAGTAAAAAAATAATCAAATAAAAATAATTCTGAATTGAGATCGAAGTTTGTCAAAAATGTTCAAAGCTCTCATTCTGTTTTCGACAGTCTATTCATGGACACAGATAAAATATAAATCACAAATTGAGTATTCCAATATTTACCTGCTAACGTGAAGTCAATGTGTGCCGTTTTTATAATACAGGTAAGAACATGAATGACTTTGTCATAATTGGAGAGGTTCACCTTGTAACCATAACGAAGGAAACCCGCGAAGCCCGTTATTTTCTTTCGGAACTGCAGACCACTGCAGCCTTGTTGCCTCTGACACGACACACCGTTAGGAGTCAGATAACCGGAAGTCGGTGACTTTTATTTTTATGGTTTTTTCAATGGAGCGGAAGAGGGCGGGACATTTTTCCAATGCCAGCTTCATACTACTGTCATACTGTACAGCCAGGACAGGTAACAAGCCAAAGAGAAAAACATCCCCATTGTGCAAAGTCGTGGGGAATTTCACCTTTCGGCTGCCGTTCGTTATTCCTATTGAGTATTCTTCTGAAAAGTTTGTGCACTAACGTTACCTGCCAACTTCCTTCGGAGCCGATCTTTCCCATCATTTCAGATTTAACACAAAAAAGTACCCCATAAACAGAGGTTCGAGGCTTTGACATGGAGCGCAGGCTCTCTTGCAGCGTTTTTCAGGAGCACTTTGCCTCTTTAAAGGCGGCTCTGGATACCGTACTACTAAACTTCACGAATTCTGTGGACAGCCGATTTGCAGACTTTCTATTGGAAATGTCCGAAAAGGAAAAGGAAATCGAAAGTCTGAAGCTTCAGCTGCACCTGTCCAGAAGTGAAGTGAGGTCCATGCGGAAATACCTGCGCACTGCCGACTTTAACTTCACGACGTCCACGACAGGTGGACAAACAGCGAGCGGTAAGGTGCAGCAATTCAGCGCGGTCCAGAAGGAGAAGACAGCGAGTACACGGCCCGAGTCGATAGCGGTTCGAGTTCCCGGTGCGGACTTTGGCCAACGGGGCTCAGCGGTTACTTCCAGCTGTCGATCACTTACCGCGGATGTGTCATCTCCTCGAATAACAGCACCGGTCCAGACCGAGCACACGGAGCTGAAACAAGCAGCCAGAGTGTACCGACATTTACCGCAGTCGGAGCACAGCTGGAGATGCAGGGAGAGCGCGGGCATGAGCGACTGTGGCACGGCAGGGATCGGTAAGCAAGAAGTATTATGCAGATAGGGGAGTTAACGGAGGATCCTGAGGATATTGGTTGCGCTTCAATAATAAATAAATAAAACGGTTTTGTTAAACGGGACTTGCACATTGATTAGTGATAGCACACTCTTAAAATATAACGGCTCTGCAGTGACATTTTACTGGGTTGTGTGGTTCCTCGCAGAGCCAGTGCCTGGCAGAGATCCGGTTACTTCCGGTAAGGATTATTTGCATATGAAGTTGGCAATTTGGCCTTTGAAAAGGTTCTTAATATGTGGACGAAACAGAAATCGTTAATGTCTAGTAGGCATGAAACTAAAGAACCCCTGCAGCATGTGTTATTGCCCTTTAAAATCATGAACCGTTGCTACTTCACAAATCTGTTATAATCTATTAGTAGTTACTTATGGAGCCTGCTACAGATAAATACAGTTGTGCTTGAAAGTTTGTGAACCCTTTAGAATTTTCTATATTTCTGCATAAATATGACCTAAAACATCATCAGATTTTCACTCAAGTCCTAAAAGTAGATAAAGAGAAACAAATGAGACAAAAATATTATACTTGGTCATTTATTTATTAAGGAAAATGTTCAAATATTACATATTTATGAGTGGCAAAAGTATGTGAACCTCTAGGATGATCAGTTAGTTTGAAGGTGAAATTCGAGTCCGGTGTTTTCAATCAATGGGATGACAATCAGGTGTGAGTGGGCACCCTGTGTCATTTAAAGAACAGAGATCTATCAAAGTCTGCTCTTCACAACACATGTTTGTGGAAGTGTATCATGGCACGAACAAAGGAGATTTCTGAGGACCTCAGAAAAAGAGTTGTTGATGCTCATCAGGCTGAAAAAGGTTACAAAACCATCTCTAAAGAGTTTGGACTCCACCAATGCACAGTCAGACAGATTGTGTACAAATGGAGGAAATTCAAGACCATTGTTACCCTCCCCAGGAGTGGTCGACCAACAAAGATCACTCCAAGAGCAAGGCGTGTAATAGTCGGCGAGGTCACAAAGGACCCCAGGGTAACTTCTAAGCAACTGAAGGCCTCTCTCACATTGGCTAATGTTCATGTTCATGAGTCCACCATCAGGAGAACACTGAACAACAATGGTGTGCACGGCAGGGTTGCAAGGAGAAAGCCACAGCTCTCCAAAAAAAACATTGCTGCTCGCCTGCAGTTTGCTAAAGATCACGTGGACAAACCAGAAGGATATTGGAAGAATGTTTTGTGGAAGGATGAGACCAAAATAGAACTTTTTGGTTTAAATGAAAAGCGTTATGTTTGGAGAAAGGAAAACACTGCATTCCAGTGTAAGAACCTTATCCCATCTGTGAAACATGCTGGTGGTAGTATCATGGTTTGGGCCTGTTTTGCTGCATCTGGGCCAGGACGGCTTGCCTTCATTGATGGAACAATGAACTCTGAATTATATCAGGGAATTCTAAAGGAAAATGTCAGGACATCTGTCCATGAACTGGATCTCAAGAGAAGGTGGGTCATGCAGCAAGACAACGACCCTAAGCACACAAGTCGTTCTACCAAAGAATGGTTAAAGAAGAATAAAGTTAATGTTTTGGAATGGCCAAGTCAAAGTCTTGACCTTAATCCAATCAAAATGTTGTGGAAGGACCTGAAGCGAGCAGTTCATGTGAGGAAACCCACCAACATCCCAGAGTTGAAGCTGTTCTGTACGGAGGAATGGGCTAAAATTCCTCCAAGCCGGTGTGCAGAAATGATCAAAAGTTACCGGAAATGTTTAGTTGCAGTTATTGCTGCAAAGGGGGGTCACATCAGATACTGAAAGCAAAGGCTCACATACTTTTGCCATTCACAAATATGTAATATTCGATCATTTTCCTTAATAAATAAATGACCAAGTATAATATTTTTGTCTTATTTGTTTAACTGGTTTCTCTTTATCTACTTTTAGGACTTGAGTGAAAATCTGATGATGTTTAGGTCATATTTATGCAGAAATACAGAAAATTCTAAAGGGTTCACAAACTTTCAAGCACAACTGTAGATGTGGTTAAACATTTATAAACATTCATCTAATGGATTTGTATGTTAGGGCAGTACTGGGCTTTCAGTGATTTCTACAGCCATTCCATTTCTGTGGCAAAATGATTAACACACATATTTATTAGTAAATGTAAAATCTTACATGTAGGAAGTAGAAATGTTAAGTTTGAATACACACTGGGTGGTTTTAAACTCGAACGCATCACTTATGAAGGGTACCTGGGAGAGACACAGTGGACTTGTCACTATCTATATTCAGAGAGCGTGCTGAAGTGATCAAGAAAGCTAACAGAATGTTAAGTTATAAATCATGGTGTGTGGAGTTCAAATCATGGGAGGTGGCATTTTAGCTTTGTAAGTCATCAGTGAGGGCCTCACAAGGAGTTCTTTGTTCAGGTTTGGTCTCCACATTACAGAAAAGACATAGCAGCACTAGAAAATTTTCGAACAAAACCATCTGTGATTCCGGGACTGAGAGGTGTGATCTATGAGGAGAGACTGAAGGAGTTGAACCAAATGGAGATTAAGAGGGGACATGACCGAAGTGTCTAACATTATGAAAGGAGTTAGTTCAGAGGATCCCAGCTGTTACTTTAAAACAAATAAGAAAACAGAACCACAGTTGGAAACGTGTTAAGGGCACATTTTGCACGAATGTTAGAAAGATTTTCTTCACTCAAAGAACCATAGACACATAGAATAAATGACCAAGGAGTGTGGTAGACGGTAAGACTTTAGAGACCTTCAGATTGTTATTTTGGACAATCTGGGTGAATAGGGTGGGAAGTCTTATTGGGCTGAATGGCCTGTTCTTATCAAAATTTGTCTAATATTTATTAATATTTATATTTACGGGTTGTGTAATATAACCCGTGGGGATCGTGCCCTTCAGTCTGTGGCACCAAGACTATGGAATAGCCTGCCTTGTGGTCTGCGTGGAGTCGAGTCTGTTGATTCTTTTAAAAAACAATTAAAAACATTTCTTTTTAAGCAAGCTTTTAATCAGTGCTGAATAGTTCCAGTTTGTTTATTTATTGTTTTTATTGGTTTTGTTTATGTTTTTGTTTCAGCTGTTTGTATTTGTTCTGTATTTGCTGTTCAGCGTTCTGTGACCTTTTGTCTGTGAAGGGCGCTATATAAATAAACTACTACTACTACTACTACTAATATTTGCATTTTTGAAAGTAAGAGTAGAGTTCACCAAAAAAGACGTGAACAAATCAAGTCCCAGGCATTAACCAGCTCCTCTTTTGTGTTTTATTATTCATGATAATTGACTTTTCAGTGAAGGGCACAGTGCCAGAGCTATTATTGAAAGTCCTGACCCCAACTTTTTTTTTTTATCTTGTTTCTGTACCCGATACTGTTACGCAGACCCTGGCACCCTGTGACCTCAAATGGGATTAAGTTATTTGAGAATGTTAGGTATTTACAAATATTTGAAGATACACACCTTAATTGGCCTTTTCAATTTTTTTATACACAGATATAAAGAAAGCTACACTGCCAGTCTCTAGAGAAATTATGACTATGGAAGAGCAGCCTTTTAACCAGGACCTTCATGCGACACTCCAGAACCTACCAAATCCATCCTCTTGTGAAGGGCTCACTGAGCAGAGCTTCGGCCCCAGTGTAGAGAAGGATTTGAAAGCAAGCGATTCTCACTTCCTGGGGGCCTGCAGTGAGCAGAGCTCGTATAATTTTAAAGAAGAAAACCAGGTTTGTGGATCTGCTCAGGTTAAAGAGGAGCTCTCTGAGATGGAGAAGTATATGCACGTTCAACTGGAGGCACCTTCTGTAGAGTCTGCTGCCCAGAGTCACTTGGATATTGATGGTCCTGAAGAAGTTCGAATGGAGAGCAGTAATTTCACAGTCCAACAGCAGTACAGTCAAGTAGAGGTGCATATGTATAAGGAGCGAGTGGATGAGAACTATATCCCACGTTGGGTAATTCATCATCAACACAACCGGCAGACTGAGTCTGCTAAACATTTCGCACAAAACACCAATCTGCAGGAACACTTGACGCAGCACTCGGGAGAGAAGCGCTTCAGTTGTCCGCAGTGTGGGAAGAGCTTCAATTATTTAATAAACCTGAAGTCTCACCAGCGGATTCACACCGGGGAGAAGCCATACAGTTGTGCGCAATGTGGAAAGGCCTTCAGTCATTTAACTAACCTTAAAATCCATGAGCGGATTCACACCGGGGAGAAGCCATACAGGTGCGCTCAGTGTGGAAAGTCCTTCAACCAGTCAACTCACCTTAAAATCCACCAGAGGATTCACACTGGGGAAAAACCTTACAGCTGTCCTGAATGCGGCAAGACGTTCAATCAGTCGGGACCCCTCAAAATACACAGAAGTATTCACACAGGGAAAAAGCCGTACCCGTGTTCTGTGTGCGGGAAGAGCTTCAACCAGTCAGCCCTCCTGAAATCTCATCTGAAAATCCATGAAAGAGCAAAACCACAGTGTTGATGTTTAAAGCGCTCTGTGTGACTATTAGAAAATGAAGTGAGTACCTAAATGTTTTTTAAATAACCCACGACTCCAGCTCTTTATGTTTTGTGCTAGCGATCTAGTGTAAACTTTACATTTTGTGCAATATACTGTACAGTTGTGGCCAGAAGTTTTGAGAATGACGCAAATATTAATTTTCACCAAGTTTGCTGCCTCAGTTTTTATGATGGCAATTTGCATAGACTCCAGAATATTCTGAAGAGTGATCAGATGAATTGTAATGAATTGCAAAGTCCCTCTTTGCCATGAAAATGAACTTAATCCCAAAAATCCACTGCATTTCAGCCCTGCTGCAAAAGGACCTTCTGACGTCATTTCAGTGATCCTCTCGTTAACACGGGTGAGAGTGTCGAGGAGGACCCAGCTGGAGATAACTCTGTCATGCTGACTGAGTTACAATAGAGAGGTTTCAGGGTGCCCAAGAAAGTCCAGCAAGTGCCAGGACCGTCTCTTAAAGTTGATTCAGCTGGGGGCACCACCAGGGCAGAGCTTGCTCAGGAACGGCAGCAGCAGGTGTGAGTAAGGTGAAGACTTTTGGAGGATGGCCTGGTGTGTGTCAAGAAGGGCAGCAGAGAAACCAAGAAAAACATCAGGGACAGATGGATATTCTGCAAAAGGTACAGGGATTGGACTGCTGAGGACTGCTGGGGTCAAGTCATTTTCTCTAAATGAATCCCCTTTCTGATTGTTTGGGGCATCTGGAAAAAAAGAAAAGGTGAGCGGCGCGACCATCAGTCCTGTGTCAGGCCAACAGTAAAGCATCCTGAGACCATTCATGTCACGTGTGGGGTTGCTTTTCAGCCAAGGGAGTGCAGGGCTCACTCATAATTTTGCCCAAGAACACAGCCATGAATAAAGAATGGAACCAAAACATCCTCTGAGAGCAACTTCTCCCAACCATCCAAGAACAGTTTGGTGACCCACAATGCCTTTTCCAGCAGGATGGAGCACCGGGCCATAAAGCAAAAGTGAGAACCGAGTGACTCGGGGAACAAAACATCGACATTTTGGGTCCATGGCCTGGAAACTCGCCAGGCCTTTCATCCCATTGACAACTTGTGGTCAATCCTTGAGAGGTAGGTGGACAATCAAAAACCCACCAATTCTGACAAACTCCAAGCATTGATTATGCAAGAATAGGCTGCCATCATTGAGGATTTGGCCCAGAAGTTGATTGACAGCATGAGAGGGTGAATTGCAGAGGTCTTGAAAAAGAAAGAAGGGCCAACACTGCAAATATCGACTCTGTGCATAAACTTCATGTCATTGTCAATAAAAGTCTTTAAAAATTCTGAAATGCTTGTAATTCTACTTCAGTATCCCATAGAAACATCTGACAAAAAGATCTAAAAACACTGAAGCAGCAAACTTTGTGAAAACCAACACTTGTTTCATTCTCAAAACTTTTGGCCATGACTGTAGAAAATAAAGTTATGAGACAGCCATAATATGGCGTGTTTAAAAAAAAATAAACCAAACAAAACTCTACACACATTGGGCATGAGTTCAGCTTAGTGCCTGTATGTGCCCTGGGATAGATTGGCACACCATTCATTGCTCTTGATGACGCTGGGGTAAGCTGATGCTCTCTGCAACCCAGTAGTGGAGCATGCAGGATCAGAAAATGTGTGTATATAATGACTGTTAGGCAGTAGATTCAGAAAGGATGCACACCTCGTCACTTTATTATTACGTAGGTTTAATTTTAAGTGGATACATTTGCCACTCTTGCCCATCAATCTGCACTCAATAACCCATAATGACAAAGTGAAAATATGTTTTCAGAAAGGGTTGCAAATTTATTACAAATCAAAAACTGAAATCTCTCACTCATAGCAGTATTTAGACCCTTAATTGAGTACTTTGTAGAAGCCCCTTTGGCAGCAATTTCAGCTTTGAGTCTTCGTGGGGAAGTCTGCACAAGCTTTGCACTCCTGCATTTGAGCAGTTTATCCCATTCTTGCAATCAGATCCTCTCAAGATGTGTCAGATTAGATGGCAATCAACTGTTCACTGCCAGCTTCAGGTCTCTCCACAGGTGTTTTGTGTGTTTATTAAGCCTGGGCTTTGGCTGGGTCACTCAATGACAGTCAGAGACTTGCCCCGAAGACACTTCGGCATGGTTTTGGTTAAATGCTTCAGGTCACTGTCATGCTGAAAAGTGAGCCATCACCCCAGTCTGAGTTTGCATGCACTCTGGTGCACGTTTTGGAGAGTGTGAACGCACCTCAGTAACCTGTAATCCAAGACAAGGTGTTGGCCCGTAGAACCGAGACACAGGCCTGTAATTGCGTGCTGCTGTCCTGTGACACTGTCCTTTACGTGCATACATGTGGCCCATACATGTATTAACATTGGCTCGGAAAATCTACAGTACACTTAAAATGCTAACTTCCTCTTGTTTTACTTTTCCAAGGACCTCTCTGTATTTGGCTGCATTCATTGTTCCCTCAATACCTACCAGTTTCCCTGTCCCTGTACCCCCATAGCATGACACTGCCACCACCAGGCTTCACCATAGGGATGGTATTGGGTAGGTGATGAGCACTGCTTGTCTTTGCCAGACATAGTGATTGGAGGTCTGCCCAAAGAATTCAGTTTTTGTCACAACAGACTACAGAAACTTTTTCCTCCTCCTCTCAAAGTCCTTTCAACCATCAAATGCCTTTTACGCAATGGTGGCTTCTGTCTAGACACTCAACCATGAACAAGCGATTGATGGACTGCTGCTAAGGTTCTCCGATCTTAACAGAGGATTTCTGGAGGTCTGTTAGAGAGACAATTGGTGTCTTGGTCACCTCTCTGAACAAGGCCCTTCTTTGCCATTTACTCAATTTGGGAACTCTAGGAAAAGTCCTCGTGGTTCCAAGTTTCTTCCATCTCACCATGTTGAGGCCACTGTGCTCCTAGGAACACTTAGAGCTTTAACAATGGTTTTATTGTGGAAGAGGGGTGGAAAAAATAGTGCAGGCAGGGTGGAATGGGTGGAGAGGAGTGTCAGGAGTGATTTGTGACAGACGGATATCAGCAAGAGTGAAGGATGATAATGAGACCAGCTGTGTTGTATGGGCTGGAGACGGTGGCACTGACCAAAAAACAGGAGACAGAGCTGGAGGTGGCAGAGTTAAAGATGCTAAGATTTGCATTGGGTGTGATGAGGATGGATAGGATTAGAAATGAGGACATTGGAGGGTCAGTTCAAGTCAGAGAGGCGAGATTGCGTTGGTTTGGACATGTGCAGAGGAGAGATGCTGGGTGTATTGGGAGAAGGGTGCTAAGGATAGAGCTGCCAGGCAAGAGATAAAGAGGAAGGCCTAAGAGAAGGTTTATGGATGTAGTGAGAGAGGACATGCAGGTGATGGGTGTGACAGAGCAAGATGTCGAGGACAGGAAGATATGGAAGAAGATGATCTGCTGTGGCAACCCCTAATGGAACAGCTGAAAGAAGAAGAAGAAGTTCCTATTGCCCCTTGGGGATTAATAAAGTATATCAAATAAAATAAAACAAGAAAATCCTGATCTATACCTCACCACAAATTGATTGCAGATGTCCACAGAGAGTTCCTTGGACTTCATGGCTTGGTTTCTGTGAAGACATGCAGACTTTATATACACAGATACACATCTTAATGATTTTCACCTTTGGAATCCCATCAAATTCTAGAAAAAGCTCAAGGATAATTAAAGTAAACAGGATACATGTGAGCACAAATTGGAGTACCACAGCATAGGGTCGCAATGCTTACATGAACGAGAGATTTCACTTTTTGATTATTAATAAATTTGTGGACCTTTCTTAAAACGTGCTTTCACTTTATTATTATGGGTTATTGACTGTAAATTGATGGTCAGAAATAGCAAATATGTCCATTGAAAAATAAATGTACAACACAATGTAGTGTGCAGAAACTAACGTGGTCTGAATACTTGGTGAATCTCCTGTACACTGTCTGGTCCTCAAGTGTAAATTTGATAAACCAATACTTGATGTGCCCAGTTTTTATTTTTAGATTTTAATTATGTTCACGGTACAATTGGAGGTTTTGAAGAAACATTTAAAATTGAGAATATGATACGAAATGCCAGATTCCACACTTAATATACTGTATATATTAAATTCTGTGCATTGTAATAACATTCTTAAAGTCGCTGTGGTAATATAAAAAGTCCAATGAAGATTAAGGAAATGAGTGACATTTTGTGTAAAAAAATATTAAAAGAAAAACGCATTCATGTTTTTCTTTTTTCAAAATGCATTTGCACCAGTTCTGAATTATAAAAATGCTTTGAATAGGGTTGTTTTATATAGCACACGTTTGTTTTGTTAAGACAATCAAAATGGTTAACAACATTATCAAGCAAAAATTAAACATGTCTTCTAATCAAGGCTGATATTGTAACAAAAATGTCTAAAGCCGACTTGGAAAAACTGCATTTATCTTCGTTACCTTTCTAAGAGTTTCTTTCTTGATACTTTAAAGTAGCACGTTGACACCCCAAAGGTGTAAATCAAAAATGTTACTCACACATGAGAGAATTAGTATTTAATTATTTAAATGATAAGGGGCCAATGCTAGGTTTAATTTTAAAAACAGGTAAACCGTTATTTTTTCAGGACGCACAAGATGCATCCCAGCACTCCGATGACGTAATGACGCTGTGAATAGAATACCGGAAGTCTGACGTTTTATTGTTTTGAATGTACAACTAAGCGGAAGAGGGCGTGTCTCTTTTCTGATTCCTGCTTCACACTGCTGATCAAATGGCGCCACCCAATAGGCAAAGAACTGGCTGAGAATTGCCAACCTTACCATACGGAAACCGCGGATAATTGTATTTTTACAAAGACGTCCTGGAGGTCTTCTCAGGACCACCAGTCCTTGTTCTGAAAATTTTGAATAATCACCGACCGATTCCCTTCGGAGCCCCTCAGCTGCATTGTCTGCGTTTAACACAGAGAGCACTCCAGTAAACTGTACGACTCCCGTCCCCGGCATGGAACCCAGATTCTCCTGCAGCCTCTTTGAAGAGCATTTTAAATCTTTAAAAGCGGCACTGGATTCCGCTTTATTAAACTTCACACATTCCGTGGACAACAGATTTGCAGGCTTTTTGTTGGAAATGTCCGAAAAGGAGAAGGAAATTGAGAGTCTGAAGCTTCAGTTGCACCTGTCCAGGAGTGAAGTGAGGTCCATGCGGAAATATCTGCGTACTTCGGACTGTAATGTGTCAAGTTTAAGTGCGACTGGGAAGACACAGGCTCGTCCACAAGGATCACGCGCTGTCCGGGACGGCTCACCGGCTGCCACCGGCGAAACTTTCCACTCCCCGCGCTGCCGTCTAGTTGGCGCTACTGAAGTGACGGCACACGCCGAGGAAACGCGATCGAAAGGCGTACCCAGAGGTCATAAGGATTTACCGCAGACGGTGCAGGAGTGGAGCCAAAAAGAAACCGCGTGCGTGAGCGACAGTGGCAGAAGCGGGCTGGGTAAGCGAGATGTATGCACTGCGCGAAAGGCACGGTGGCGTAGTGGTTAGCCTTGTTGCTTTAATGTCCCCGTTATGTAGAGTTTGCACATTCCCTCCGTGTGAGTGTACGATTTCACAGTGTTTTGCGGATTTCAATAGGTTTGTTGGTGGATGAGTGCCGAGATGGGTGTATGCGTGAGAGGGCAGTGTTATGGAGCATTGTCCAGTGGTGTTGCTGATAAAGGCTCAGACCTAACCATGTCCCTGGACAGGATTTAGTGAGACTTTAAAATTGTATGTTAAAAAAGTAATGCACTGTGTTTCAGTGCTGTGTATACACACCGTGCAGTAATACAAGATGATGAGTGGGATTGTTGGTGGTTTGCCAGTGAAACTGCACTAGTGACAAAGTGGATAAGTCTACACACCCTTATTCAAATGGCAGTTTTTTGTGAAGTAAAAATTAAATAAATAAAATATCAAACCAAGATAAGTCATGATAGAATGTTTTCCACCTTTTTTATGAGTGGTTGAAGCATATAAAATACAAAACATATAAAAATGGCAACATATAAAAAGGAAGCAAATTGGAAACTGTAGTGGGGAAACAATCCAAAAGCGTACAAAAACCTGGTTGCATAAGTGTGCACAGCCTAATTAGGATTATGGCTGTGTTCAGAATCAAATAGTGTATATCTAATCTCAATACCCTTGTTTCAATGCAATTTTGTCTTATAGTGATTACCTTTCTTTAGTATGTGGTAGCTCCCTTTTAGACATCAATTGCCACATCTTCCTGTCTCTCTGTTTACATACTAGCTGTGCTACCTGTCTAAGACTGGTTGAACTCTAAGTTATCAATGTAGATCTCTCGTATTAACGTTTGCAGTGCACCATGCAATGTATACGTCTCTGCTATATGCTATTTGGCATGGGATTCGTAAAAGCAGTGTTAATGTTGGTGATGCACCTTTAGAATGATGCATGAAATGCATACGTCTCTGTTTTATGCCATTTAGTATGGGATTCGTAAAAGCAGTGTTAATGCTTGTCATGTGTCATCTATTGGAATGACAAATGGAATGAATTTTATTGCTTAAAGGGTTTGTGAGGCAACTGAGTTATGGAGTGACAGAGACATAGCATCCAGGAAGAGACACAGACACGTATCCTTTAATTAAGGGATGTGTATATATATATATATATATATATATATATACACACACAAGTTCAAGGCACACTCTGATTTTTATTTTCTTTTTCCCTTGTGGGAAACTCCTACCCTGTTCCACACAAGTATAACACTGTCCCAGCACAAGCACAGCACAATACAAGAAGTCTCTTTCTTCACTCTTTTCCTTCTCCTCCTTCACTCCTTGGGTTATGCTTCGTCTTCCTCCTCCCGACTCTGGCCTCCGGAGTAGTGGCTGCTGGCTCCTTTTATAATGTACCCGGAAGTGCTCCAGGTGCTTGATTACTCATTTCCAGCAGCACTTCTGGGTGTAGCAGAAGAACTGTCCATAAGGGCTCAGCAGGATCCCAATAGGGCTGCACCAAACTCCAACTCCCATGAAGCCCTGTGGGAGTCCGAGGCACCGCTGCAACCCAAATGGTTTGCCATCTAGTGTCCCGGGGGAGGTAACACTCTGGCCACGCTTGCTCCGCCGATCCTTCCAGTGTGGAGGCGTTCTGGCCGCACGCTACTTTATATATATATATATATATATATATATATATATATATAGGATGACTCAAAATTATGTTAACATTTGAATGGCAAAAACAAT
>JANRMT010049829.1:11142639-11162639 GCA_026402145.1 Polypterus bichir lapradei
CCCCCCCCCCCCCCCCCCCCCCGGGTGGAATTAAAGAATCGCATAGTGTGGGGGAGGAACGATCTCCTCAATCTGTCAGTGGAGCAGGACAGTGACAGCAGTCTGTCACTGAAGCTACTCCTCTGCCTGGAGATGACACTGTTCAGTGGATTCAGTGAATTCTCCATGATTGACAAGAGTTTGCTTAGTACTGTCAAGGATGACACCCAGACTCTTAACTTGTGGGGAAGGGGAGACAGAGGAATTATCAATAACAAATGAAAAATGATCAGTTTTGGATAATGTTGATTTTGTACCAATGAGGAGAACCTCAGTTTTGTCACTATTCAATTTAAGAAAATTTGAAGAAAACCAGGATTTGATTTCTGCTATGCAATCAATAAGTGAGGAGGGTGGAAAGGAAGCAGTTGGTTTGCTAGTGAGATAGAGCTGGGTGTCATCAGCATAACAGTGGAAGCTAATGTTATATTAATGAAAGATATTACCAAGGGGAAGGAGGTAAATAATGAAAAGGAGGGACCCCAGGACAGAGCCCATCTGAAATAACAGCAGTGGGTTGGGATGTGAAAGTTTTAAGTTGAACAAACAGAGTGCGGCCTGAGAGGTAGGATCTGAACCAGTCTAGTGGAGTGTGGGTAATGCCAATCGAAGATAATCTATTGAGAAGAGTAGTGTGACAGATAGTGTCAAAGGCTGCACTCAGATCCAGGAGGATGAGAATAGGAATTAAACCAGAATCAGCTGCCATAAAGAGGTCATTAGTAATTTTTATAAGTGCTGTTTCTGTACTGTGGAGGGGATGAAAACCAGACTGGAACTGATCATACAGATTATTTTGAGATAAATGAGAATGAAGTTGAATAGCTACTAAGTTTTCAAGAATTTTGGAAATGAAGGGTAGATTAGAAATAGGACGAAAATTACTGAAGTTAGTCGGGTACACCTCCATGCAAGTTAGCTTAACTGAGGAGTCTAAACTGACAACATATGAATGAGTCGGGCCTGTAGCAGACTTTTTACTGTTCCAGTTTGGCCACTGACTTATGTCCAGTGCTGTCAGGATAAGCTCCTGTCCGACTTAGTGCTCAGGAACAAACAAGTTCAGAAAACAGATGAGGGAAGGAATATAAAATACATTGTTTATTTCTTTTCTTTTTTTTTTTTGTAGATGTACAAACATGAATGCAGCCCTATTGTAAATCTACAGATTTAAACAATGTGACTGGGATAAAAATGCTGTAAACACATAAAAACAGAAATATTTTACTTCATGACTGTTTAAAATATTTCTTGAAAATGATAAGAGGGCAATCATGCAGTTTTCCTATATTTCACAGCTCATTTTTAATTTATCTTAGAAAATGCAAAGTGAGTGACCATGAGCCCCGGGAATGACTGTGCCTTAGAAGAAGTACTTAAGCAACATTAGATACATTAAAAATAAAGGAACAATAAAGATAAACTACCTCTTACAATGTATTTAGGGTTACATTACACACATGTATATTAACATGCATATATATGTATATATATATATATATATACATACACACACTCTGATTGAGTGGTGCACCCACCCTGTGAGCTGGTTTCCCACTTGCCCTTATGTCAATTCTGAATTCACTAGAACACAGACTTTAAAAGATGGAATAAAGGCATAGGAGGGTCAGGTCAGGTAATGCCCATAATGTCAGTTATGAAATGCCCTTTGAGTCAGATAACTGTTCCCACAACCCTAAACTTAACCATAGTTTAATGCCATGGGCGTTATGTGACTGATCTCATAGGTACTGAGGTCTGCAATTATCATCTGTTGCATAGGAGGGAGGCGGTTAGACTTTTTCAACTAATATGGCTTGATTGGCCATATTGGTTTAAATTATGCTGTGTTTAGAATCGGCAAAAATACTACAGGGAAATGCAGACAGTGCCTGCTCCAGGAGGTCTTAGAACAAATATTACTGTGGAGTAAAGCATAACAGGAGGTGGTGTAGAATAACAGTTGATTGAACAGTTTGTTATAATACTATCAAAGACGCATACATTCTAGTTAGCATTTAAGTTGATATGGTAATGCTTTCTCATGAATCAATATCTTAATTAATCAAGGTAAGGCAAACTTACTATATCAGCTGGCTTTGAGCAATATTAAAATTGAAGGGTTCATTAAAAAGGCTTTAGCACTGTGATTGCTGACTCAAGGCCGCTTGCCTGCTTCCAGCTGCAGTAGCTTAGCTCTTATCAGTAAAGCTGCCTATGATTTTAGTCTTACTGGATGCTGGTGCAACAAGCAAGTATTAATTGAACAGTTCAGTTTTTCATATGTGGGCCATCTTGGTTCCAACTTAATGATGAGGTCTGATCAACTAAAAGGCCTCCCATTTTTATTAGCTCAAGATTGGGAATGTGAAGAATGTAAAACGTGATCAGATGATGGTCACCTCCGGGCCAGGCAGCAAGTACGACCTTCGAATCCTAATGATTGTTATGAAAAGATTGATTATTATTAGGGAAAAGAAGTTTAAAATACGAGGTAATTGTTATTAAAGCAGGCACAGTATTAGGTCATTATTATGAAGATAACATGTAAAGTGAATGACAAGAATTATGTACGAAATGGGGATGTTTTGTGATTAGAACTGAAATAAAAACGAACTGCGCCCAGACCACCAGGCTCACTTCATGAACTGAGACGGGCTTTGTGTGCTCTGCAATTATTTTCTATGCTGTGCAATGAAATCTAAATACTGACTGCCTTTCTGAAGACTCTGTTCGTATTTTCTGAAAATTTCTCCACAACAATCACAAAAAAGTCTGGATGTTTTTAAAGGAAAATGTATTATATCATGAAATTTAAGACAGGAGCTTAGCTATAGACAGAGTTGTTTCCACTGCGTCTTCCCCATCCAGCTCAGTAGGTGGCGGTAATGTACCTTAAAGCTAGTCTGCCAACTGCTCAAATCAGTCAACAACTGCAAATCGTGCCAAAATCGCACAGTATATGCCCAGTGATTACTCTCATTTCAATCACTGAGCTTTCACATCTTGTGGATTTTCTGATGCCTCGTAAAGCTTTTTGACCATTTAAAAGACTTTCCGCATATAGTGCAGTGGTACGGACTTTCTCCTGTGTGAATTCTCTGGTGTAGTTTTAGCACTTTATCCCACGCGAAAGCCATTCCACATTCTGTACATTTGAACGGTTTTTCGCCAGTGTGAATCCTCTGGTGTAGTTTGAAACATTTAAGCCATCTAAATGTGTTTCCGCATTCTGAACATTGATATGGTTTTTCACCCGTGTGAATTTTCAGGTGGAATTTAAGACTGTTTTTCTCAGAGAAAGTCTTTCGACACTTTGTACATTGGAATGGTTTTACTCCAGTGTGAGTCATCAGGTGTCGCTTTAGTCCCATGCTCTGGCAGAACGCCTTCCCGCATTTCGTACACTTGTATGGTTTTTCTCCAAAGTGAATTCTCAGATGACATTTAAGACTTGTGCTCTGACTGAAACATTTGCCACATTCGCTACACGGGTATGGTTTGTCCCCAGTGTGAATCCTCTGGTGGCTTTTAAACTGTCCGCTGTTCCTGAAAGTCTTCCCGCAATCGGTGCAGGGATATGGTTTATCACCAGTGTGAATTCTCTGGTGGTTTCTGAATTGTGTACTGTACCTGAACGTCTTCCCACAGTCGGTGCACTCGAATGGTTTAACTCCTGTATGGACCCTCTGGTGACTTTTCAACTGCCCACTGTTTCTAAAAGCTTTACCACAATCATTACAATGGTATGGCTTTTCTCCAGTGTGGATCGTTTGGTGATTCCTAAGAGTTGCAACTTGGCAGAAAGCCTTCCCACATTCATCACATTTATATGGTTTCTCCCCCGTGTGAGTTCTCTGGTGATGTATGAATGCCCTAGGCCAGGTGAAGGTCTTCCCACATTCTGTACAGTGGTAGGGTTTCTCTCCGGTATGAATTCTCTGGTGGCTTTTAAACTGTCCACTTCTGCTGAATCTCTTCCCACACTCTGCACACTCGTACGGCTTTGCTCCGGTGTGTACCGACTGATGATTCCTAAGTGTGGCACTCTGGCGGAAGGTCTTTCCACATTCTTTACACTGAAAGCTTTTTTCTCCCCTGTGAATCCTCTGATGTTCCTTAAGGATGGTGGTCCTACTGAAAGTCAGTCCACACTCGGTGCACTTGTGTGGTTTAATGCCCGAGTGTATTAGTTTGTGAACTTTAAGGGTCGTCGATTTGCCGAATGTCTTTCCACATTCATTACACAGGTAAGGTTTTTCCCCCGTATGAATCCTCTGGTGTTCTTTAAGCTTCACATTCTTCGTAAAGCTTTTCCCACATTCTGTACATTGGAACGGTCTTTCTCCTCGATGCAATTTCTCATGCTGTTTGAGGCTGGAGGAATGCTTGAAAAGGTTTCCACATTCTGCACACTGGTAGGTTTTGTTTCCTGAGCTAGTCTGTTTTTTATGGCTTTTTTTACCAACAGTATGAGAGACACTGTCATGGACAAGTGGTTCATTTTGAAACAACCCCTCACCTTTCTCCTTCTCTAATTCCACCTCCTCTATAATATGACTACCATTCATGCCATCCTTTTGGCCTGATGACCGAATCATGCGCGTGGTCTTCTTAACATTATTTATAATAAACGTATATTCATCTGCACATTTGACGACAAACCTTTGGCTTGCAACAGGTTTCAGGTCAGATGGCTCCTCCTTAGCATCGATGACTTCCACCTCTTTGCTCCTCATGTTAGGTATCTGCTCCATCCCCATTTCCACTTGAGTTTCTTCTTGTTTAATGTATTGACACATCTGCTCAGGGGCTCCCTCTTCAGTTTTCACAGGTTCAGAACCCACCGCTCCCTGCATCATCTCATTACCCACCTCTAGGCCAAAGTGTGCCATGTCATCCTCAACTTGGAAGAAGGTGTTAAGGGGTCCTGCGAGAAAAATTAAACACAACAGAACCCAAGTGTTATACACGAATAAAGACAATGTTGGTATTTTCATTTACTAGAAGGTGACATTTTTGCAGGTTGTTAGGGTTTGAATTAAAATGTAAACTCCTTAGTGTTATGTCTACCTCAAGAAACATGAGTCAAAGATGTTGACTTTTTTCCAGCAATAAAAAAATGTTATAATGTGTAACAGAAGCATGTAAATACCAAAATGGCAACATAAATGGAGGAGGACAGATGTGTCTAGTGTCCAGAGCTGTACTGATGCAGATTTAGTTTATGTCCTTTGTGTGACAGTCAGCAATGCACAGCTCAGTGTCACAATCAGGACAGAAGAAGCATGTAAAAGTTCTGCCAATTCCATTATCAATCACGGCCTCAAGATTAAACGTTAGCTTGCCTATACTATGCTCCCACACTCTGAGACCCTTAAGGACCTCAAGTGGCGTATGAAGCTGACATCACTGATGGACTATTTCAAGCTGCTGCATCCTTCACAATCTCCAGCACCATCCACCAGCCATGATGAACAGAGTACCAGAGGTGATGTTGAGACCTCTCTAGGTTTGGCGTCTCCCGACAGCAGTGACTAAAGTATTTTTTTACTGAAGTGTTAGCACAAAAGGTCATAAAATTCAAGGGAATAACAATCGAGAAAATATATTTATCATATTACCAATTTTAATGTGTGTACTGCATTCAATGGGTTACTTCATGGCTACTGTGCTAATAAAATGTGCTACAGACATTTTTGAGGAATCACTACTTAAAGAGTAGTTTCTGGTGGTCACAGGAAGCTAACCCTCATTTCCCCATAGGTTCAATGTATTAACATTTGCTTCTTTGACTTTCACACCATTTTCTAGCAACGTTACTCCTGCAAAAGTCAAGGACTGACTGTATATGATCTCATTTTCTAATTTAAGTCTGCTGGTACCAATGAACTCAGGATGTCCCAGTTTAACAGGCTGGCAGTTTTTCACAGTTTTTTCTTTCTGTTCTCTTACTCAGCCTCTAAGTGAAATGCAGTATGTTTGCTTTGCTTTTAGCTATGACACGTGACCTATGGACATGCATTAAAATGCAGTACACTTTAGTAAAATTGTGTGCCATAATAAAAAGCAATCAATCATTTGGTTGTTGTGTTTTAAAACATGTTAAAATCCCAAGGCCCAATTTCACATCTTCACACAGTCATATACACCCTGGTTGGATTATCAAAAATTAAACATATACAGTCTAATGGTAATAATACCCTTTCTTGCATTTTCTTTTACATTTCCATATCTCCCAGAATCCAACACTCTTTTTAAAACACATTTGTCATTCCAGTATCCTATTTATCTTGAAAAACATGTGAATCACTGATATGTTGCAACGTATGATTTAGTGAGCTCATCAGCACATGCCTGCTGTTTCCACCACAGAACTCCTTGACCACAGCACCCTTATGGGCTTTGGGCACACAGTTTATTCACTTAAAATCTAAATCAAAATAATCCTACAATAAAAACGCTAACATAAAACATACTAGTTAAATAGTATGAGTCGTATTTAGCAAACTGAACATTGTTTATCCTAATTACAGAAGAATGCCCTCCCAACAGAGTTCACACCCCAAAACAGAAGTGCAGACAATTGCTAATTGCAGTCTGACAAATATCGCAGCCTGAGGGAAGATATCGAGTACTTCCTTCAGAATAATGGAGGAAACTAGGACTGAAGAATCTTCTGCCTAAGGCTTTATAAGAGTGTGTGGTTAACATAAAAGCTGCATTGTCGTCGGACGTGCACACACCCCTGAACTTTAAACTCACCTTGCCCTCCGCTTCCCTGTTCCGTTTTCATTTTGTCCAGTTCAAGAGATGACCCCAAAGGTCTCGAATAGGCCGGGGTTGCTCCGATTTCAGCCGAGTCCATCAGCTCCGGATTCAATTCCGAGGACCGACTGCTGGAGTCGCACATCGTGATCGGCGCCCAGTGCTGCCCAAATAGCCAGTCGTCGGCCCCGCGGTGGGTCGTGCGAGAGTCCCGTCTTTACTGCTCACCGACTCCCCCTCGTTTCGGTATGTTTCTAGCGGTTGATTCAAGCTTTCACGTTCCGTGCCACAATCGGAGGTCTTTAATGTGGAGTCTGCACACGTGAACGTTGCCCTTGCTTTTGATTCGGATATCCAAATGTCTGGGACTGCGTTCACAGGCCCCCCCCTCACTTTTGAGGGGCACGCGTGAATGGCCGACAAGGCTCTACTTATTTTTTTGGAACTTGGCGTGCATAATAACGAACTCCTGACGGGTTTCTCTTTCATTATTTGCTCGATTCTTTCCACTCTATTGAATTTCCTACTGGGTGAACTTTCTGCTTTTTCGGCGGAGAGCTGATTCACAGGTCAGGGCTTCCTGTGTTTCTTTTTTTCTGTCTCTCGCTCTCTCCTGTTTTCCATTGGAACTTCCTCTCACCTGCCGCCTTCTTCCGATGACTCGAGCTGGTGCTAGAAATGAGTCATTACTGACATCTACTGGGAAAGAAGTGAATTACCTTACCGAGCGCCGTCTTCTCGTCTGAGAGCTCCCATTGAGAGGAGGGCCACTTGTCTCAGTTTACTTTCTCCGGCCAGGGCCAGATTAACCAGATGGGCAACCAGGCGAGTACCAGGGACACCAGGACCTGGAAAGGCACGGACACCAAAAAGCCTAAACAGAAAACTTATGCTTCGCACGCATTACAAAAATCCCAATGGCTACACTTGCACACCTGCCTTCACTAGCAGGATCAGCAATAAATTACATTAAAGTAAATTAAAACAAAGGAGTAATAAAGTAAAATAAAATAACTGTTAAGTACAAACGTGAATATTGGCTTACTAGTCAACTGCTGTCTGTACAATATGTGGTGGTGCCAGTTTAGAAAATGGAACAGACAAGCGTCACTTTAAGGGTAGGAATCAGGATGACCAAACTGAGAAATCACGGGAGAATGGTAATGGTAAGTGAGGTGACCAAATACCCGATGGTCACTGTGGCTGAACTGTAAAGAACCTTGTGGGGATAAAAGAAATTTACAATACAATACGATGCAATTTATTTTTGTATAGCCCAAAATCACACAAGAAGTGCCGCAATGAACAGGCCCATGCATCTTGACAGCCTCCCAGCCTTGACTCTCTAAGAAGACAAAGAAAACTCCCCAAAAAAACCCTAGTAGGGGGAAAAAAATAGAAGAAACCTTAAGAAAGGCAGTTCAAAGAGAGACCCCTTTCCAGGTTGGTTGTGCATGCAGTGGGTGTCAGAGAGAAGGGGATCACTACAATACAATACACAGAACACAAGTAATCCTCAATACAGTATAACAGTAAAATAAAAATATTACAAGTACAGAGCAGAATTTAACAGTAGATGATATCACATAATAAGATTTGGATTTGTTCAGAGACCTAGAGACCTCAGCCATCAAGCTGCCTCCCCCAATTGGCCATTCCACAGCTGAGACAGCCAATCTGATGAAAGGACCCATCTACCCGAAGATTCCTGTGATCCTCCATCATAGATGACTTTACTTTAGGCAGGCAAAAAAACTTGGCAGGTGGGCCATAGCACCAAGTGCCACATTTGAGTACCAAGAAGAGAAA
Organism: Polypterus bichir lapradei; assembly: GCA_026402145.1. NCBI lineage: Eukaryota > Metazoa > Chordata > Cladistia > Polypteriformes > Polypteridae > Polypterus > Polypterus bichir. Next base: position 11,151,256 of record JANRMT010049829.1, read on the forward strand.
CAGAATAGGTGAAGGTTAGTAACAAATTATAACTATCATGTTACTTATGTTTTAGTGCTAATGACTAACAACAGAGATGCAGTATGCACAGTTAATCAGCAGCTCTAGTCAGGGTGTGCTAAACTGAAATAGTGAGATTTGAAAGCTGAGACTGAAGGGGCATCTCTTATAGTAGCAGGCAGACCATTCCACAGTTTAGGGGCCCTGTAACTAAAAGTTCGACCTCCCACTGTTATTTTATTAATTTTTGGAATCATAAGCAGACCGGCATCTTGAGATCTTAATGTGCGCTCTGGTTTGTAAGTCATGATAAGTTCAGATAAGTAAGCCAGACCTTGGGCATTTAAGGCTTTAAGTGTTAAAAAGAGGATTTTGAATTTTGCCCTAAACTTAACCGGGAGCTAATGTAAGGATTTAAAAACTGAAGTTATGTGTTTGTATTTTCTTGTTTGTGTAATAATTCTTGCCTTAGCATTTTGCATTAACTGGAGGCTGTATAAAAAACAATTTGAACATCCAGTGAACACCGCATTGCAGTAGTCTTCCAGACAACTGTCACTGCAACAATGGCCTTTATGACAGGGTGGACAGAAAAAAAAAATGTCCCCCCACTAAAAAGCACTTGGAAGCCCATACCTAAAAGACTCTCCATTTGTGACAAACAAAATTCCCAGGTCTAATAAAACCAAGATCAGTGTCATGTTTCCACTCATCCCCTCTGCAATACCCTTCCAATGGTGAAGCATGGTGGTAGTAACATCACACTGTGGAGTTGGCTGAGGAAAAACTAAAGATAGAAAAACATATTGAGATCCCGTATGAAAACCTGCTCCAGAGCACCCTAGACCTCAAACTAGGCTGAGGGGTCATCAAGACAATGACCCTAAGCACTAAAAAAAAAAAAAAAAAAAAACAGGAGTGGCTTAGGGTCAACTCTGTAAACTCAGTCAGGGATGCTCATTTCAAATCAGTCTGTCTCCAACTGCCACCTGCAGGCTGCTGTCAATACAGGCCCCAAAATGATGAGCTAACTTTTAAAGCTCAAAATACACAAAAAATGCCTATTGAAAGAGAGGAACTATTAACATCTCAGGCTCAATGAGACAAGTCCCACAAGGAATCTTTATAAATTAAGATATTTATTGACAGAAGGCAAAAATAGGGAAATATTACAAAAACAATGCTCAAAGAGCAAAAATGGATTAACCCAAAACAGCAATCCAAAGTAAACAAGTCTCAACCTGAAGACAAATCCAAAAACAGAAGCAACATTAAAATAAAAAAATAGTAAATCCTGAGAAAAAGCAGTACTCACAAAAACTCCAACTCCAACTCAATGATACGCTGCTGAGATCCCCTCACCAACTTAACATCCAGTCAGGCTTCAAGAGGAACAATTCCACAGAGAAAGCTCAACTGACTGTTGTCGACATGTTACTAATGGCTAGAGCTACAAACATGTCATCTCTCCTCATCGTGCTAGATCTGTTCTCTGCCTTTGACATGGTCAAACCCCAGATCCTCCTTGCCACCCAACACTGGCATCACTGGGACTGCTCTGAGGTGGTTTAAGTTATACTTCTTGGGCAGGTCCTACCATAATGTCCTGGCAAGGGGAGATGTTGAGGGTGCTCCAGGCAAGCACAGTGGTGCTCCAAGAATCTTTGCTGGGACCTCTTCTCTTCTCTCCAGATGCCTTCTCATTAGGCTCTATCATCCTGTCCCATTGTTTATTTTATCAGTGCTATACTGATTATATACAGTTGTACCTGTCACTGCCTCCAAATGACCACATAACATCAGCTAGAATCTCTGCATGTCTCACTGAAATTGTAACCTGGACGAAGGAATTCCATCTCCAGTTCAATTTGGCAAATGCAGACCTTCTTGTTATCTCAGCTCATGTTACAAAACTCCGTCAGTCTTGCAGAGTCACGATGTACAACATCTACAGGATCAGATTGTATCTAATGGAGTAAGCGGCAGAGCACCAGGTCAAGGCTTAGGTCATGTCATCGATGGACTACAACAGCTCTCTTCTGGCAGGAGTACCATCATGTGCCACCATGCCGCTATGGACGATTCAAAATTCAGCAGCATATCTGGTGTTCTACCAGCCAAGGCAGGCACATGCAACTCCTCTTTTTGGATCACTATATTGTCTCCCTGTAGTGGCATATATTAAGTTCAAATCCTTGATGCTTGCCTACAGAGCAGTCAATTAGTCAGCATCTATATATACTGAGGCACTTCTGAGGTTGTGTCTGCTGATGAATGGCATCTGGTGATGCCATTTCTGTGTGACATCAAATCTCAATCCAGTCTCTTTTAATATTGTGCTCCTAGCTGGTGGAACAAGCTGTCCACCTCCATCTGAACATCTGACTCCCTCAATGTGTTCTATGAAGTGTCTGAAGAGTCTCTTGTTTGGTGGACTTAGAGTTTCTAACCTAGGAAGTGTAACTTGCTTGTTCTGATCCATTTTGTAACCCTTGTCCCATAACAATTGTTCCCAGACAGTCCCCCAGATTGACGTTCATTTGGTTATGTTGACCTCTTTTGTTCATCACTTTGGATAAAAGTGTCTGCTAAACACATAAATGTGAAAATGTAATATACAGTATGGCCAAAGGGATGCTCCAGGAGTAGTGATGGGTGCCCCCTACCCTTGGGGTTCCACCCACAGAGCATATGGAACAGAGGCACAAGTAAGGACACAACTATAAACAAACACAGCATGCATTATAGAAAAAATTAGACAAGTAATAAATAATTCATATTAACAAAAACACAGTAGTGCAGTAGTAGCACTGCTGCCTTGCAGTAAGGAGGCCAGGGTTTGTGTCTCAAGTCATCCCTGTGTGCAGTTTGCATGTTCTCCCCATACCAGTGTGGGTTTCCTTCAGGAGCTCCAGCTGCAACCCACAGTTCAGAAACATGCAGGTTAGGTGAATTGGCAATGCTAAATTGGCCTGAGTGTGTGCTTGCCCTACAATGGATTAGACCCTACGATTATGCCCTATGGTAGCTGGGATAGGCTCCAGAACCCCTAAGCTACGACCCATTTTGATTAGGTAAGTTATAAAATGACATGACATGACAGTAAAATAATAAATAATTACACGCCAGAGAAAATCTCTGGTTGTAATGCAACACCTAGAACCTGATGCTGTCCAGCCCCTTGCGACTTGGACTTGGATTAAGCTGGTTTGAGTATGTTGTGTGATGCTTTGTTTAAAATGCCAAAGATCCTAAGGAGGGGAACTCTTGCTCAAATCCTGGAGGGCTGTGGTGGCTGCAAGTTTTCATCCCAGCTACTTTCTTTTTAGCCAGTTAATGCTGCTGATGGAACACATTATAGATTTTTATTTATTCTCTTTTTAATATTCCAAAACTTAGATGGCTTATTTTCTATTTAACGAGCTGTCAGTTCACATTAAGTACTTACCTGCTACAGATCAGAAAATATTTGGATGATGTCCTCAGAAAAATAAAATATAAGAGTGGGTGTGCGTCCAAGCTCTAATGCAAGCTGCATCTTCATAAAGGCTTCAGGTTTGTGTTGCAACCAATTTTATAATTAGAAGCTGGTAATGAGGCATGCCACTTTATTCAATTTTAAGATTTAGCAATTAAATTACAAACAGTCATTGACTACTAATTAATGAAGTCGCAGGAATGAAAGTCTGTTGCCATTGCGAACCTCAAACTCAGGTGCAGAGCTTCCTCCTAAAGGTTTATAGCGTGTGATACAAGATGTGATCAGCAGATGTCACTAGCACATAAAGCGTGCTCGCCGGAGAACGAAGAACAACAAAAGCAGAAAATCTCAGGAGCGACAGGAAGTCGTTGCCCGAAAATCACTAGCCAATATGGACGGGTGGTATTCTTAACGGATCGAGAGGGCGGTGCGCTGTCACCATTTACTGGACAGCAAAAGCGGCCTCCCCTTTCAACTATCCCGAAGAAACCAGCACACCTAAAATGAGGAGATCTGCCTCTGCGCGGACAAGAAAGTGATTGCTGTTTTTCTAAAAGCACGGCGCGTGCTTGCAGCCTTTGTCTCTTTCATAAATGAACGTTAAGTAAACGCGACTTCGGCGATTATGATGTGCGAAATCGAAGAAGTGCTGAAGAAGCGATGTGTAGATTTCCCGTATAAAGTATTTAATTATGCAAACGAAGTCGGAAACTTGAACCAGCAGATGGAACCATCCCGACGCGAACTGGGACTAGTGAACTGTGCAGAGGGGACTCTCCCACGATCCTTTGCCAGCTGCAGCGACCCGCTGTTTAATGCGAGGCGACAAGTCGGCGATCCCACTGCTGTGGACGGGCTGGCTGGGAAGCAGTGGACACCCGTAATTTGGCGAGACTCGAACAGTCAATCGGGGCAATGCAAACAAGAGCCGGAGCTGCTAGACTGCACCGGAGGGCATTCAGATAGCGGTTTGATCAATCCGGGTTCGCGCAGAACCAAGGATCCGGCAGAGTTTGTCAATCGAGAGGATACAGAAATCGGTACAAGGAGTTCGAGGAGCGGAGACGAAGGTGCGTTTAGAGTTCACTGTCGGGAGATCGCGACATTAGTTAGGTTTGAGAAATGGCGATCGGGATGAGAGTTAGAGAAATGCGATTGATACGATTATTAGGAAAAACGTGGCAATTACCAGCAAAAACCGGAATTAACTACATCTAATTGTGACGCGCTGCAAATAATATAAACCACATTCTATGTAACTCACCCAACTGATTATGTCTTTTCTAAATTGGGGAGGTGGTGTCTATTCTGGAAGGACAGGGCAAAGGACGGGAACCAACCCTGACACTCACGCCACCCTGATTTATAGTCGTCAAATCGCCTAACAAGCATGCCTTTTAGATAGAAAACCAAAGTGCCATTTGTGATACTGCTGTCCACATGGACACGGGGAGACAGTTAGTGACAGGGTGAAGGGGTTTTAGTCTCTAAACAAACATGCCAATTTACCCCGAGTCTGCTTAATTGAATATTAAGGGAACTTTGGGCGAGCGGCACTGATCAGTCTACTTTGGGTGGCACACCAGTCTATTGCAAGGCTCCCACAGGCTCGATTATGAATTGCCAGTTAATGTGACCGACACGTTTTTTAAGATGTGGGAGGAAAAGCAAAATACCTCGAGAAAAATTCACCTGGACTTGCAAAAAACATACAAACTCCACACAGATGCTGAATGAGTAGGAAGGCAGACTCTGGTGCTGTTAGTGCCATTCATTCTAAATACAAATGTAAACTTGAAAAGACAGAGTTTAACTTAGAAATGCAAAGAATTGGATAAGATCAAGGGTTTATGTTTATTGTGCAATTTGGTCTCATGTAACATTGGCACAGTCCCTGCATATTGAGAATGTTTTGTTTTTTGTTATGTCTTGTGTTGTTATGTGTCAAGATTCCCACAACTCTTTGCAAAGAAATACTTCATGACAGTTTTAAATGCATTTCCATGTATGTCTTGTTTTGTTATGCATTATCGTGTTATATCATAATATTTTATTTTTGTTTGTTTCTGTTAGGTCGTGTCTTGTAAATTGATGTTATGTCATATTGTGTCATTCGTTATGTTTTGTGTTGTCTTGTTATAACGTTATGTCATATCATATTGTTATTATATGTTATGTCTTATGTTCATAATTGTCTTTTTTCATTATGTTTTCTTTTGTTATGTGTTCTTACAAGATTCCCCCAACTCTTTACGTAACGAAATGCTTCATGACTTCAGTCTTAATTGCATTTCCATGTCATGTCATAGTATGTCTTGTTTTGCTATGCATTATGTCATGTCATATCATATCATTTCATGTAATATTTTGTTTTTGTGTGTTATTTTTCTGTTATGTCTTGTAAATTGAAGTTACGTCATGTTATGTTGTTGTTTTATGTCATTTATATTTTGTGATGTCATATCATGTAACCTATCATTTTTGCAGTTGCTTTTTAATAGAATGTTTATTCACATCTCCAGGAGACTGTATTTGAACCCTGACATGGTCAATTATTTTGAGGGCCGTGTACAAGAACACATAATCTCCTCTCTTCTAACTCTTATTTCCCACCTGCACGTCCCAAATGTGTGCATGTTAGATTGTTTGGTGAATCAAAATTGGCTCTTTATTTATATATACAGTGTATGTATGTATGTATGCATGTATGTATGTATATGGTATATATAATGTTACAGGTAAAGCCCAAAAATTGGATAAACCTAGGATTACCCGAGCAAAGCTTGTAATATCCAGCAGACGTGGGTAAAGCTGGAATTAAATATGAATTTCTAACATTACCTGGGTAATCTATTTGGATATTGCAAACTTTACCTACGTAATGATAGGTTTATCCACTTTCTGACTTTACCCATGACATTTATGTATATTACTAGGTGGCTTTGCCCCCTGCTCGCTTCGCTCGCCAACCCCCCTGCCTGCGCTACATGCTAGCCACTTCACCTCTCTGTCGCTCATGTATGGCGATTTCAGTTTTACCAAACAACAAATCTTTTAATTCTCACAGATAGGCCTCTTCATTGGGAAGAAACACTACTTTTCCATGATGGCAACATGATTTAGACGATCTACATGTCTCTGACATAAAGTTTAAAGCCAAACAATAATCACTAACTTTTTTCATATCACTTATGTCTATATATTCAATCTCTTTTCGCTTTTACTTTTTCATCAATATCACATGTAATTCCAAACATGGAATCAAAATTCAATCGCGACAACGCAACGTATAATTTCCTGTGAGTGAATATCATTTCTTTCTCTCTACATGAACTGTGTCTGACAATAGAATTCACACAAATTAGAAATGACTGAACCATGTGCGTGGTTGTAAATGTTTTAGATGTTGGCAGGACTTTTCCAAATCTCTTTGCATAAAGTCTTGTCTCGCAGGGCTTGAAATTTTCTTTCACGGGATTTCACTTTCACTAAACAACAAATCTTTTCATTCTCGTGGATACGCCTCTTCATTGGGAAGAAACACTACTTTTTCCTGATGGCAGCGTGAATTAGATGATCTACAAGTCTCCGACCTAAAGTTTGTTCCGTTATTTCACCGAGTAATAATTTCCGTTTGTTTGAGCTAAAGTGATCTTTACTATCCCTTTTTTGAGACTTTCGAATTTTTGTACTTCCATTATCTCTAACCTGTTTCCACGTGTATCGCGCCAACGTTTTTGAATTCTTTACAACGTTCAACTTTGTCATCTACTCTTTGTCTTTTATTTCTGGCCCAGGGTGTGGTTAAATCTCTTGACACAAATTCTCGTCTCGCGGGACGTGAAAGTGTATCTCTGAGAAAGTCACGTCTTGTTGCAGGATAAAAAGTCTCATCTCCTAAGATTTTTTTATTATAATAGAGAGATGTGTGGGGTGGTCTTGTCCAGAGTAAGTTCCTTCCAGTCCCCAAACCCCTGAATTGAATTCAGCAGCATTCTGATTGTTGTAATAACCCAGAATTGCTCTAGAGGGCACTGTAAAATGGCTGACCCTGCACTTTGACCCCAAAGGGTTATGCAAAAAGAATTTCCTCTTGTGGATTAACAAAGAATATCAAAAATAAGAAAAAAATTTGTGTGACATTAATGGACAACCATATACCATTGTGGTGTAAGTTAGTTTGAGTTGATGTGTGTCAGTGTGCCCTGTGATGGATTGGCACCCCATCCATGGCAGGTTTTTGTCTTGTACCTGATGTTGCTAAAGTAGATTTGCCCCGCCATGACCCTGAGTTGAGTTAAGTCAGTTTTAGAATGCTATACTGTGTTGTGTGTTATGGTAATGGACGACTCTAAATTATCCCAGTGTCGGGTGTGGGTGTGAATGTGCCTTGCACTGGATTGGTGCCCCAGCTGGCATTGCCTCTTGTCTTGTACCCAATTCTGTCAGGATGCCCTTCATCCCCCTGACACCCTGAATTAGTGAATACATAGAATGTATGGGTGTTTGTTTCTTCGTACTACTGATTCATGATCCCTTGCATGGCCCCTCAGTTTCTAGTTGAATCAAGATAAAATGTTTACTTGGGCCTTTCGATATCGAATGAAGGCTTTTCTACAGTAACTAAGAGGCTTATAAGAGTTAATGGTTTATGGAGGTGTAACACAAGCACGATGAAGAACGTGGCATAGTTGACATTAAGACAGTACACCAAGACTAGATGATGTACTCTCATGCTTAAATTTTCAGATGTTCTAAACACTTTTAGAGAATTTGTCACAAAGTCATTATCTCCATTTTACTAGTAGCCCAAAGTCCACCACCATAGACCTGATTTACTTTGCAGTTCCACAAAATACACTTGCTTGTCCTCCATTTGAGATCCATCCCGTACGCCTTGCCACTTATCTTCTTGCTGTAGCGCAGATCTGGTGGCATGGACGTTTTTAGGTGCTCCTCACCCTCACTCTTTTCTCTGTTTGACTTTTCACACAGGACCTCCTGCAGCTTCTTTCCAAGTCACTGAGGGAATGACTCGTTTTGGTCTGCGCCTCTTGGAGGTCGACTATATGACTGTACATGGCGCATCGGACAGTGGAGCTTTGAAAACAGAAGATGGATTTCCTGAGCAGATTTTTGTCTATCGTATCCAAGACGATTCCGAAATGGATTTTGCTGGGGTCCCCCATGAGAATGTGGCCCAAGGGTTTGTCAGCACCAAACAGGAGGAGTTAATTGGTGTTAAACAAGAGGAATCAGAGGTGGAGCTGTCGTCCAGTATTAAGGGGGAGAGGCCTCCTCAGGAGAGTGCCCCTGTTGATGTGATTACTTTGCATGAGCCTAAAGAAGCCAGTATGTGGGCTGTGTCAGGCAGTCCTTTCTTCGCCCTGCGCGAGAGCTGGAATGGGTCAGAGTCTGCTAGCAAAGAGAGAATGGGAGAGAATATCATGCCAATGGAAAAATCTCAACAAGTCCATACTGTAGGCGAGCAGCAAGTCTACAGGGAAGGTTCGGCACCTCTTGAAAATTTACAGCCTGTTACAAACTACCAGGCACTTGGTTCCAGAGACCAACTCCTCCAGAGTCCTGAAAATGAGGTGACTGTAGGTAAGACGCCAAACCCAACACGCCAACGAAATAGCCACAAAGGAGAAAAACCATACCAATGTACTGAATGTGGAAAGGCTTTCCTCCGAGTCAGAGACCTTAAGTGTCACCAGCGAATACACACCGGTGAGAAGCCGTACCATTGTAACGAATGTGGGAAGAGCTTCTGCCAGGTCACACACCTCAAGCAACATCTGAGGATTCACACCGGTGAAAAACCTTATCACTGTGGCGAATGTGGGAAGAATTTCAGACAGGCTGCCAGCCTCAGGCAGCATCAGAGGATACACACTGAGCAAAACACGTACCAATGTGGAGAGTGTGGGAAAACGTTTAGCTGGATTGTTAACCTTAAAATCCACCAGCAGATCCACACGGGAGAGAAAATGTATCAATGCACCGAATGCGGGAAGATGTTTAGCCGGTTTGTGCACCTTCAACGCCACCAAAGAATTCACACTGGGGAAAAACCGTACCAGTGCAATGAATGTGGAAAGACGTTCAGCCAAGCCACACACCTAAAGCAACACCAGAGTATCCACACGGGGGAAAAGCCTTATCAGTGCACAGAGTGTGGAAAGATGTTCAGCCAGGCTACCCACCTCAAACAGCATCAGAGTATTCATACGGGAGAAAAACCCTTCCAGTGCAGTGAGTGCGGAAAAGCGTTTAGCCGAGTCTCACACTTAAAGGAACACCAGATACTTCACACGGGCGAGAAAACGCACCACTGTGCTGAATGCGGAAAGACTTTCAGTCGAGCCCCGAGCCTGAAACAGCACCAGAAGATTCACACGGGAGACAAACCGTACCAGTGTAGTGTGTGCGGGAAATGTTTCATACGGGCAAGAAGCCTTAAACTCCATCAGAGCATCCACACGGGAGAAAAACCGTACCAGTGTATTGAATGTGGAAAAGCATTTGGTCGCATTGCCCACTTGAAGGAACACCAGATACTTCACACCGGGGGGAAAACATACCAGTGCAACGAATGTGGAAAGACTTTCATCTGGGCGCCTAACCTGAAACGCCACCAGAGAATCCACACCGGCGAAAAGAGGCGGAAACGAGAGTGTGAAGATGTTGTGAAACAACAGAAGAGGGGGGCAAGGGATGATCCCGCGGTGGATCAAGAGAGCTGAAATCCTTTCTGTTGTTCTGGCTAAGTAAGAAGTTTGTAGACATATATATTTTTTTTCAGATCCCCATATTACTTTTTAATGCATGAAAGGCACAAGGAAGGTTCTATGATGTGAACATGAGCAGCATTAAACACAGTTTAACTGAAAATACGAAGAGTGAGGCTGACCCTAACCCTAACGTAGAGTCTGAATGGAGATAGCTGGCTACGGTTTAGCACGGACCCTGAAACTGAACATATGGACTCAGAAACTGGAGGGAAGGAGACGGTAATCTTAAGCGAAAATCCACTCCACTGCAACAATTCAACTTTTTAAATGAAAAGTAATGTTCTTTTAAAAGACATAATTGCATACCACTAGGGCACTAGGCCGCTCCAGGAACAGACTCGGCCAGTGCCGAATACTTAACATCCAGGGGAGGTGTCTGACGGCTTTTAATGCCAATTCAAATTCAGTTCAGTTCTTGTGTTACAAGTGTGGCTTTGGCCGAGTGTTCATTATTTTAAATTTTAAGTTCCGTCTCCATGTCTAGGGGCCGTCTCCTGCTGCTGGGAAAAGCTCTGACCTCTGTAACCCTGCCATGGATCGAGTCAATTTGGGAATGACTGACTGGCTGACTTTTAATTGAATTACTTTAATTTAGTTTTGCCAAAATGTTTTCTCATTCCTACAGATATGTTATAGGGAAAAATGTCTGTATTACATAACCACTATATACAGTACATATCTTTTTTGCTGCTTTTTACCATATATACTGTGTGTGTATGAGTGTGTATGTGGTATTGGTTCCAATTTAAGACACTCTCAAATTTAAGATTCACCTCCCTTTCAAAAACAGATACTGAGGAAAAAATAACTACACAGGAAGTACAAGTCCGTATACTGGTAAAGGTGGTATGGAAGTGCAGTGAAATGCTGCTGTGTAACATTAAGGAGCCTGCATCCCAGTTCTTCACTGCGTGGACCTTTTATGTTTTTTCCTGTGTCTGCACGGGTTTCCTCCCGGTGCTCCTATATTTTCAAACAGTCCAAAGACATGCTGGTTAGGTGAAATGGTGATCTAAACTGGTCTGTGTTTGTGTTCACTCTGTAGTGGACTGGCATACTGTCCCGATGTTGTTTCTGCTTTGTACCCAATAATGGCTGGGATAGGC
>JANRMT010049829.1:11173134-11236122 GCA_026402145.1 Polypterus bichir lapradei
ATATATATATATATATATATATATATATATTTGTAATATAATAAAATATTGTGAGTGCCATGGTGGACAGTCCTCCCCCAACAGTGCTCCTTTGTATCAGAAATGGACCCCAACAGGGTTGCACTTCCAGTGTCCTGTTACCATAAACCCCTACCGGTGTCCAAGCTGGGATGTCTCCAGCAAACACTGCCACCTAATGTATGGGAGATGGAACTGCTCCCGGCCTCCGGCTTCTGGTTATCCATCCCCTTGAATATTCAAACTTGGGAAGAGGTCATGCCATCATTCAGCAGGGATGCCCATCTGTCCTCCATTGCACTCACTATATATATATATATATATATATATATATATATACACACAGATAGGTCTGGTGAGAACTTTTATGTCTCTTGCTCCTGGGCTGTGTCATAATGACATGTGTGTGCTGTTTATATTCTGGGTGAGCCACAAGAAGTGAGAGTGGAGCTGGACCTTGTGTGATATCATGGGTCCTCAGGTTGGTCAAACTCTTCCTGGCTGATGGTGGAAGCAGTGAGACAGTGGTGTTTCACCCCAGTCCTTCCTAAGCATCCTGTTCACTTCAGACCCAACAAGAGACCAAGCAATTATGTATATAGTACCCATCTAAGACTGGTAGAAATCTAAGTAATTTACATAAACCTCAGCATTAACATTTGCAGTGCACAATCTTTGGGGAATGTATTTCATAATTCATGTAGTAATACAATTATTGAATTTATGGTTCCAACAGATGGCACATCACAAACATTTGTAGGAATAAAATGCATCACTACACATTTGTGATGTGCCCTCTGTTGAATTGACAGATTCAATGCCATTTGGCATTGGATTCGTAAAAGCAGAGTTAATGTTTGCAATGCACCATCTTTTGGAATGATGGAGACATGACAATCAGGTGGACATATGTATACTTATTGTTTATTATGCTGTGTTTTTTATATATATAAACAAGGTAAAACACTCAATAAGTTTTGGATAACATCCTTTCAGACAACTCAAAATGGCTGAACTTCCTGTCATATGGGTTCCAGGCAGAAAGGGGCAGGTCCAGGAGGGTGGATAACAGAAGTGACATCGGTGGTGGAACAGCCATCAATCGTCCATTCTGCAAAAGTAGTAACAGAAAAGGCATTGAAACACAACGCCAACCCATGGTTTGGCAGATAATTACAATCACCAGAGCCCTTAATCTGTCTCCTATGCACAGCAATAAATATTCATGTGTAATATCTCTTATACTTATCAGGCTTTTTGAGAGCAAGTCTTGTTACTGTAATACACACAGAGTCCACCCCTTCAACTAAAGACATAATCCAACTTGTGTGATTTTATTAGAGCGAGTCGCTGGGTATATCTCACTAAGATGATGAGCCGTGATAGGAGTGCACTGCCTACTGCCTTTCACTTGCTAAGATTATGTAAATGAAAGGTCAAGGCTTAAAATCGTTGGAAAGTCATCAAATGTGTTGTGGCCTTTAAGGAAACTCTATTGTCTATGTGACCTTAGTCTATTGTGGACGGATGCACAGACTGCATTTCATTAAATTACATTAATCACATTCCATCACATTGAACTAGACTTGATGATTTTACATTACATTATGGCAGACTGGCATCACCTCCTAAGATTGCACAGTGTCTAGCAGTCCATAATCCTATAATTGGATTGATCAAATTTGAAAATGGATGAACAGAAGAGTAGATTAGAGTACATTACATTACACTTTCAGAATTACTTTGTAGAATATTGGATGACCAGGTAGTGTATTGAGTTAGGCTAACTAGAATTGCATTTGTCATTCCAACAGATGACGCATCACAAAAATTTGTAGTATTAAAACACAATGTTTCTATCATTTGAAAAGATAGACCATCACAAACATTTGTAGTAATAAAATGCATTGCATTGGTTATTCCAATAAATGGCACATCACAAACATTTGTCGTAATAAAATACATTGCATTTGTATTTACAAAAGATGGCACATCATAAATAATTGTAGTAATGAAATGAATTGCATTGGTCGTTCCAACAGGTAGTGTGTCACAAACATTTGTAGTAATAAAATGCATTGCATGTGTCAATCCAACAGGTGGAGCATTACAGGCATTTGTAGCAATAAAGGGCATTTGATTTATCATTCCAACAGATGGTGCATCACACACATTAGCACTGCTTTTATGAATCCCATATCAAATGGCGTAATTCAGAGACATAGTAAAGAGATGGACAAACCGGCACTTGACCTTTTATTAAGGTAGGTTATGCTGCTGGAAATAGCTCTAGCACTCTATCCCTATAATTGCAATAATCAAATTTGAAAATGGACGAATGGATTGAATTACTTTGAATTAGATTATTAACATTTTATTATACAATGCTTGTAACATCACATTACACTATACTGAATTGAGTTATATTAGTAATATTACTTTGCATTGCACATAATTGGATTACATTGAACTTCTGAACAATATTACAAAAATACACTATACAATTTATTTGTTAATGATATTACCAACATTATGTTCATTACTCTGTATTGAATCACATTATATTACATTAAACTGGGGTGCAAAATATTTGTAATATTTTTAAAAATATATATTTTGTTTCCTCAAAATATCTGGATAATTTTACTTCAGTAACATTTAATTAAATTAAATTACATCTCCTTAAATTAGACTGAATGATGCTGCAGTATACAAGATTGGATTACGCTGTGATGGACTGGGAACCCCGTCCAGGGTTGGTTCCTGGCATTGTGCCCAATCACTGCTAGGCGAAGCTCCTGCACTTTGTAACCCAATTACAGGATTCTTTGAATCTGGAAATGATTTGATGTCATCATTACCATTATATTGCACAGCTTTGGACCCACGCTGGATGTTACAGGATAGCAGTCACATTATATTGCACGACGCCAGCAGATCTTCATTTTAATAGGTGTTAACTTTAGTCATGAGGCAAAAATAAATGTGGTGCAATATCATAAAGTTTGATGCCATTAAAATTTACAGTTGGTGAAATTTAACATAACATATTTTGTTATAATAAGGGAGTGTGGGTGTGTGAATGATTGAGTGTGCCCAATGACGGCCTGGCACGCCACCCAAGTTGACTGTGGCCTTGTGCCCAGTGCCACTGGGGTATCCAGTGACCTCTGCAGCCCTCACACTGGATTAAGATAGCTAAGAGAATGGATGGATTTTTTTTTTTTTTTATAATTGTGCTGCATTTGCAAGGAAGCCATTAAAAGACTCGTTCAGCACATTGAAAAAGACATCTTTTACTTTAAAAATTTCAGTGTAACTTGAAGCCATGGAAGTCATTTTGAATCTCTAGGGCTGCACTTTTTTCATGTTATTTATTTAACTGTTAAGTATTTTTTGTTACTTATTTACAGTGCACATCTATAACACTATGTCTTAACAAACTTTATGAAGTGTGGTGTAATGCGAGAAAAAAGATGCACAACCTTACTGCTTCCAGCAATCATTTTGCCTTGCAATTTGTGTTTGTATTTGGCTGTGTGGCAGCAGCAGGGCACCATATTGTGAATGATTTATTGGGTGTTCCATTTAGCGCTGGATGACACATACACCCAAGAAATAACTAATTAATTGTGCTGGTGGCCTGGTAGATAAGTCTCTGAAATGCAAGTCAGGTGGCTGTTGGTTCACCTCTCACTATTGGCTCTGTGGAAGTCATTTAACATGCCAGGCGTATTCAATTATCGAACAGTTATCCTTAAATCTTCTTCTTTTGCCACAGCAGATCATCTGACTCCATATATCCCTGTCTTTTACATTTTCTGCCACACCAATTACCTTCATGTCTCACCACATCCATAAACCTTCTCTTTTGCCTTCCAATATTAATAATAATACATTTTATTATATAGCGCCTTTCCTACATGTGGCATGAAATGATGGTCACTGGTAAAATACACTATACAATTTATTTGTTTTGGTACAGTACAAAAATTACAAATCAATACATTTCAGATTAAACACGTGCTTCTAAAATTTAAGGGGTTTATATCTTTTTTGAAAATCAGCTGAACTTGGAGTGAAACACATCAATAAGCCCAGATCTCCATTTTCATAGATTGACTTGCCTCAGAGCTCGAGTCTCCAGTCAGGATGAGGAAAGACTCGGCATTAACAGGAGAGGAAGTGAGACTAACTTTAAAAAAAAAAAACAGGAAGGGTGGTCCTCAAAATCTGGTGGTCAAGGTTTGGTGGTACATGTAGCCACCGGTGGGAGCCGCAGATTTTGTTGGGAAGTCAATGACATTGGAAATTACAGCAAAATTGTTAAAAAAACAGAAGCCTTGAGGAGTGTAGAAACTTCCTATTATTTGTCAGACATTTTTATCCAAAGTGTCATAACAAGTTCTGTTGTGATAAGTGGACATGAGTGTGTCCACTAAATGACTGGCAGCCCACCCAGAGCTGACTGCTGCCTTGTGCCCAGTGCCATTGCTGTATTCGCTGACCTCATTATTTGGCTGACAACTTTATCCAAAGTGTCATAACACGTTCTGTTGTGATAAATGGATATGAGTGTGCCCACTGAAGAACTACAATTGAGATACAATTGGCTACATTTTATTTTTCCCCAACTGAAGCACAGGCAGGTGAAGTGATTTGCTTATAGTCCCACACTGTCAGTAGCAGGATTTGAACCTACAGCCTCAGGGTTTTAAGTTCAAAGCTTTGACCACTATGCCACAATGCTTGCCAGGCAACATTATGAGTAATGCTAGGAGCAGGTGAACAGCAGACAACGGGCAAGATGGCCAGAATGAAGTGAGTGAGAGGAGGGAAGCCATGGTGCCACTTCAGCATCCTTAAAATCAGAGCCCTGCAGGGTGAGATAGGTTGCTCCTTTGTTGTCCTCTTGTTGTATTTCAACTTGCCATCACTGTATAAATTTCTTAATAAAATGGTATCAGTTCCTTTAATGGCTATGACTCGCTCATGTTTTTATACTATTTGCACTGATGCCCGAAGATTCCAGTGATTCAAATCTCGCAATTATTTATTTGGACATTCTGATTTCCACTTTTTTGGCACCTGGTTTTATATTGAATTGTTTATTGACTCTTAGAATCACTGCACTGTTAAACACTTGTAAATAAATAAAAGCACTGAATTGATTTGCAACAACCCCTTACTGACTTGTGTGTGTCCTCATTGGCCAGGCTCATCCACAGGTACGTTATTGGCAGTTCCGGGTTCAAGTGGCTCTCAGAAGTGACCTTGGAGTGTGGAGACAAACCCGGAACATTATACAATTAATGCGAAAGACAGAGAAAGAGTTTGCCTTTTTAATATGGGAAATGACAGAGAATGTTTCTTCGTTACCCTTGTCTTCATCTTGGTCCAGCTTCCTAGATGTATCTTCCGGACCAGGGGGATTAGCCTGCACCCTACTTCATAACAGTTCTTGTTTCATCTTGACTCAGCCCTATTCCTTCCTCAGCTAGACTGCACTTCCATTCCAGCCCACCTGTATTCCCCCAGACTAGCTGACAAGTCAGTTTTTAAGATTTTTATCATTACGTGTTTTAACTTGTACTAATTACGTTTTTCTGAGTACGTGCTTTGAATAATATCGACCCAGCTTTCAAAGAGTTCAACTGCAGAGACTGGCTGCCTGACATTAAATCCTCTTAAAAACTCATCTTCAGGGTTACAAAGTTGCTGATTCCAACACACCTTCATACCTGAGATACTCATGTGATCTTCTTTGGCTTTCGACTGCTCCCATTAGTAGTCACTACAGCAGATCATCTTTTTCCATATCTTCCTGTTCTCTGTGTCTTCCTCCATTACACCCATCACCTGCATGTCCTCTCTCACCACATCTATAAATCTTCTCTTAGGCCTTCCCCTTTTCCTCTTACCTGGCAGCTTCATCTTTAACATCCTCCTCCCAGTATACCCAGCATCTCTCCTCTGCACATGTCCAAACCAACACAATCTCACCTCTCTGGTCCAACCTGAGCTGACCCTCTAATGTACTTGTTCCCAATCCTGTCCATCCTCGTCACACCCAAGGAAAATCTTAACATTTTTAGCTCGGCCGCCTCCAGCTCTGTCTCCTGTCTTCAATTCATTCATGCGATCTTCCTCACAAATCCAAACTCTTGATTTTCACCTTGGAGTGAACTTGGAGGTTTGTGCCTCCCTCTCTGTAGGGCTCTCCTCAGGACTGTGCAAGAGGCTCCATTATATTGAAATCATCTCTTTTGTGACTAGTGTGATAGATCAATTATCTTTGCATTGAGTTAGTTTTTTTATTTCATTTCTGTTTTGTTCTTCTGTGCTGATGCTCACTACACTACACCATCAGAAAGTCAACTTTCATATAAATTCAGTTGATAGGTTTATATTTTAATGTTTTGGCCTTAATATTTGAAGGCTTTCACCACTTGTTTTATGTGGGAATGATCTACATTGTTACTTTGTTCTGCTTTGTGTTAAGCATTCTTGTTGGTTTTGTAAAGCACACAATATCTCTCTATGTATAAAATCCAACTTCTGTCTGTCTGTATGTCTGTCCACTTTTCACGAGATAACTACTTAACGGATATAGATTGGGTTTTTTCCTAGTATTTGCTTGAACATTCCGGTTTATTTTGCGATTTCTGTCATTGCGCTAAGAATCATAGTTCACTTACAGAAGCAAAAAATTCATGCTAAACCAAGACAGAGGCTGCAGGCCGAGGGGAGGGGGAAGTGTGACATCAGGAGTGGGGAGCCTGGCAGGGCCGTTCTCACTTACGTGCCAGCCTCAGTTTGAATTGGTCAACCTCTGGTCACATTTTGGACTGTACCTTGCCTTCGCTTAGCTAGCGATACCTGTTTGTTTATTGATTTTTAAAGTTTGTCCTGTTTCACTACTATGCGGGCAGATCTGTGGGGGACAGCTAGTAGTTTATATGCAGTATATATATACTAAACATCTCTCCTCTGCACATGTCCAAACCAACGCAATCTCGCCTCTCTGACTTTGTCTCCCAACCGTCCAACTTGAGCTGACCCTCTAATGTCCTCATTTCTAATCCAATCCATCCTCGTCACACCCAATGCAAAGCTTAACATCTGCTACCTCCAGCTCTGTCTCCTGCTTTCTGGTCAGTGCCACCGTCTCCAACCCATATAACATAGCTGGTCTCACTACCGTCCTGTAGACCTTCCCTTTCACTCTTTCTGATGCCCGTCTGTCACAAATCACTCCTGACACTCTTCTCCACCCACTCCACCCTGCCTGCACTCAATTATTCATTTCTCTTCCACAATCCCCATTACTTTGTACTGTTGATCCAAAGTATTTAAACTCATCCACCTTCACCAAATCTTGTCCCTGCATCCTCACCTTTCCACTGACCTACCTCTCATTTACACACATGTATTCTGTTTGTTCTTACTGACCTTCATTCCCCTCCTCTCTAGAGCATATCTCCACCTCTCCAGGGTCTCCTCAACCTGCTCCCTACTATCGCAGCAGATCACAATGTCATCAGCAAACATCATAGATCACGGGTAACAAGAATAAATTCACAGTTGTAACTAGATGACATACAATCAGCTAACTGTGCTAGTCACTGGAAAATCAATAATTGACAGTTGATGGCAGACTTTGTTTGCCCAGCAGGAGATGGATATTCCAAAGGAGATATGACACAGATATTGTGATGGTAGGCCTGGCATTAAAAGAAGAAACAAGAAACGCAGGTAAAAGCCATATCTCCTGGCAATTGTAATTTGAAAGGTAAGATCACTGGCGAATAAGATGGAAGAATCAACAGCACTGGCAAAATCGCAGATGGAATATCCTGAGTGTAGCTTTATGTGATTTAATGAGATGTGGCTGCACAAGTATGTTCTGAATTTGCATATTGCCTTAAATGGATTTGCCAGGCTACCAACAGCACAGTAAGTAAAGGATGGGTTTGATTGGCTAGCTATGCTTTTAAACAACAAATGGTGTAATCCTGGACAATATGGTAACATAGAAAAATACACCGCAGACATTGAGCTGCTTGCCATTGTTATGCACCCTTACTATCTGTTTACACGAGGTTTCCCACACCATTCTGCTGGCAGTTTACATTCCACCCTCTGCAGTTTCAGATGTAGCACGTGACAACATACACATGACTGTTTCTAGCGTGTGATATCATACACATGACTGCTTCTAGTCTGTGACATCATAAACACGACTGTTTCCAAATTTGACATGCAGCACCCCCACTTTATTCAATGTAATCTCTGAAGCAGGTGTCTCTATCAGCAATTTTGCCTACTTTGTAGCAGTTGGTCAAGTGCTGCACATGGGATAACAGAACACTCGTCCTCTTGTATGCTCATGTCAAAGCCTCGTACAGCTCTTCCCCCGTCTTGGGAGATCAGGCCACAATCTCTTTCATCTTATGCTCCAGTATAAGTCCAATGTTCTGCAGCAGGTCAATGAGAAAGTGGTCACCTAGCTTAACTGACACTGCGATGGACTGCTTTTTAGCTATAGACTGGGCCGAGGTCTATGAACAGTATGGCTATGGACTTATTGAATGCATTACTGGGTATGTTAAATTTTACAAGGACACTGTTCTTCCATCAAGTACAGACTTCAATCTAATAGAACATTTGTGGAAGGAACTGAAGATCACGATTCACCAGCAGGCACCCCAGACTCTTCGAAATTTAAAGAAGAAAGGGCCAAAATTCCAACTGAACACATGGAAGGACCCATCTTTTTGTACAGAAAGCATCGTGAAGCTGTGATAGCAAACAAAGGCTTCTTCACCAAGTACACACTACATTTCAGTTAGCAACTTCAATACGTTTTTTCCCATTTTATTGCACTTGAAGTTTTTTATGAATTGTGGTTGGAATGTTATGATTTTTTTGGGTGTGTCATTAGTATTGGAAATTAATTTAACGGGTAAAATAATGACGCGTTCAATACTTATTTCCCCAGCTTTAGACAATGATTGTCTTTAATAAACAGGCTGGCCAGCTTCTATCACTCTTGATGTTAACTAGCTATTAACTGATTAAAAAGAAAACATTGTACTTTTTAAGTTTTCTGTTTATCAACAAGACCAGGACATAGGAGGAAGCAGGGTACTGTAGGCATAATAGGCAAGCCAGTAGAAAGTAATCCGGCAATTTGCTGATCTGCTGGGCAGGAAGACTACAGATTAAGATTGTGGTGTATAAAAACGCTTACAATGTCTTTATTTTCATTTTTTTTTCAATTCTGTTTATCTGTTTAGCATTGTTAGTACCATAATTTGTTATTTTTTAATGTGTGCATCTTTTCTCATTCTCAAACCAGCTTCATTAAATTCAAAGGTCTCTGGAGCATGGGCCTAACCCATTGGCAATAGAAATATTCCTAGCCAAATTCATATTAAAACTAAATAATAAAATGGTCAACTCAGCAAAGTCTGATTTTGTTACTCACATGCAGCTAAAATTCCACAGCAATTACAGATCACTTTCTTTTAGTTAAACCATACATCACTATTCTGAGTTTCTATTGAAAATAATGAAAAGGGAGAGACCATTTCACAAAACCATCCACAAAATATTTCTTGTCCGAATTCCTAGTTAAAGGCAATCTTGTAAAACGGAATTCTTTGAATGCGTTCATCATAATCACCATCAAAATGGTGTTTGAACCTTTTGATATCTGCCTGGAGCTCTTTGAGCACACAAGTACAATTTGTCACCCATGTGAATTGCTTGGTGGCATTTGAGGCTTTTAAGCAGACTGAATCTCTGCCAGCATTCGTCACATTGGTAGGGCTGTTCTCCTTTGTGAGTCTTCTGGTGACGTTTTTCTCCCATATGAATATTCTTGTGACGTTTAAGGTGGTCAGCCAGAGTGAACGACTTTCCACATTCAGAACATTGGTAGGGCCATTCACCAATATGTATTCTCTGATGGCGTTTAAGATTATCGGCCAGATTGAAAGCCCTTCTGCATACAGGACACTGGTACGGTTTTTCCCCTGTGTGAATCCTTTGATGACGTTTAAGAACCCAACCATGACTGAAAGCTTTCCCACAATTGGTGCATTGGTATGGTTTTTCTCCTCTGTGAAGTATCTGATGACACTTAAGGCTTGTAGCTCGAGTAAACGTCCTCCCACATTCCATACACTGATTCACTTTCTCTCCCTTTTGAATCCTTGGCTGGTGTTTACACTTTGCTGGCTTTCTGGAAGTTCCATGAAGACTCTGAATTTTATTATGGCCTCCAGCTTCACTGAAACTCTTCAGACATTCAGTACATCCTGTTGTGTTTTCTTCTCTGTGAGTAATCTGGTGGAGCTTGAGGTTTTCACTCAAGATGAAAGTCTTTTTGCTTTCAGGACATGGGGATGGCTTTTCTCTCTGGTAAATTCTCTGGTGGCACACAAGATTGTTGCCTTGAATGAAGCATTTCCCACATTCCACACTTTTGTCTGTTTTTTCTCCTGTATCCATTCTCTGGTGCTGTTTTTGGTGAGTAGGCTGCCTGAAACACTCTCCACCCTCATTCCACTGGTATGGCTCGTCACTTACATGAATTCTCTCATGCTGATTGACCAATAAACTGAAGGGGAATGTCTTTTCACATTCAGTAGATGGAAATGGTTTATCTCCTGAGTAGACCTTCTCATTCTGTTTAAGGTCTGCAAGATGACCAAAAGTCTTAGGGTCTTCACTACAATGGCACTTTTTGTCACCTGTGTGAATTCTCTGAAATTGGTGTAATTCACAGAGTATCTCTGAGCTTTTGTTATGAGTGCTTATGCCATCGACTTGTTGAATATTTTCCCTGCTTTTTCCATGGAAGAAATTCCTTCCTACTGTCTCACAATTTACATGAACATCATGGACTAGTTTCTCCTGGGTTGAGAATATATTGCTCCCCTTTACACCCATATGATTCTCCTCAACCTTATGCAGGATAAATACATTTTTTTGTACAGACTGTTCAGGGAGCATCTCACTTTGACTTACAGAGTAAATGTCAACCTCAGAAAGCTCTTCTTTAACACTGGTTAACTCCTTATTAGTCAAAAATCCCTGATCCCTGACATAAACTGAACTCAAACCCAGGTCCACTTGAGTGTCTCCCCAATGATTAGACCTTTGCCCAATAGCCAATCCTTCAATTTTTACAGAGTCAGCACCTGCAGCTTCTTTCACAGCCACTTGTTCTACATCGAGGAGGCAAAGGCCATAGTGAGCCTTTCCATCTGGAATTTGGAAAGAGGGTCCAGGAGCTCCTGTGGGAAGATGAAGTGAAACAGAATTCATTTAAACTGAAAGTAAAAGCTCACTTTAATTTGAATTTGACATCAGTCTGGAAATTGTGCTAAACAAAAGTTAGCTGAGACAGTAACTATTTTATGCACAACACATGTATGTTTATCTCATGGATGCCACCATTTTCTGCAGTTTTGTTGTAGAGTTTGCTATGGGTGTAAGAGCCAGTTTCAGAATGTTAAATGTTGGTGTTAAAATGCACATAAATGTTTAATTAACTTGATTAGAATATGAGTTTCTCATAGCTACGTAGATAATGGAAGATTCTGCTTAACCCCTGAAGCTAACTTGCAGTGGAACTCCCTTATTGCAGCTTTATCTGAAGAGTCAGTCAGTCAGTCATTTTCTAATCCACTTAGTCCTGAAAGGGTTGCAGGGGTCTGTTGGAGCCTCTCCCAGCTAGCATAAGGCAAAAGGAAGGAATAAACTCTGGACAGGGTGAGAATCCATCATAAGATGAACACACACACGGTCCAATTTAGGATCACCAATTCACCCAACCTGCATGTGTTTGGACTGTGAGAAATCGGAGCACCCGGCATAACCAAACTCCATGCAGGGAGGACCTGGGATGTGAATCTTGATTTCCTTATTGTGAGGCAGAAATGCTACCTCTGCGCGACCCTATCTAAAGTGCAACAGTACAATTTTAGTTGGCCTGTAATTAGCTAGAAGCATAACTGATCTACTTTGCTTTCAAGTAGGACATATACGTTTGTAAACATTTTCTGAATGTTTCACATCTGCATGTTTGATGAATGAACATATCACTATATGATATTCATACCCAACTGCATCCTGGACTTCCTGACAGAGAGACCCAAGACAGTCTGCGTCAGAAACAACATCGCCAGTACTATCACACCGAGCACTGGTGCCCCCCGGGGTTCAGCCCACTTCTGTTCACTCTGTTGACTCACAACTGTACGGTTATATACATCTCTAAGACTATGATTAAGTTTGCGGATGACAGAAAGGTGGTAAGTTGACTCTCCAATGGGGATGAGTCAACTTACAGAATGGAGATACAACAATTGGCGAACTGGTGCACCATTCTGTCTCTTCATGTGGACAAGGCAAAAGAGATGATTGTTGACTTCAGGAAGGCTTATGCTGACCCAACACCCAATGCACATTGAGGGCTCTGCCTTGAAATTGGTCTATAGAGCCAAATTCCTCGGTGTGCATCTGGCAGCTGACCTTACTTGGTCAAGTAATGCCACCCACCAAGAAGACTCAACAGCATCTCCACTTTCTTCGGATGCGATATGTGTCCTCATTGCCCAGTTCTGTTTCCTGATTATTGCTGACCCTATGTTCAAGATGAGTATGCCAGCTGACACAGGTATGCATTCACAGGAAAATTACATCTACAACACTATATAATGGGCAGGAAGTGAAGGGACCTGAAAAGTTTTTTTTAACCTATTGTAGGAGTTGGTGTTCCCCATAAGAGACCCTTGCCACATCTTGCACTGTATGATGTATAGTCTTATTTTGCATTACCACTCCGACTGTGACCTGGATGAGCTGTTTGCAGACTGGATGGGCTTTGAAATGTACGCTTGTTTGATTCATAAACAGAGACACGTCAAAATAAGAACTGAATGATTAATTGAATTACGTGGATTTAGTTTATGGACAACAGGTGAAAGATATGTGATGATAATATTAATTAGTGTACTAGAATATCCATCTAGACGGCACATGTTAAACCCTCACAACATCACGACTCACATCCTTCGCATCAACATCGCTTCCTTCAATGCACATTGCACGTACTGTAGCTAACCTTTCAAGCGGAATGAACTTTACACGCACCTTGACTGTCCCTCTTCGCCCTTCTGGCGCTGATTTCTATTGATTCGAGATTTTGAAATGAAGCCGGAGCAGCCGATATAACACGAGCTGAGCTGGCTAATGCATAGATGATCGACTCCTTTCTGTGCCCAGCAAATTGATAGTTGGGTTCGCAGCTCCCAGTTCTACGATCCCCATGTTGTTGATTAAGCGGGTCGCCGTGTCTCGCAGAGTTTCGTGCGACTGTCTGCACTTTACGGCTCGCACGTTTCCTCGCTGCTACTCGCTCATCTCCAACCAACTCTAGCCGCTGCTTCAGACTATGGATTTCCTTTTCATGTTCACATATCTTGAATTGGAAATCTGTAAATCGCTTCAATACAAAGTCGGACATGACGATCTGAGCTGTCTTCTTCACCGCCTCCTCTACTATGAGGGACACTTTAAAGTAATCCAATGCGCCTCCCCCGAGGCCTCCATTTTTCTGCTCCTCGCTTTTCGAGTGGAGTTCCACTAATCCTCGCAGGACTGTCCGGGCGGTCTCCTTGGCTGTCAGCTCGATGCTGCTATCGAGGTGCTCTTTTAATGAATAGTTAACTTCCATCACTAGCTGACAATTCCTTAGTTTCAACGTTTTGTTGGTTTCTTCTTCTTGTTGGATTATTTTTGCAGATCGCACCTGACGAGAAGGTGTATTATCGCCACCTACAGTATCGGAGCGTGAAATATAAAAGGCAAATTTCAATTTTCCGACTCGGACTTTAGGCGAAGTTGGGTGCATTTGTCATACAGTAAATCGAAACAACACCAGACACGCCGTCACTTCCCAGCCCATTCATTTTCAAATAACGTTTATCCAATCTCATCAAGCATCGGGAGCTAGGCAGGAACAACCCTTCAAACAATTCTTCATTAGAAGGAGCTTCGGATCGTTCACAATCTTAAAAATAATAGCGGAACTTTATGGTTCTTTACTGGGTTGTGTAGTTCCTCACAGAGTCATTGCTTGACAAAGTAACTTTCCATTTTGTGACGTATTCTTTACATACATGAAGCTGATTCTTCGTGCTTTGACAGCTTAATACGTAGAAAAAGAAAGAAAGAAAGAAAGAAATGTTTAGTATTTGTTAGGCTAGGCTACCTAACAGATTAAGAAATCCTTGATTTAGCCAGTTTTACTGTATGCAGCGAGAGTCCCTTTCAGTGGCACAGCCTGGGGCGGGCGGAAGGGTCAGTCCGCCCCGGGCGGCATTATCGGTACATTTCGTGTGTAGGCAGCAGGATTCGGAAAAATATCACTCATGAATGAAAAAAGTAAAATTCTCTGATTTTTATCCACAAATGCTTCAAAAATAATTTTCAGACTGTCCTTCTGTGACGGCATCAGACACAGCAGATGAAATTTATGAGGCAATAACAAAAATAAACGTAAACATTACACCGATAATAATTTCTAGGAAGAAAAACAGCTAATTTACAATTTATAATTTCGTTTCGTTATCAATCCGAATACGTTCTTGCTCTGGGCAGAAAACATCCCCACCTATCACTTGTACACTACACTGGTTCTGGTTTTCGCAGCGTAATTATTAGAACACGGCTTATCAGTGCGTCTATACTATATTCTTGTTTAGTTGATGCTTATAAATAATTATATGTGAAAAATTATTACTGTTTCTCTATATATGAATAAATCTATGCAAAATGTATCTTATTTTTATTTTCTGTTTAAATAGGTTATGTTGGAGGGCGGCAAATTGAAGCACCGCCCCGCCCCGAGTGGCACGAACTCTAGCAACACCATTGGTCCCTTTAAAATCAGGAACCTATAGGTATTTCACAAATCAGTCCATACATGGTTATTTACTGTATGGAGCCAGTTTCAGATCTAACTAAATAAAAGACCATTTCTGGAACCTTCACGTGGATGTTGCATCACAGGTTTCTTCTTCATATTAGAAAGTTTTTGTAAGCACAATGAACCAATTTCATATGCAAATAACCTTTCTCAGAATGAAACGGTGCTCTGTCAAGCAATGTCATATATGAGGAACCACACAATCCATTAAAGAACCAGTAGTTTAATAGTGTACTGACCACCTTTGGGATGAATTGGAACAGTGACTGCGAGTCAGGTCTTCTTTTCCAAAATTAGTACCTGACCCCACAAATGCTCTTTTGTCTGAATAGGCAAACTTCAACCTTTCCCAGAAGAGCGTGGGGGAGACAATCCCATATTAACATGACAATTTTGGAATGGTATATCCAACAAGCTCATATAGGTGTAATAGTCAGGCATCCCTAAACTTTTGGCCATGTCTATATGTACAGTATATAAAATCCAACGTCTGTCTGTTTTTCACGAGAGAATTACATAACGGATTTAGATCAGGATTTTTTCTATAATATGCTTGAACATTCCGGTTAATTCTAGGGCTTCTCTCATCGCATTAAGTCAGCGTTTCTCAACCTTTAAGTATTTGCGACCCGAGTTTTCATAACAGTTTTAATCGCGCCCCCCCTAACATTTTTTGATATGTAGATGCATATTTTATTATACCTACTTAACTTTTATCAACATTTATCTAACTGTATATTTATTGTTCTAGTATCAGAATGTAGTTTAAGTTAATTTGTTTTTGTTTCAACAGATTTTTTTTCATATTTTTGATTCTTGTTTTCTTTTTTTTCACATCTTCGCGCCCCCCTTTTTGTTACTTCGCGCCCCACAGGTTGAGAACTACTGCATTAAGTATCATAGTTCGCTTGTGGTACCGATTTTTTGCGGGAATCTGAGAGCGATGTTGCGGGCAGGGGACAGCAGCACGCGCCAGCCTCTGGGCATGTACCTTACCTCCGTTTAGCTATCGAACAAGAGAACTACTTGACGGATTTAGACCAGGGTTTTTTTTCTATTAATTGCTTGAAAATTCAAGTTGATTTTGCGACTTCTCTCCTCGCGCTAAGAATCATAGTTCTCTTCCAGGAGAATTACAGGGTGGTCCAGATCTAATTATGCAGATCCAGATCGTCTGGATGACTTTGATTTATGCGGGGACGATTCAAGTTCGGTGCAAAGACGATTCTTCATGTCATCAGTTCGCACACTTCTCGATGGTCCGGGATTTTTTGAGTGTTTTTCTATGTAATAAACTTAATAAGTTATAGCGTAATGAAAATTGCATAATTAGATCTGGACCACACTATATATTCGTGCTTATACGAGACAGAGGCTGCGGGCCAAGGGGAAGGGGAAGCTGGGCAGGGCCCTCCTCACTTATGCGCCAGCCTCCGTTCGAGTCGGTCTACCTCTGTGTTTTGGAGGGTACCTTGCCTCCGCTTAGCTAGCAATACCTGTTTGTTTATTGATTTGTAAAGTTTGTCCTGTTAAACTACTATGCGGGCAGATCTGTGGGGGACAGCTAGAAGTTTATGCAGTATACAAGTAGTGAACATTACAATTATGGCATACCATCAGATACATATTACATATACAAAATAAACCAATATTAAGACTTGACTAATGATTGAACAGACATGATTTATGCCTGTAGATGTTTGTTAAGATAAAACATATTTAGAAGAGTAACAACAGTTGGAATGAAGGGGCATTTCAACTAGTTTCTTTTTATTCTCAAACACTGAACCTGTGACTCGATGGCAACAGACAGAATTGTGAATTTAGTAGATGAGTTCTGTTGAAACTTGCTTGTTAAGAACATCTATTTGATTTAATTGTGGGGACTTATTATTTTATTGCTCCATTTTACCATTTGATTTATCCTGTTTTTGCTGCTTGATATGAACACTATTATTTCCAAACCAAGCTATCTAAACAAATGAATCACTAAACCAGAATTCAAAAGCAAGAGATGGGCAGAGGGCTCTCAACTGAACAACCTTCCTTAACTGGGTAACACAAAACTCACAGTCAAAATCAAACCTTGGGAACCTAGCATTATTTCCTTACAATTTCTCTAACAAGAGTCATTCTTTACTTTAATTTAAAGATCAGAAGCAGCACCTCTCCCATAAATAAGAGGTGTAGACCATGTCAAAAATAGCAGCCCCACAACAGGAAGGCATTCTTAGAGACAAAAAACACAAAAAAAAACGAGAATAATAAGTACAAATGAATCTCAGTAATAAACAATGTAAAAATCCCAAAAACACCATCATGATCCTAAAGTGCTGAAGATCCCGACATTTGACATTTCTAAGCATGCAGTTCAGAATCATTTCCAAATGCCAGATGTCCTTCAAGCATATTCTTCTCTTCAAGACCTGTGTGAATTTTCTGGTGTCTCTTAAGACAACTGCTCCATGTGAACGCCTCCCCACATTCAGTACATGGGTATGGCTTCTCTCCCGTGTGAACTTTCTGATGGTACTGCAGACTGATACTCCGGCTGTACGTTTTCCCACATTCATTACACTGAAACGGTCTTTCTCCTGTGTGGATCATCTTATGACTTTTAAGACTTGTTCCCTGGGTGAAACTCTTCCCACACTCGTCGCACTGATATGGTTTTTCTCCTGTATGAGTTCTCTGGTGTCGTTGCAGTAGTGGAATTCGGTTGAAGGCCTTTCCACATGTAAGGCAGTGGTACGGCTTCTCCCCGGTGTGGTTACCCTCATGCACCTTAAGCAATGTTGCGCTGCTGAAGGTCTTTCCACACGTAACACACTGGAATGGTTTTTCCCCTGTGTGAATCCTCTGGTGCATTTTAACTTGTTCGGCACGCCGGAAAGCTCTCCCGCATTCATGACATACAAATGGTTTTTCTCCTGTGTGAATTCTCTTGTGGTTCTTAAACTGTTTGCAATATATGAACGATTTTCCACATTCACTACACTGATAAGGCTTCTCCCCCGTGTGGATTCTTTGATGTTCTCGAAAGCCCGAAGCACTTTTCAGAGTCTTTCCACAATCATTACATATAAACACTCTCTCTCCCGTGTGAATTTTCAGGTGCTCTTTAAAGCTGGTAGCCCTGTTGAAAGT
Source organism: Polypterus bichir lapradei (assembly GCA_026402145.1). Classification (NCBI taxonomy): domain Eukaryota; kingdom Metazoa; phylum Chordata; class Cladistia; order Polypteriformes; family Polypteridae; genus Polypterus; species Polypterus bichir. The sequence goes on from JANRMT010049829.1 coordinate 11,191,304, forward strand.
CTTCCCACACTGAGGACACTGGTATGGCTTCTCTCCCGTGTGAATTCTCCTGTGCTCCTTCAAGCTGTTTGCCCTGATGAAACCCTTTCCACATTCAGTACACCGGAAAGGTTTTTCACCCGTGTGAACGTGCTGGTGTATTTTGTATTCTGCTCTACTGTTAAAAGTCTTCCCACATTGGTCACACGGAAATGCTTTTTCTCCAGTGTGAATTCTCTGATGGCGTTTAAGAGTTTCGGCAAAGCAGAATGTTTTTCCACATTCAGTACATTGGTAGGGGCTTTCATTTGTGTGTTGTCTCTGGTGCTCTTTAAATCTTGTTGTCCTGCTGAAGGTCTTTCCACACTCAAGACACTGGAAAGGCTTTTCTCCTGTGTGAATTCTCAGGTGTTGCCTCAGGTGTGCTCTCTGTCTGAAAGACTTTCCACATTCACTACAATTGTACGGTTTTTCTCCTGTGTGGATTCTCTGGTGTACTTTAAACTGTGCGGCACAGCTGAAGGTTTTTCCACATTCAGTACATTGGAATGATTTCTCCTCTGTGTGAATTGTTTTATGGAGATTAAGGGTAGGAGGGAGACTAAACATCTTACCTCGTTCGGTACACCAATATGTTATCTCCCCAATGGGAAGTGCCTGCTGGGCATTAGGGTTTGTCACTCTGGTGAAAGTCTCTTCACTAAGAGTCTGTTGTGTCATTTTGTCACTTGTGTGAACTCCCTTATAGTCCTCATTGACTGCAAGTCCAGTTTCCACACATTGGAAAGGCATTCCCTGTGTTTGTAAATACTGGAGGTTTTCACTGTGATATGAAATCCTGCTGTTCTTTGAGTTTTCATCTTTGATTAGGAGAGCACCAGAAACCACCTGTTGGCTTTCTGTACTCTCATTCTGAATATAATTCTCTCTTAATTCCTTCTCATTTGTTTTCTTTCCTCCAGTCCTGCACTCCTGCTTGACAGAAGATGCCATTCTCTGCACAGTCCCCAGTTGGGTATCTTTAGGTGTATGAACTTTGAATGCAGCTTTAGCGGCACAGTCTACACTATGTGTCTCTCTTTTGATTGTGGAAGAAAGCTCCACTTCTGAGATCTCCTCTTTAACTATGATTAAATGCTCTGTTGTACTGCTAATGAAGATCTGCTCCAGGCCATCTGGCATGGCACCAGGAAGGTCCACTTCAAAATCCTCTTGTTTCATTTGTTTAGAGGTCCTTATTGATTTCATAGAAGCAGCATCTGCAGTGTTCTGCGTGTTCAGAGTGCCCATCTCTGTGACCTGTGAGCCCAAGTGGGTTACTCCATCAGCAGGCTGGTAACAGGCTTCAGGAAGTTCTGTAAGAAAAGTAAAAAGAAGTTATCATGTAAGACGTACAGTGGTGTGAAAAACTATTTGCCCCTTCCTGATTTCTTATTCTTTTGCATGTTTGTCACACAAAATGTTTCTGATCATCAAACACATTTAACCATTAGTCAAATATAACACAAGTAAACACAAAATGCAGTTTTTAAATGATGGTTTTTATTATTTAGGGAGAAAAAAAAATCCAAACCTACATGGCCCTGTGTGAAAAAGTAATTGCCCCCTGAACCTAATAACTGGTTGGGCCACCCTTAGCAGCAATAACTGCAATCAAGCGTTTGCGATAACTTGCAATGAGTCTTTTACAGCGCTCTGGAGGAATTTTGGCCCACTCATCTTTGCAGAATTGTTGTAATTCAGCTTTATTTGAGGGTTTTCTAGCATGAACCGCCTTTTTAAGGTCATGCCATAGCATCTCAATTGGATTCAGGTCAGGACTTTGACTAGGCCACTCCAAAGTCTTCATTTTGTTTTTCTTCAGCCATTCAGAGGTGGATTTGCTGGTGTGTTTTGGGTCATTGTCCTGTTGCAGCACCCAAGATCGCTTCAGCTTGAGTTGACGAACAGATGGCCGGACATTCTACTTCAGGATTTTTTGGTAGACAGTAGAATTCATGGTTCCATCTATCACAGCAAGCCTTCCAGGTCCTGAAGCAGCAAAACAACCCCAGACCATCACACTACCACCACCATATTTTACTGTTGGTATGATGTTCTTTTTCTGAAATGCTGTGTTCCTTTTATGCCAGATGTAACGGGACATTTGCCTTCCAAAAAGTTCAACTTTTGTCTCATCAGTCCACAAGGTATTTTCCCAAAAGTCTTGGCAATCTTTGAGATGTTTCTTAGCAAAATTGAGACGAGCCCTAATGTTCTTTTTGCTTAACAGTGGTTTGCGTCTTGGAAATCTGCCATGCAGGCCGTTTTTGCCCAGTCTCTTTCTTATGTTGGAGTCGTGAACACTGACCTTAATTGAGGCAAGTGAGGCCTGCAGTTCTTTAGACGTTGTCCTGGGGTCTTTTGTGACCTCTCGGATGAGTCGTCTCTGCGCTCTTGGGGTAATTTTGGTCGGCCGGCCAGTCCTGGGAAGGTTCACCACTGTTCCATGTTTTTGCCATTTGTGGATAATGGCTCTCACTGTGGTTCGCTGGAGTCCCAAAGCTTTAGAAATGGCTTTATAACCTTTACCAGACTGATAGATCTCAATTACTTCTGTTCTCATTTGTTCCTGAATTTCTTTGGATCTTGGCATGATGTCTAGCTTTTGAGGTGCTTTTGGTCTACTTCTCTGTGTCAGGCAGCTCCTATTTAAGTGATTTCTTGATTGAAACAGGTGTGGCAGTAATCAGGCCTGGGGGTGGCTACGGAAATTGAGCTCAGGTGTGATACACCACAGTTAGGTTATTTTTTAACAAGGGGGCAATTACTTTTTCACACAGGGCCATGTAGGTTTGGATGTTTTTTCTCCCTAAATAATAAAAACCATCATTTAAAAACTGCATTTTGTGTTTACTTGTGTTATATTTGACTAATGGTTACATGTGTTTGATGATCAGAAACATTTTGTGTGACAAACATGCAAAAGAATAAGAAATCAGGAAGGGGGCAAATAGTTTTTCACACCAACTGTATGTTGCCTAGAATAAGAAGTCACCCCCTTGGAAGCTTTCAAGTGTTATTCTTATACAAATTGCAATCAGTGAAAAGTCAAATAAAATGACTCCTTTAATTGGGTAACTAGAAAGATTACATGATTGACATGACATGATTGAAGTGTTTAAAATTATGAAGGGAATCAGTCCAGTGGATTGAGACTCTTATTTTAAAATGAGCTTATCAAGAACATGGGGACACAGTTGGAAACTTGTTAAGGGAAAATTTCTTTCAAACATTAGGAAGTTTTTCTTTACACAAAGAACAAGACACTAGGAATAAGGTGCCAAGTAGTGTGGTAGACAGTAAGACTATAGGGACTTTCAAAACTCGACTTGATATTTTTTTGGAAGAAATAACGGACTGGCAAGTTTTGTTGGGCTGAATGGCCTGTTCTCGTCTAGAGTGTTGCAATGTTCTAATTACAATATCCAAGCTTTTGAGGCAACTCGGGTCCCTTCTTCAGGCAAGATGATTGCATATTTTAATCTATATAGTTAGCCAGGGAGTTTGCAATTTCTCCCCATATCTGTGTGGGTTCCCTCCGGGTGCTCCGGTTCCCTCCCACAGTCCAAAGACATGCAGATTAGATGCATTGGCGATTCTAAATTGTCCCTAGTGTGTGCTTGGTGTGTGTGTCTGTGTGTCCTGCAGTGGGCCGGCACCCTGCCCAGGGTTAGTTTTCTGCCTTGCGCCCTATGTTGGCTGGGATTGGCTCCAGCAGACCCCTGTGACCGTGTAGTTAGGATATAGCGGGTTGGATAATGGATGGATGGATAGTTAGCCAGTAAAAGGTGTCATTTTGTTTAACTGCTCACTACATCCATAATGGCTAACATGTTACAACACCCTAGTACTAAATTTCAATCACAGTAGATTTAATTGAAAAGTGAGGAATAAATAATAGGTACTCAATTGGAGGCGGCTCGGTTGCGCAGTGGGTAACGCTGCTGCCTCGCAGTTAGGAGACCCAGGTTTGCTTCCCAGGTCCTCCCTGCGTGGAGTTTACATGTTCTCCCCGTGTCTGCGTGGGTTTCCTCTGGGTACTCCGGTTTCCTCCCACAGACCAAAGACATGCAGGTTAGGTGCATTGGTAATTCTAAATTGTCCCGAGTGTGTGCTTGGTGTGTGGGTGTGTGCTTGCCCTGCAGTGGGCTGGCGCCCTGCTCGGGGTTTGTTTCCTGCCTTGCATCCTGTGTGCGCTGGGATTGGCAGACCCCTGTGCAGGTTAATGGATGGATGGATACTCAATGGGAACCCACAAATGTACAGGGAGAACATTCAGATTCTGCACAGAAGGCTTTCAGACTTACAAATCAATCTGCATCCTAAGAGATAAAACATGTTAATGGTACCATGCGACCCATATGCTTTTTATAATGTTCTTTATTCAGTTCCAGACTACTTTACTAAGGCTACAAGAAACACAAGTGCAGGAATTCACAAAAGCAGTTGACCTAAAGTAAAAGAGATTAAATTTAAAGTATAAAACTAAAATCTTTATTTTACATGGCACCTTACATATTAGGTGCCAGAACATTTATCTGTTGTGATGGCTCCACTGTTGTGTTCATCACACTTTGTGCACTTCTTCAATTGTCTTCTTATATAATACGCTACCATGGCTGTTCACTTGTCTTTCCAGGATTTTAAATCCCTTGTAGCTCGCAAACCATTTGACCTATTGACCTGAAATTTGGTACACATATACTGCATGACCTCTACTGTCCGCTTTCAGGGTGATGATTGACCTCCAAGGTTACTCCTCTTTTTATTTTTATTTTATTTAATTGTAGAAAGAATTCTCAGCAGTGGCCAGCAGAGCGGCTGTGCATGCGCCGTTCTCATTCCCTACCACCTTCACCGTCACTTCCCCTACCTCTTCATATCTTAAATCATTAATGAGGCAGATTGAGGACTTAAGTCCCAGCTTAAGTGAAAAATTAAGGAAAACATACTAAGTAATTGCAACACAAACACTGACTTAATCAGTTTTGAGGCAAAAAGATGCAAAAGAAAGACAAGAAGAAGCAGGCTGCTAGCGTGCAGAAAAGAAGAGCTGCTCAGGAAGCAGCAAGTGCATCAACCTGTGAGCAAACAAATGCTAAACATACAGAGAAAGAGGATGAAAACTAAGAATGCTCAAGTAAAGTGTATTCACTGCACGTTATCGTGCAGAGTGGTTTTACTAGTGTACAATAATATCAGGACGGCTGACCTTTTTTCAGCCACACATAGTAAATCCAACACATTTTATCTTTCTATAACAGTTTATCAATACATTTTCATTTCAGATGTATTCATCTTGTTTACTGTACTTGCAAAGTTTCCTGATTACTATATACTGTAGCTATGTTGATTATTTATTGTTTTGCATCATTCTATCACTTTTAAGTAGCATAGTTGGCAAAGAATTTCAACATCACATATACGTATGCAATGTATAACAATTTATATGTTGATCTACATATTACTGTAGCAAAGCAAAAACCCCACATCATAGTACAACATGGGCAATCAAAGGTGTCTGTTGTTGAACTAATAACTGTTGGAACTGTGATGTTCGGTACTATATACTATATATATTTTATTAATAGGTCAGTTTATCAAGTTTAGTCTTAATCAATAACTTAACTTGCCCAAGGCTCTTAGTGATGTTAACAGGGCGGGGCGGCAGCAACATGAGTGCGGCAGGATCCTCTCCCAGAGAACAGTCACACACACGCACGCGCACGGACACACACTGGGCCTTGAGATGACTTCAGAACACTTAATTAAAATGAATTCATAGCTGTACCACAGTTACAGTTTTGCTAATTAGTAACTTTTATTCCCTTTTAAAACTAAAGGCACATTCTTCAAGCCACTGCAATAATTATACTTTGACACAATATTTGCCAGTCAGAATGCATAGATATTAAGCATTACGAGCACTGTAAATAACATTTTTATTCAGGGATTCTATGGCAATAATTTAGCTTTTCATAGCAACGTCCAAACCTACACTTATTGTGTTTAAAAGACTTTGGAACTTTTCTCTTGGTTGTATTCTTAGTTAATGTTACTGTTAGACACACATTTCCTCTTTTTTCACTTTTTTGTACATGTCGCTTGTTCTATAGTTTTTGAAGTTAAAAAAATAAACATTGCCCGTAAATGTTTAATATGTTTTATTTTTATCATTGACATATGAATAAGGCTAAACCGAGTTTCAAGAATAATTTAAAATAAGATGTGCAATGCACTTTACCACAGTTATCCACTATTGGGACCTTAAACTCAGAAGCAGTATCAAATAAAATGTTTCTGATGAGATAATAAGGAAAACGTAACAATGTACAGAGTAGCTATTTATACATTCAACTGATAATTAAAATTTTACACATAGCGGGGTACGGTATCACAGTGGTAGCGCTGCTGCATCGCTGTAAGGAGGCCGGGGTTTGTGTCCTGGGACATCCCTAAATGGAGCTCGCATGTTCTTCCTGTTGTCTGCATGAGTTTCCTCCGAGTTCTCCGGTTCCCTTCCACAGGCTGAATTGGTCGTAGTGTGTGTTTGGTTTGTGTGTTGGGTTCGCCTTACGATGGAATGGTGCCCTACCTTGCGGGATCATACTGCAGTATCCCCGTGAAAATGACATGACACACATATAATTGATAGATAGATGGATGGATGCCTGTGGCACATATTTTTAAAAATTTTACGTTATATTTTCGTGAACATTAAATCAGATTGTTGCATTAGTTAAATCTGCCAAATTTAGTTAATCACTATGTACTGTCCTACAATATTCGTTCACCTATGCAATCTTTCAAAGTATTATATTTCAATAGTTAGTCAGTAGTCCAATCAGTCAAACTTGCACCTCTTTGTACTAAAAAAATGCCAAAGCCGCCGCATAGCCAACACAAAAGCAACTAATATTATTGGACTACCACAAGTACAACTAAACGTGTTTTTTTTCACTTTTCAGTTAGGAAATTGTTTTTATTTAGTTGCATATTTTCCTGCAGAACGACCCTTGTCCTTAGCAGTTTTCTCTCGGAGCTCTATTTGCGCCCCTTTTGCCATCCCTGCGAGTTCCCAGTGTTCGGCGCGATCGCGCATTGCGAAATTGAACTCACCTGCTCTTTGATTCATTGACATGGTGCTCTCAGGTTTTCCTTCTTCTTCTTCTTCTTGTCAGATTACCCCTAAGTCCCAGTGCAACAGAATCTGAATTAATTCAAATGCTGTTCGTGTTTACTCCACTGTGATCTATCGGAACCGGATTCTGCTTTTTCTTGCTTTTTTTCTTCTTTTTTTATTGGCTTTCCTGATTGGCACACATCGAAGCGCAAACAGACTATACTGGGTGTTCGGTGTAAAAGTGCGAAAATAGTATTTCTAGTATAGAGGAAAGAGCAAAAACTCCTTCCGGTCTCATAGCTAGCCTGTTGTGTCAAAATAAAAGACCTCTATAGGCTATCTCGTGGAACTAAAGGATCTGATTGATTGGCCACCAGCGGACTCTCACGCGGGGTGGCGGTTATGGAAGGATTCCAGACCCAAAGGAATCATCAGACCTCAACAAGGTCAGCCACAAATCACTTTCTGAAAACAGATAAAAAAATATGTGTGCATCTATAGATTAAACACAACTTTTAGATGCTGCTATGTCGTGTTGCGTGACATGCAGAAAATAGAGGGATTGACCGGTGAACGCTGTAATACTTGAAATCTAAAAAAGTTAGCGAGTAGACAACGAAAAGTTGTGTCATGTTAAGAAAATGAAAATAACTAAGCGCTGTACAAAGCAAGCAGCTGGCGCAACAAATCATTGGAAAACTAGACATAACATAACATCTATGCTCAATTAAATCATCAATGGAAATTGGAATTGGCGAAATGCCGCCACTAGGGAACGTTACTTTTAAAAGCAAATTAGCTACATTACTCCTTGTAATTACAAAAAGTAATTACATCGTTACTGTACAATTGCGTTACTTTTTCTTTTTTTGTACGAGAAACTGGACATTTCACTGGCCAGAAACTGTTATTGAATCCAGTGCTTTAAGTAGGTATGGCAGGCTGGCTTTATTCTATTTTTTTCGCCTCAACGTAAAAGCAGTAAATGGTTATCATATCCCGCTCAAACCCCCACCACCTCTTTGTTTTAATTTTTTAATTTACGAATTTTAATTTCCACGACCTCACCACCATACCCGCCCTCGATCTAATGTATGAATGTCACTGGAATACTCCAAGGAGGCAAAGCCCCCTCTTGATCAAGAAATCGTGTAAAATTTTAAATGCAAATCGAGGAGGACCAAAGATCAAGAAACCAACAAAAACAGAACTGGCATTTATTTGTTTCCACTTAAGGAACTGATTATATCCCAAGTCCAGATATGAACCTTCTTGCTCTATACGTTAATGCTCTGAAGCAAATAAAACCCATCCCTTTTTTTCATTCCCAATCCGAACCACAGAAAATTCACGTCTCGAGCGCGTCTCCCGTTCATACTGTTTCAGCATATCAATAGCAAATAGCTCAATTAAAACTAAACTAACAGTTTATTTATATTCTTATGTTACAGAATTGCACGCAGTCCAATCTTTTCTGTCCGGCTGTGCGATTAAATTTACCACTTAGCACATGCATGAATAATTATATAATTATAACATTTGTTCTGTTCTTTTCGCTTAATTGCACACTACGCGCTTTTTTAACATTAGCACTTTAAACTTCGCATTTTTACTTTATTAAAATGAGTATTGCGTTAAGTTACTCGGTAGCCTAATTTGCAAGCTACATTTACTACATAACGCGTGTTACTTTTAATACGTTACTCCAAAAACAGACACCGAGAGTCACCGAGAACACCGTGCGTCAGGCGAATCGAGCATTGCGCCGAGCTCGACGGAAGAAGCTTCCTCTTCTTGTCCTCCTTCTTTTCTGCTAGCAAGTTTACGTGAGCTTCAATAACCTGATTATTGACAGAAACCTGATTTCTAAAATATCATGTAAACCCTTGTTCCAATTAGAGGAATTGAGTTAACGGCATTTGAGTAATTCTTAACCGGGTTGCTGTTAAGGATTTTGCAGTCTGCGCATATCCGTTGTACTCTGTCAGCCTGCATGTATTTGCAAGGCTCGATCGCACAGCTAAGCATAAAAGAGTTGGCTGTGTGCAATTCGGTAACAGAACCCTACAAAATAAAGCGTCAATTTGGCTAAATTTGAATCTATTAATAGAGATGTGCAGAGCTACCGGACAACACTAACCCCTATTTGAATAGAAATAAGTAAATAATAACATTGCGTTTTAAAAATGTTGCATACGTTAACTCCATAGCAGTTTTTTTGAATTGCAACAAATTGGTAATACACACAACACGAGTTTAATTTGATTTGATGTCCAACACAACATTTGTTGTGGCAAGTTGGAACACCCATGAAGCGTTTTCTCGGGACAAAATGGTGTGAAAGTCTGAAGGATTTCTTGAAATTCCATTAGTACAGCTCTGGGATCGCTTTTTTCTTTTTCTTCTTTTAAACAACTGTCGCTTACATTACGATGATAATATTACGTGTGAATTTGGTTTAATTTATTTTATTGTCATTTATGTTGTTTAATATATATAATTTTTTACTTTTTATGAACATTACTTTATTTTTGACAATAATTGCGTCGTTGTTAAATCACCACGTTCAACCTTCTACTTGATTTCGAAACCAAAAAAGACTACATTCACACTGCAGGTTCATTCCAATTTTTAAGTGAAAGAGACCTGATGTTTTTGGGAAAGTGGAAAAAAGAGGAGAAAAGATACGACATTAAACGTTTCTTGAAGGATGTACTACAATCTTAACAACTGATTTGCATCCAAACCCCTCCCATCGCGCTCAGTCTCTTCTTCGCCCATTTTGTTTTTATATACAGGATACCTCCAGTGATAATGTGCACAAATCAACATCTCGTTTCCTGTTTCTCTCTTACCATATTTGTCGGAGAAATTTGCTTCGTGCATTTTGCGCATGTGGGGCATATTCAGAGCAGACATCTGTACTCATATCAGATTTGGATCAGCAACATTAATTCGAGAAAGAAATAGATACAAGACCAAAAATCGAGATACAGTCGCTTTTAGCCGCAGCGTGAACGTAGCCTTAGATAATCGCACCTTCATAAAATGACTGTTTAATGTTCAACAACAGTATTCAAAAATGTAAAATCTGTGTAAATGATCGACATGGGGACGTCAAATCGGGGTTTTCATTTTAAATTCTGTTGCGGTTGGGTATTGCACGAATTAGGCGCTACTTTAGTTTTGGATATCTAAATCACAGGGAATCCACAGCATGGCCCATACAAAAAATGTGGAAACTAGGGTTACCAGATACATGCGAACCCAAAGGAGGACACCGAAGGTCATAAAGGAGGACTAAGCCATGATAAAGGGCGACAAAAGAGAACGTGTCCTGTTCTATTCACGAAACGCATGATCCATATGTTACAATGAAAACTTTAAAAACAACTAATTTGACAGGTCACGAAACGAGTCATCAAAATTAAAAGTTATAGTATAACTATGCAGTTTTATATTTTTCAGATGAGGCGACGTTTTGCAGCAGTTCATTGTTCCGGCAACATTGGAATGGAACTCCAAACAAGAAACAGTTCTTAAAATTGTACTCTGTAAGAAGCATTCCTCTGACCGGGTCAACAGACAGTCTATTTCTTTCTTTTGTCCACTGTGCATTGATCAAGGATCAAAGTGCGTTGACATTGTGCCCAGGAATACAAAAGAAATAATCGCAGATTTTAAGCAGCTCTGAGAAACTGGCTTCATTTGCACTAATTGGAAATTATAAATACCACTGTTCATGAACGAGGCTGTCAAAAAACTTGTCATCTTTCTGTCCTGCAAATGATTACAGGTTGCAGTACTGGTCAAACAACTGAACGTCGTCTACAACAATACCCTTTTCGGTCATACGACTGGCAACAGATCATGGAACGTTCTGTCTTTCCCTTTGTTTAAAAAAATCCAACGAAAGCACTGGAATTCATCGAAGGGGTGTCGTCCACTTTTCCAAATAATCAATACACCCTTGGTCTTGCATTCTTCATCTCGGCCGTCTTCACGCAGCTTTTTTCATAAGTTCTCCCAGTTTCAGGGAAATAAAAGTTTCACTCTGTCTGCTCAGCAGAGTTTCCTTTGTCGACTCAGACTGTAGGATGCTACAATCCTCCAACGCCAATGTTTCTTCCCTTTCAATAGCTGCAAATTTTGCCTGACATACTGACAGCAGCGAATGCAAAAACTACAAATATACTTCTGAAAAACTGTTCTCAAAAAATTCTTGATCAGTACTGGTGGGTGATTTATGCTGTGAACATATTCTTTCAGCGAGGGGAATAACTGCAATAGCCTTTTAATTGCTGGAAATAGCCCGTGTTTTGTTTCGATAATAGAGACGATAGTGTGCGATTTCAGGCAATATAACACGGTCCAGTCAGTGATTGATAACAGCCGGAAATTTTCACCTTTTTAGGCAATGCCTGCCGGTCAGAGGACACAACACCGAAAAGGAGGACATGTGCACATTTTGCCGGACGTCTGGTAACCCTAGTGGAAACTCCAGAAATAACGTGGGATTAAGATCGAGGACTCTGTGAGTTAGTGGCTTTAACCGCCGCGCCACCACTCCACACAACCCCTTACTTGATTTTCTGACATGCGCGGTAGCATTTCTGCGCGTCCCGGAAGTCACTGCCGCGAAACTGTTCCCGCCTACAAGGAGGACGCTGTCCGAGGAGACAGAAGTCAGAAAACGTGGTGCGCTTAAAGTGAATGTGTTTAGAAAATGTGCGTGAATATAAGGTAGGTGACTTGACCTTAACTGTTTATACAGTATTTTATAATGTTCTGTGTGCTGATAGTTTTGGACAGTTTATTCAAGGGTGAATTTGTTGTTATCGTAAAGACTCGCTGCGCTTCGAGGGACCGCTTGTGTTTTGATTTAGCGAAGGCGGTGTGTTGATTACTGTTTATGCCTAAGAATAACAAGTATATGTTACTTATATATATATATATATTTCTCGTTTGTTTGGCTGACGCCTTGCAACATTTGAAATACAGTTGGTTACATTTGTTTTGTTTTTCCAGTTGGCGCAAAGGCAGATGAAGTGACTTGCAAATGGTCACACAGATATAAAATGTTCTTTTATTTCAGCTCCATATTGTTATCGTATATTTAGCGGTATTAATATAAAATCACAACTTTGAAGTTTCAGCGGATCCAAGCGTTTTTCTCACTACTCTGAGTTCAGTAAGGCACAATATTGTCTTTTGCTGCCATCTAGCGGATACATAGTGCTATTATTTTAGTATGATTTGCACTGCTAGTTTTGATTTATGGAAGTTCAATTTTTTTTTAAAATTAAGAAATCCACTCACCTATTGTGTTTTACACACATACAATTAAAGGATTACTTGTTGCTAGTTTCAATGCCATTTTTAACCCGTGCCTACGCACTATATTGTTTCAGTTCTACACATAATTAAGCTTTTATAAGAAAAAATATTTTGTGATATATTCCACCTTTTGGGGTGTCTAGGAAGCTCAAAAATAATAAAAAAAACAACATTATCACTATTATTATAGAATAGCTGCCAAATACTTCAAATACTACTTGTTTCATTTCCGTGTTTTGTGGACTGTATGCCAGTCTCTCTAGTCTGTGCTAATAGTAGCACGCCTGGTTCCAACGGCTGCAAACGTACCTATACTTTACAAAAACGGCTGCATATATAGGTACTAGTAATAGGATGTCAGGTTCCGAAAGGTTTAAACCAGTCATCTCTTTAAGAGGAAAAAAAAAAAAAAAAAAAATGGAAAAGAACCTACTGTACACTTAAAAGCTGTGGCAGAAACTCAGACTGTTCATATTTAACAAAAGAAAGCCCCAGGCAGTCTACATATAGATACTGGATGAGATCAGATAAAGAACTAATAAAGTACAGTTAATGGAACCCTTTTAATAAACCCCATTAATGATAAATATTAATACTTCAGAACAAGCAAAACAGATGTTTGCATTCTTCTTAATAAGAGAATGTCAAAATGCAAGGTGAGGCACAAGAGGTCCATGACTGTAGACAGTAGCATCATAATGAGGTACCTGTCACGTTTCAGTGCTTAACTTGACTTTTCTTAATGGGAAAACCTCAGTTCATTGTAACTCAGTATTTATGAAAATGTTATCAGTAAAAGAAATGTTTCACTCTGCTTCATGAGACAGCTCTGAACCTTCCGAACTACACTACAAGTTAAATTAGCCCTGAAATTAAAAAATAAATACAAGGATGTGAGGCACCATTTTGGGTATGAAAGTAACACAGCTGAACAGTGACAATCATGAATTATTACTTCAGACGTATAACTAGGTATGAAAAGCCCATTCTCATAATCATTTTACAAATTTGAAGCCACATGACTCCCAATATGCAAAATATGGCACAAGAGCTCTAAGGCTACAAACACAGCAGCTTCAATAAACAGGCAAATCTCAACTTCCAGCACTGATGTTCTACATTTAGATCATTCTCACTAGAGAAGCCATTTTGTTGAGGTTCTGTGTTCAGGGATTACTTATCAGCATAACAAACAGGTACTAATGCTCACCTTTTCTAAACAATGAAATCCACTGAACGAGTTCCAGCTCTACTAAGCTTTTATTTCAAATACTCCAATGCACACCATTTTGTCCAGTGCATCCTAACCATATGGACATGAACCATGTTTCTATTTTGTTATTTTCAGTTTACCTAATATATATATATAACAGTAAATGTGCAACTTTAATAATAATTAAACAATGCAAAAAATATATAAATAAATAAATCTAACTTAGACCCCCTAATGCCTTACAAAAGGTAATCATATCACTCTACTACATGGTTTTACCAAAAAAAATATATATTTCTGCAAGGGTAAGCCATCCATTTATTTTCTAAAGTTGTCTCTTCTAATCCAGGAAGGGTGAAGCTGGAGTCCATCCCCATAGCAAAAGGAGGAAATCATGCATGGTAAACTGTCACATCAAAAAACTTAGTCATAGTAGTTTGTAGTGTCTGTGCCTTTAAATGTTCCTCATTCTCTGAATATCTCGTGTATTTTTCTGATTAGACCATTTTTTTTTTCTTCTGAAACTTTTTTCTCATTGTACGTGGCTTCTGTAAAACTGTGTATTTTACTTGTCCCCATGATTTTCAAAATATTTTAACTAATGCATAATCTTCAATTTCCATTTATTAACATTGTCATTTAATGGATTTTATTATTAGTTAATTTGGCAAGGCATAGGTTGCAGTATGTAATCTCCCCAGGCTCCTGCTGTTTAATAATCACTAGACTGTGTGAGGTTTCTATTGACTTAAATTAGCGTTGGCATTAAGAGAAGCATTTCTTCCACCATGACAGGTTCATTAACTCGTTTTCAGGACTGCATCTACATTACATGGCTTCATCTTCATATTTTTGTATAAACTAGAACATGTTGATACTGTTAGAATATCTAAAATGGTTTCTTCAGTCAGAACAAGTAATGCAACTTTGTGTCATTCTCATCAACACTGAAGACTAGATGATGGATTAATCCAGCTCTCGGGGTCACTGAAATTGTAAATGAATGAGCAGTACATAGAATTTTCCGCAAAACAGTTTTTCCAATGCAGATCTTCTCTGACATTTTTATTTTGAAGTTGTAAAATATTTCTCACATGCTTAGTGCAGCTGTAGGTTATTCTTAGGTTGGCATTTTCTGGTGCTGCCATTGTAGAAGCCATGTCATCCTTTTTGCACTTTTGTTTTATTGTATTGAGTTTTCTGCAAGTATCCTGAGTAGCACGGAATGTCCCTTTCAAGAGTTTGTGAAGAGTGACAGTAATAGAGAAAACAAGGTCCATGATGGTGTCGATTTTTTTTTTTTGATAATGCAGTGGATTTCAGCACTAATTTAACATTCTGAGCTCCATTTATTTGTGCACTCCATTGTGTCTGATTCTTGATTACACTCTTGTTTATCTTTCTAATGGAAAAATTGCTTTATATTGTTTTTTTTCTTTCCTCCTAGTAGTATTGGAATGAAATGCACGTTTTGCCTTTGTTTCTGTATGGTGTCACTTTTCCAATTAATGTCTTTGTTGTGTTTTTTCATTAATTTTAATGGACACAAAGATAAGTGTATAGTGATGGATTTCACTGCATTGCATTTGATTAATTGCCTTCTTTCATATCTGTATTAATAAGGAGATTAGAAATTGTTTGATTTAACAATATCATCTGCAGCTTCTGTTTTCTCCATAATTCTTGGTACATTTTGTCTGTTTCCTGATTTCATGCTGCCTTTTGCAGTCTAGCGTATTCTGTTATGTTGTCTGTGTTGCATTTCCACCTGCCCCTTCTGTTGTATTTATGGGTGTAATCATTTCCTCTGAAGACTGATACTATATCTTCATTATATTTCAGTTTCTTTTAGATCTGCTTGTTATTGTCATCATTGTATTTTTGGGTAAGTGCCTTTACCTAATGTGACAAACAAGATGGGCATGGAATACTGGGCTAAGTGACTCATCCTGGCACGCAAAGTCAAATGTATTAACTGCTACACAACATTGTCTACTTATAGTTAGCACATGACTGGTTGTTTTGGGTAGTACTCAATTTTAGTGACAAGCATATCAGAACAGAGTTAATTTTCAGCCACTGTGGTTTACTAATTTTATGTATTAATTCAGTATCATCTGTACTTGTGCACCATAATACTGGTCCCTCTTCACCATGTCTCAGGTTTTTTCCATGACCTGCCAGTCTTGTCTCTTTGTGTTCCTTTTTTGGTTGTCCTTGATTTGCTGAATTGTTGTCTTACCTTACCTGTAACAATTTTAAATTTCTTTTACTAACATAATTTATTTACTGAAATTAGTCCTCTAGATTCATTTTTGGGGGGCATTCTCCACATATCCTAAAGCTGGAGATTTTTTTTCATCTTAAGGTAACTGCCAACAATCTCTTATTTCCTGGCCAACCACAGGACCACATCTTAAGTTTCTGCTTCTCACATTTCTGGGTGGCTGTGATGGGGCCAAGAACAGTCTCATAACAGTCTGAAATCATAGTGATTTTTTTTTTCCATCATCTGATAGTTATAGCTGTAGTGAAAAAAATTATCACCTTACCGAAAGCAGGTGTGAGTCTGGTTGCCTTTCTTCATTTTCATACTCAACCTTTGAAGAAATTTGGTACAGATCTATTACACAATAAGATCTGAGTAATAAATTTGCACAATGTAGCCTGTGTTTCATACAGGATCTCATCTTCAGTCTTTCTCATGGGCCTCCTGTGGTCAATCCCAGAAGTTACTTTCTGTATATGGACTTCTATGTGTGCTCTGTCCTAACAGAAGGGAATGCTATTCTTTATTCAAAACAGTATTGTATTGCTTTTGTTTTCATTCCCATACATTTTCTGCAAAAACTTGGAATAGTACCAAAACTGTTCATTATAATGCCCCTCTTTGTACCTTTCAGGAAGTGATGGTAGTTTTCTGGGCATCTTGATGCACCTGGAAACTCCTTTTAATTCATCCTGTGGATGAAAGGACAACTGCGATAAATTCAGTTGCTTTGTTACACATCTGGCATTTCTCCAGTTACATCTCTTGGTACTTTTATTATTTTTGGTCTCTCCTCATTATTGATTTCGAGTAATCACTTAGGACTGATACATGATTTTCTGTTTTTTTTTTGCCAGTTGTGCTTAGTTTCCTTGCATCAGTTTCCCTGTCTGTAGAGATTGTATCTCTACTGTATGAGTTCTCTTGTGTGCTTCAAGACTGCTTAGATGCCTGAAGCTTTCTCCACACTCCACACAAATGTGTGGCTCCTCCCACGTGTGACTATTCTGGTGTGTTATAAGAGCAGATAACTGATCAAAGCTCTGTCCACATTCAGTACAAATATGGGAGGTCTCATCTGTATGAATACTTTGGTGAACCTTAAGGTCAGACGGGTAATTGAAGCTTTTACCACATTCCACACAAACATGTGGTTTCTCTCCAGAGTGGATTCGCTTGTGCACTTTAAGTGTGAATTTATGGCTGAAGCTTTTTCCACAGTCTGTACAAATGTGAGGTTTCTCCCCGGTATGAGTTCTCTGATGAGCGTGAAGACCTGACTGGTAACTGTAGCTTTTTCCACATTCCACACATCTATATGGTTTTGCTTCAGCATGACTTCTCTGGTGTGCCTTAAGTCTGAACCTGTGAGTGAAGCACTGTCCACATTCAGTGCAAACATGTGGTTTCTCTCCTGCATGAATGCTCCGATGAGCCTGAAGTCCAGAATGGTAACTGTAGCTCTTCCCACAATCCTGACACCGGTATGGCTTCTCTCCAGTATGACATATCTGATGTGCCTTAAGTTTAAATTTATGACTGAAGCTTTCTCCACATTCTGTGCAAATGTGAGGTTTCTCACCCGTGTGAGTACTCCTATGAGCCCGAAGACCTGAATGATAACTATAGCTCTTCCCACATTCCATACACTTGTATGGCTTCTCTCCAGTGTGACATATCTGATGTGCCTTAAGTCTGAACTTTTGACTAAAGCTTTCCCCACACTCATTGCAGCTGTGAGGTTTCTCACCCGTGTGAGTGCTCCGATGAGCCTGAAGGCCAGAATAGTAGCTGTAGCTCTTTCCACAATCCAAACACTGGTATGGTTTTTCTCCAGTGTGACATATCTGATGGGCTTTAAGTCTGAACTTGTGACTGAACCTTTCTCCACATTCAGAGCAACTGTGAGGCTTTTCCCCAGTATGAGTCCTTAGATGAGCCTGAAGGCCAGATTGGTAACTGTAGCTCTTCCCACATTCCACACACTTGTATGGCTTCTCTATAGTGCGACTTAACCTAATGCTGTGATGAAATCGCTGTCCATACTCAACAAAACTGTATTGTTTCACCTCTTTGTGAACTGCTAAGTGTATTTTAAGGATCTCAAGCGTATCAAATTTCTTCCCACATTGAGAACAGCTGAATAGTTTTGCTGATTTTTGAATTATTTGGTTGTTCAACTTAATTGGCTTCTTTTTGAAATTTCTTATATCCTCAGTCAGCCACCATGGCGTCTTCCGTCGCGAAACACTTGAACATGAATTAGACTCCCCCTTGATTTGGTCTGGACTGGCATAATCTTCTCCAGATTCAAATTCCTCCTTGATAACTTGGTCACTTTCCAAGGACCCTACAGAAGCTGCTTCTGTCAGGCTGTGCATTGCAATGTTGTTACATGTGAGCTCCACATTTTCTTTAATATTTTCACAAATGTTTATTTCAAAGGTCTCCTGTTTAGTGTGTAGGGAACCTTGTTCAGGGATGACCTCCTCTTTAATCATGAGACACTCTGGAGAGCTGTCCTCTTCTTTAAAATGTATAGATTTCTCATCCATGTCTTCCTTAACAAGGAAGAAAAAACCCTGATTATTATCTTCTTGACTGCAAACAAGTCCCAACTCAAAATTCTGCTTTCCTCTTCTTCAGTCTCGCGGACAGTCACATAAAAACTTGATTCGAATGAGATTTTCTGAAAAGAAAGATTAGAAACATTGACAAATACAATATTATTTGAAATGATTTTGCAGCAGTTCATAGTGTCAAAGTCATTATCTTTATAGAGTATAATGAAATTTGTTTTTGTACGCATAATTCAACATGCAATATATCACCACTCTAAGGTGCCGTTACTACCGAGTATAACAACCTTACTTCAAAACTTCCACCTGCATTACCTGACAAATCTTAGAACACATTTGTCCAACATATTTGCACATATTTTCTTTCGCATGCACATGTGCACTGGAGCACTGCAGTTGGCACTGTTAGATAGATCTGGAATCCTGTGCCCCATTGTTGTCTTTGTGGCGCTTACATGTCCTTCATGTGCCTGCTGAGTGTGAGTGTGTGTTAAGGAAAAGTAGTAATTCAAATAAATAACAAAACTGAAGAAATGTGATGCCTGTTAATATATATGTTGGTATATACAAATGTGCACAGTATAAGCCCTGAAGAAAGAAATACAGAAGCGTGTGTATTTGTGCTAAATCAGATTTGACCGCTGAGTGGAAGGATGTAACAATATTTGGTTTCTTGTGGTGTGTGGGTAAATAGGGTGGGGATATATATAGTGGCATGCCAGAATTGTTTGATAAATGCAGCTTCAGTAGCCACAGACAATTGGTTAGTGGCTCATGACATGCTTACCATTACTGAATTAAATTTTACAATAGAGGATCAAAGAAAATTAAATTTTGTTTAACATGCCTCAGTGAGGAAGAAGTTTGTAAGGCACCAATAATTTAAAGTGGTTTGATGAATTTCAATCTACTGGTAATGTGAAGGAGATGTTAATTGGACCATCAAGAATTGAGAGAGAGGTTGGGAGCATGTACTGATTAAGTTCAGATCCTGGATGCTTGATTACACAGCAGTCAATGGGTCACCAACTGTGTATATATTAAGGCACTGATGAGGTCCTGGGCACCTTCTCAACTACTCAGGCATTATTACAATGGGATGATAGTCATTCAGACAGTTTGGATGTAATTTCTAAGGTACAGGGACAATGGTGGATCTTTTTTTTAAGGCTGTTGGTATGACAGATTGGGTTAAGAAAAAGAGGTTTGGTGCATGCGGTGATAGTGCCTTGCCGTACCTACAACATGATGAACCACCTGGATTGGGACCTGAGTGTAGCAGGTGACACCTCAGCACCACACTGGAACAGTGTGTTTTTTTTTTTTTTTTTTATGGTGGCTGGAGTGGCAATCCTGCCACCAACTCCCACATTTTCCCTGTAAGTTGGAGGACCTGTTTGCAGGGCTGGATGCAGATTAACATCATACCCAGGATGGAGCAATTGTAGGATAAGGGCCTTTCTCAGGTGACCAATGGAGTAGAGTTACTTCTGGTGTTTACGGGATTCAAACCAGAAACCTTCCGATTGGCGGCGCAGATTCCTCACCTCAGAGCCACCACTATAAGAATGACAGAACATATCCAAAGAGTAAAACAGGCTGTAGAACAGAGCATTTATTTTTCAGCCCAAGGACAGTCTGTAGTATTAAACATTTCAGCAGGAAATGATGACACACTCATGCCACCAGATTCAGGAAGCTTTTTTTTTTTTGATATGACAGGCATCTATATTTGTTCAACATGCATTTTATTTTTCAAATTTGTTTTTAAGTCCAAAGGACAACTGGGCTGATTCCAGGATTAAGAAGTATGAGTTACAAGGAAAACTTAAAGGAGTTAAAACATTTCAGTTTAAGCAAATGGAGAACAACAGGAGATATGATCAAACTGTTTAAAATTATGAAAGGAATTAGTACATCTAATGCCAGCTGTGGTTTTAAAATTCTTAAACAAGAACACATAAATACAATTAGAATCTTTTTAAGGTCAGTGTTAGAATGTTTTTCTTCACAGAGAGATTCATAGACACGTGAAGTAAGTTACCAAGTAGTGTTATTTTAAACAATTTATGTAAGGAGAAGCTTAATGGGCGGAATAGACAATTCTCATCAAAATTGTTCTAAAGTGTGTCACAGAAAGTGGTGGTGCTCTCATTCCCTTTTCAACATGGCCACAAGGTTGTTGGCAATCTAACTCAACTCTTCTGAAACATCATGGATGATGCTTCCAATGTAACTCTTTTCTGTTTAAGTCCTCAATGAGTTGTTTGATTGGAGACATTCAAGTGAAACAGTATTAAATGAAAATGAATTGTCTAAAAAAAAAAAAGCAGAACGTCATAGGCAAGGGTATCCTATGCCATCAAACGGTTTTATAATTATCAGGTGTGGCTATCTCTTTTTGAAGTTGAAGGAGCTGAATGGCACGATGGGTAGCTATGCTACATCACATAGCCAGCATCCTGGATTCAAAATCCCATGGCCTGCCATTGTGTATGTGGAGTTTACATGTTCTCCTCATGTTTGTGTAGGTTTTCCTCCCACATCAACAAAGATGTGCTGCTTAGGTGAATTAGCAGTTCTAAATGGGCCCACTGTCTGGATAAGTGTAAGTGTGTGAATGAGTTGGCTCTGGTGTCCTGGTATGTTTTTTCAGTTTTGTGACCAGTGCTGCCAGGATAGGCTCAGGACCCCCATGACACCTATTAAGGGGGTTTGAGAATGAGATGAGGCTGGTGGTGCAGTCATGTGGAAAAGTCCACCTTCTTTCAATTCTATGGCATAAATTACCCAGCCTTTCAAAAGGTGATAAATCTGATTTCAGGTAATTAACAATATATAAATCTGGCAACAGTTTGCATTATGTATCTCACATTAAACTGTACTTACACATTACTACAGACTTTAAAAAAAAATGACGATCAGGCAAAAACCATTAATGAGAATGTAAGTGCATCCCTACTACCTCCATCAGTTTAGAATGTTGCTAATAGGTAATCATTTGAATACAGGTAGTTAATGGTAAGGAAACCCATCTTGGTATAAAAGCAGTTTGGTCTGGAGGATTCAGTTTTGTGATAACTCCATGCAATGACCTCACAGAAACAATCATTGCTGTTTTAGGTCAACAAAAGATAATGCAATTTCTGGACACATTAAAGTTATTCATTCTAGTGTGAAAAGTATTGATTAAAACAGAAAATTCCAGAAAGCTGCCTAAAGGAGTGTAAAATCAGACTGATGCTCCAAGAAATTCCATAGAACCCAAAAACTACTGCCACAAATCAACTGGCCTATCAATGTCTTTTTTTGTTTGGTTTCTCCCCTTCACTCAATTCTCATAGATTGTATGTTTGTTTGCTTTTGTAAGGTGTACCCTGCGGTATCTTGTGAAAGGTGGTATCCTGCGGAAAGTGATTTAAGGGTATGGACTTCATGAGATGATGCTGCATGCCAATCAGTCTCCATATATGCAGCGTGACAGATGCATGTGCACGTGTTGTATTAAGCTGAGACCATTCGTGACAGCACTGGAGTCCACCAACGGCACATATTCTTTTCTTGTAGATTATTTTTATGGACAGGATATCAAGGTGGAGTTGAGGTTTTTCAGAGTATCGAACTTGGGAACCTAAGGTTGTATCTCTGCTGGTTGCAGATGTTGTTGCCCTCCTGACCTCAGGCTACAATCTCCAGCACACTATGGAATGGTTTGCTGCTGAATGTGATGTAATTAGGGTAAGCTTTAGCATAACCAAGCCTGAGGTCATGGACCGTTCCTGCAAAGGGGTAATGTTTTCTCTTCAAATAGGGATGAGCACTTGTTTCAATTGGAGGAGTTCAACTACAACAACAACATTTATTTATATAGTACATTTTCATGCAATGCTGTAGCTCAAACTACTTTAGAGTACATCACAGTCTTGTTCACAAGTAAAGGTTGAGGTGATTGTGAGACTGAACAACAAAGCAGTCCAGCAGTTTTACAGACATCATACCAGACCATGGTGGTGAAGTCTTAATCACTATCCTTACCCAAGGTGACTGGCTCTGGGAAATGGCTGAAATAATGAAATTATGGACATTACTGGCAAAAATGAGATTGTTGGGCCTATCCTTCATGACAGGGAGAGGAACTTGGCAATACTGGATAACCTCACAATAGATTCACTACTTCACTGTATTGAGAGAAGCCATTTTGAACATCTAGATGTTCAACGGGATGTTCAATGTGTCCACAAGAGATGTACCAGGTATAGCCTACTGGGAGAATACTAAGGAGCAGGCACTGGGTTGGCTGAAAAAATTATAGTATATCTAAAAAGTACTGCAGGTGTAGGTTGTCCCCAGGAAGGGTTAGTAGAAGTTAATTGGGAAAGGAAGACCTAGTTGGCCCAGCTCAGTGTGTTCTTGTGACTCCCAACAGGAAAAAACAATGATGACAGCGATATGCTACTTTTAGTAAATGAAAAAGTCTTAGTCTTCATAAACACATTAATAAAGGTACTTAGCAAAATGTGGTGAATCATTTGCACCCTTAATTTTGTGTGATTTCTCTCATATTTACAAATATATTTTTGCATTGTTAGAGTGAGGTTAATTTGTATTACTCTGCATGGTCTTGGTCATCTTGTTCGCAGTTGTTAACCCACTGCCACTCTCATGACCCTCTGTTATCATTTTCTGTCTATTTAAGATGGGAGCACACATGTATTATTTATCGAAGTGTGGACCAAATCTTACCAAAGAAAGACAAACAATACATCCTGGAACTCATTAGGGGCAAGTAAATCAACTTAGAATAAATGTTTTTAAATGTTTTATTTTGTGTTTTGGATAGCATTTTGGTTTGGGTGTACAATATAAGCAATGTTCCCAATTCTGACCTTTGCTAGTTTACCAGCTATGATTCAGTTGCTCCCCTTTGGCCACTTCATGAGATTTTTATTTTTAAACAAACTGTACATAATTTGATAAACATAGCATAGCATTTATCATAACACAAAAAGGAGTTAATCATGCTTTCAATGGAAATAGTACATTTAAGAAAGAAACCAGGAAACACTTTGTTTGAAATCATTAAAATCAGGCATAAATTTAAGAGTTGAGAAGATGAAGCAGTGTCTGTGACAACTGTGACCCCTGAGATAAGAGGGTTCATATTATGGGTTTTTGTGTTTTGTGAGGAGTTTCACTTAATACCTGTTTTAAACTGGACATCATCTTCACAGTTATAAGAATCACTGTGGCATTTTCTATTGAGTGTCACAAACAGTTGTACAAAAGAAAGGTACAAGAAGCCGAACAGAACAGCCTCTTACTATTCTTTTGTGCAGCTAATCCACTTGCTGCTGCCTCATCTGGGCCATCGCCTTTAAATTCTGGCTTCTCTCATCATCCGGTCGAAATGGAAGAGAAAGAAGTTACGATAAATGCAATTAACCATTGCAGTGACTGTGTTCATTGTAATGGCATTTAGTGTTATTGTAGAAAGAATGGCTTTAAATTTTGGGACTTGGGAACAAAGTTTTCCCCCTTTCAATTTTATGGTGATTCCATTTTCAAATTGATGGTAAGAATTAGTCTCCTGAGAAATTTTTAGGAATGCATTATGCTCAAAAAGTGAGGACAGACTATATATGGATGAGATATTTGTACAACCTAATTGTTAGCTAACCAAACAAGTCTGATGAACTGAATGACAAATAACAGGAGACCAAACTTAAGACCATTTAACTGGAGCAAATCTGTGTGACCAGCCCCAATTCTTAAGTCGCAAGTTATATAACAGTACAAAGCATGGTCAGAATTGAGGGAAGGGTGAATGCAGGCAAATACAAAGTGGTCCTTCAAGATGACCTGCTGCAGACTGCCGGCCACCTAAAACTGAGACAACTATTTGCCTTTCAGCACAACAGTGTCCCAAAGCATTGACCCAAGACAACACTGGGGTGGCCTCAGAACAAGTCTTTGTCTTTAAGTGGCCAAGCCAAAGCCCAGACTTAAGCCCCATAGAACATTTGTGGAGAGACCTGAAGACAGCAGTTTACTGATGGTTCCTATTCAGTCTATCAGAGTTTGAGAGAATCAGCAAGGAAGAATGAGATCAACTGCTCATATCCAGGTGTGCAAAGCTTGTAGAGACCCAGGAAGACTCAAAGTGGTAGTTGCTGCCAAAGGGGCTTCTGCAGAGTACTGACTATTTAATTAATGACAGATTTTGGTTTTTGATTTTAATAAATTTTTCACTTTGTCATTATGGGTTATTGAGTGTAGACTGATGGGCATAAATGGCAACTGTATCCATTTAAAACTAAATCTAAAATACAATATGGTATGCAGAAAGTGAAGGGGTCTGAATGCTTCTGAATCTATTGTAATTAGAAATCCTGATTAAAATGTTCAACTCTGGAAAAACTTGTAAAATGGAATTTGAAAAACCATGATCTATTTTGAAGAATCATTCCCTTTGCCAGCTGCACTTTGTTTTGTTTAGTAAAGATTTATTGTAAAAAAAATAAATTAATTTTGTAGATAAATTTCAATAGCTTAACCCATGTAACTCAAAACCACTGCAAAATATGTTATACACTAAACATATTTACCACCAAGACAGCTAAACTACATACATACAAATATCCTTAGTCTAGGAATTTACCGTCCTCAAATTTCAAATGCGGTGGCATGATGGTACAGTCTTCAGCACTACTGCTTCATAGGTCCTGAGAGTCCTAGGTTCAAATACTGGCCTGGTCAAATTAACACACACTTTTTATAAGCATAAACAGAAAATAATAAGGTGGTAACTGCACACAAACTTTGGTCAACCCTGGATTTGATCCCAGTATTCTGAAGCTGTGAGATGGTGTGCTGGCATGGTACACTACAAGTGAACAAATTGGTTTTAATTTATATAGTGCCTTTTTTCGGGCCTGTAGTACACTAGTTCCCAAATGTCTATAGTCAGTGTTCTGGCAGCTTGAGTTTCACAGAGGATTCCAAATCATGTGCATGCACGAGTTAGACACTTTAAATTGACTTTGTTTAAAAGAGACAGAGTGTGCCATGAGATTAACTACTTTCTCCCTTGCCCCTAAAATTCATTAGTTTGTGAGTGTGTGTGTAAATGTGCCCTGAAGTGACTGATGGCCCATCCAGCACTGGTTCCCATCTTGCTCTTAAAATGGCCTTTTGGTAAGTTTGGTTACGTATGAATGTATCATTCCAGGGTTGGTTCTTACCTTATCCCAAACCTGCTCCGGCCACAGTATGTACAGATAAAGATATTTTAGATATAAATTAATTATATCAGCTAACTCCATTTATTCTTTTAAAAAAAAACAACGTAAAACTTATTTACTCAGGAAAATATTTAAATTATTTTCTGACCCTTCTTTCAGTTTACCTTTCAGTCCACGTGGTCGGCGTGATTTGCATTTATATCACAAATTATGTTGTTTGTTCACGGCTTTAATGTAGTATTTGTATTTTTCTGTGATTTATTGTCTTATTTTATTTCAAATCTTTGCGTTTCCTGTATTTATCTTTGTTGTGCTTCATGCTGCTATTATGTATCCAGTTTTGTGTGTTTGATCTTTTTTTCTGCTTTTTCTCTGCTGTTAACTTTGAAATAGTGTGAAGCGCTTGTTGCATGGGGAAAAGGATATATAAATGTATTACTTTTACTGTCATCATGTGATGGAAGGCTACGCTCTGAGTCGGTAATGAGGAACAACCCGGGCCGTAATTTATCATTCACAATCTGGTGCCCCTCTCAATCTGCCTGTTAAAAGCGTTGAACTTTAAATAAATAATCCTAAAACAATTTTTGTTTACAAAATTATAATATGTAAAACATATAACTGATGCTGATCAAAAGAATGAAAGAAAAGGTACAGTTGAAAGTAGAAACATGAATGATATATTCCAGGGGGGAACTAAACTTTAACAAATTAACTCTATATTATTAGTAAATTAATACTGAAGTTTTAATTCGAAATTATTCTCTTGAAGAAAAGGGTTTCATAGCGGACTGTTTACTTACAAACCATAGAGGAGGACGCCCGGAACGGTGGAGAAGGTGAATCGTGCCGCGCAGCTCTGACGGTGCCCGACGCGGCTGCTGAACTGAAGCGCTCCCGATCACTCGTGCTCTCTCTTTATATTCTTGATCGCGAACACCGACAGAATCGCTCTGTTACGTCAGCATGTGTATAGAGTACCGACAGCAAGCACTAAAAAGATTCGGAGGAACACCCAAACGGAATCCCCCCGCCACTGCTGTAGACAACTCGGCGATTCACCTTTCACGGTATTTTAGCGTTCAGTTTCCGGTGTTGCATTGTTTTGTGTCCCCGGATGTCAAAGCTGTAGTGTCTACTAAATTCAGCAGTCACTGCGCTGACTTGATCCCGAAACATACTGACTTGGTAATTTTATTGAATTAAATATGCGTAGCCGACATTATTAAGTGAAGGCTGTGGGCCGCGTTTTAGATCAGATAAATATGCCGCTGCAGCCGGTAAAGTCAGGTTTGGTTCCACCTTAAGTATTAGAAATGGGCAGAGTGCGTCTTGGAAGCCCATTTCTAAGCTTTGACTTGGGCAGGCGAACATGAGTGGGTTGTGATCTTAATTTTTAAAAAGATTTTATTTTGTTAGTATTTTTTTAGGCTGATTTTGAATTGGAATTCAACATCGGTATTGCTCATTTGGTAAGAATTTAAGCGGTGATTTTTAACAATGTTTAAATTTTTTGTAAGTTCGTTTTCGGAGTGACATGTATTTATTGTGTTTTAAATTTGGATGCGCTCTCACCCTTGGGGGTAATATCTGAAGATTTGACTGAATTTGAAACTTTTTTTTAGGGTGTCCAGATGTCCCATTTTACCTGGACAGTCAGTCCCATTATCAGACAATGCATCCTGTTTATTAATTGCAATATAACAAAATATACCGTTTTCAACAGGCTAACCTTTAAATAAAGGCATATTGCTCTGCAAACTGGACATGTCAAAATATTTGAGCACTGTCAGTTCCAGCTCCTCAGGTGTGAGAGGTAATTGCGGCCGATTCTGCGTTTAAGTTCTTATTCGCTAATCAGTAAGCGCTTAGGCTTTTGTATGGACGTCTGCTAAGCATTTATGGACAAGGAAGATAGACTTGCTTGAGTCGTAACAATAGTTATAAAATGATCATCAGCCGCAGATTATTGTCAACATTGCATGTTTGTATAAACTAGCGTAAGTGAAGTATTCACTGTTCATTAAATAGTGGACAATCAAGCAAGTCATGGTGGCAGGCTTAACTGCATCTTATTCTACTTTTAAAACGGAAAAATACCCGGATTCTTTACAGTGTCAAACTGTACGGATCTGGTGCAACTGAGTGTGATTATTCCAAAGGCTTCTACCATTTCTTGAGTCCGTGAAATTGCACAGTGTGTTCCAAGTACGGAGTACTTACCAATGCAAATGAACCCTTCTGTGTTGAGCGGGCACTAGACCTCCAGCTGTCATTAACACGAGAAAATCGCCAAGTATACAATTGCTTTCAACCAGTCAACTGCCCAAATACAGAGTCAGTCATTTCAGGGCATAAAGTCACTCAAGCATGGATTAATGTATTGTGAACAGGTAACCTAACGTTTTTGTGAGAGGATAACCAGGATACCAAGAATAACCTATGCAAACATGGGGAGAATGGGCAACACACACACACTGCAGCAAACATTCAGGGAGTTCCAGATCCACCATTTATTACAATCAATTTTACAACTGTGAATAAATTACTAAGTGAAATTGTCAAGCATCCCATCACATTTGTTTCTTTATTGTAGAATGACCTTCTCAGACCTACATAATCCAATTCTTGTGATTCAAATTTACTTTTCTACATCAAATGTAACTTTCATTTGAAAATTCTGGGCTCTTCACATATACAGCAGTGCTCATCTTTTTTATCTTTAAACAGTCACAGCAGTATTACTTGATTCCTCTTAATATGTCTGTTGTTTCTAGCTTATCTAAATGCCTTTCTGTACAGTTATCATTTACGTTTATGGATTTCATGTCTTTATTTGCTCCAATGTAAACTTTGTTACATCTTAGGTATCCTTTATACACCAGCAAGTAATAGTCTGTAAACATTTTATTAACCATGCTGTTGGAAATTATAAATGAAGGCTTCTTAAAACAAGTTACTGTCAACGTGTGTTCACAATGCAAAAATGCTTGTGCTGCAATGGCCATGTCTGTCTATCCACGTGAAATAACTCGATTCCCAGAGGAGTTGAAATGTGACACACTTATTCTTCAAGGAAATGTACATTAAGAGCTCGGTTTTCATTGAGAGATCCTAAATACAGCATGCTGTGCACATTTTTGAAATTTCAAAATCATTCACTGAAAACCATTAGCAGATTTACGAACTTGTCTATATTTTAAAACAGGGAAACATTCTTTGTGACTTTACAAATCAGTTTACTGTACCTTCAAGTTGTATGTTTTTTTTTTTTCCTTCCAATCATTCAATGGACACTACTGCTGTCAAAACCGTGAAACACCTGCAATCGTGCACAATGAAGTACGTAACACCTCATGACAGGGCAGGTTGGCTGGCAGTTACCATATTAGGGACATATGGCATTAGATGTGTACTTCTTATTTAACCTTGCTAATAATAATATTCTTTATTTACTATGGCAGGGGTCTTCAATCACAGTCCTGGAGGGCCGCAGTGGCTGCAGGTTTTTGTTTTAACCCAGTTGCTTAATTTAGAAAGCAATTCTTGCCTATACTTTAATTTCAAGGCTTGTCAGTGCTTGAACTCTCCTGTGTCAGGTAATTCTCATATCCTAGATTTTCTTCCCCTTTCTAAAGATATCATCCAAATTATTTGAAGGCTAAAATAGATGAGTAATTCTCAGCCCTTCACTTCTTTCTCTTCACCCTCCTTCCAAGTATTTAATTAAACCCAATAGTGCACGATAAATACACACAAGCTTAAATGGTAACAAGCTAAATGGAGAAATGCTGGTCTATTTTGTCATTTGCATGTTATTGCTAATTAGGAGCAATTAAAATCCAAGAATACAGCTGTTTAAGATTAAAATAAGCAATAAGGGTTCAAAATCTTAACAAGCGAGACAACTAAACTGAAGCAGAAGTGTTACTTGAGCAATAAGTGCTTATTAAGCAATTGGGTTGGAGCAAAAACCTGCATGCACTGTGGCCTTCCAGGACTGTGATTGAGGACCCCTGTACTGTGGGATTAATAATATCATTTATCACTGTCCCTTACAATATCAGAATGTAGGTCATCTTATATGCTAACAATCTAGGTTCTGAGTCCCTCTCTCCCTGCCATCATCTTTGAGGATGTGCAATATCTTGAGCTAATCTCAGTCACAGCAGCTCACTTTCCTTGCTCCTTGACATCAAAGCAGCCACATACGATGCTCAGTTAAAAAAAAAAAATAGAAACCACTTAAATCAGAGACACAAGTAGATGACAAAAGGTTAAGATGTCAAGCCCCTTACCTACCCCATTGGAAATTACTGATAGAATAAGCAAGCACAGAGAGAAAAAGAAGCACTGACACCCTACAACACGTTTTAATGAGAATAAAATAAATGGTTCTTAATAAGTGCAACTCTTTTTTTCTGGAAAAGATACAGTAGATGAAGAAAAGAAAAGAAATGAATGAGTAGCTGAAACCTGTAAAAGCACTAACTTATAAATACCTTTCTGTAGGCATGTATTGAACACTGATCTCTTTTTTTTTTTTTTTTTTTTTAAAGATACCAGGAGGATATAAGCAACCATCGAAATTAGCTATTAACAGATGAAAAGAAGTAAGAGTCACAACAAGTTGTGGGTTCTTCTTTGAGTGAACAATCCGATGAGTGTCCAAAATAAGTTCGAAACATCTTGTGACATCCTGAGCGCATGAGCGGCTTTCACTGCTCTCTACGGTTAATTTTAAACTCCTTCAAGACTGGTAAAGCTTTTCTCATTATTCAGTCGGCACAGCTGTAATTTTTTCTCTTCAGTGTGAAGTGTCTGGTGTGACAGAAGCGCACATATCTGAGTGAAACTTTTGCCACATTCCCCACAAATGTGTGGCCTCTTTGCTGTGTGTGTTCTCTGGTGAAACCTGTATCCAGACTGATAGCTAAAGGTCTTCCCGCATTCCTCACACCTGTATGGCCTCTCTCCTGTGTGAACTCTCTTGTGTGCTATAAGAGTACACAGGTGAATAAAGCTTCTTCCACATTCGGTACAAGTATGTGGTTTCTTGCCGGTGTGAATATTCTGGTGAACCCTAAGGTCGTATGGATAATTGAAGCTTTTCCCACACTCTGTACAAACATGTGGTTTCTTCCCACTGTGAATTCGCTTGTGTACTTTAAGCCTAAAAGTATGACTAAAACTCTTGCCACATTCTGTACATACATGTGGTTTCTGCCCTGTATGTGACATCTCGTGAACCTTAAGACCTGAGTGGTACCTATAGCTGTTCCCACATTCTGCACACCTGTATGGTTTCTCTCCAGTGTGAATTACCTGGTGTGCCTTCAGTTTGTCCTTACGGGTGAAGACTTTCCCACATTTGCCACACATGTGTGGTTTCTCTTCTATGTGTGCCCTCTGGTGTGCTTTAAAAGCAGAATGAAACATGGAGTCCTTCCCACATACAGCACAACTGTACAGTTGGGCCTGTCTCTGACTCATTTGATCTTTCATCTTATTTGGCCGCTTTTTAAAATTTCTTATATCCTCAGTCATCCACCATGGCATCTTCTGGCTTGATACATTTTCACATGCATTCAAGTCCACCTTAATTTTGTCTTTATCTTCACATTCTTCTCCAGATTCAAATTCTTCTTTGACTGCTGGGTGCATATGCTCCAGTGAACTTGCCAAAACCTTTTCTTGTTGGCTGCACTTTGCATCATGTTCAGCTGAAAACTCCTCATTTTCTTTAATACTGTGACTGATCTGTATTTCTGAGGACTCTTCTTTTATGTATGGAGCCCTCAGTTCATGAACCTCCTCTTTAATTGGGAATCCCTCTTGACCACTGAGTTCCTCTTTAAAGGTTACTGGGCTCTCCTTCATGTCCTCCTTTACAAACAGAGAAAGCCTGTTGCCGTATTCATCTTGACTGTTGACATGTCCATATTCAAGAAAGGTCTCTAACAGGGAGCCCACTTCCTGAGGCCCACAAGGAGTCATGCGTCCTGATTTGAGAACCACGATTTTGTTACATCAGTTCAGCCTATGTGAAAAGATAAACAGAAGAGACATCCAAAAATCTATTAGAGTGGCACTTGAATCTATGTCTATACAATGGTACTGTGGCATTTTTTAACGTTCATACCCCAAATTCTTCAACTTGCTTCTTGTATTGAGTATGAATAGGAACAAATATTGTTATTGACAATGTGCATAACAGTATTAAGGTGCAAAAACCCCTAATGGTCTTGAGATACAAATAAACAATCCTGAGTCCAGCAGAATTAAACCCCAAGAACTGCTGTGTATTTTAGTAATAGGTAAAATACAGAATATTTGAGGTTTATTATAAGAAGGTGTGATCTGTGATCTGGAATAGTGTAGTGGCTCTCAAGTTCAGACCCTGTGGCTGCTGGCTTTTATGTCAAACCAACTTTGAGCAGAGTGAATGAAGGATTTTGTTGTGTTAGATTGGTAAGAACCTATTATTATTATTTTAATTAGCTCTTTCCAATGTTCTGGATATTAAGCCAGGGGTCAAACTACCTGTACTGCTCATCACTGACAGTCAATTTTTAGATACAATTAAAGGGAGTAAACTCTACAGGAAAAGGTGAATTAAAAAGAATATTGTAAAAGAAATGTAACCATGAAAGAAATGGCAAAAAAGCACATTTCTAAAATATGTTTACATGTAAACATACTAGCACATATTTCTGAGCGCAAAATAAAAGAAAAATCTTTACCAATCAATTAGATCATTTCGAAGTAAGACTCAAGCATTTATTTGTGAAACTGGCTGCAGTGGTACCACAGGACTGAACATGAGAGATCCTGGTTTACAATATAGGTGCCTGAGCAAATCACTTTGCCACTCTGCTCAAAGTTTTCAAAACATAATTGGGCAATTCTGATATACCCTGATATTTTAAATCTCCTTGAATAATGGTATCGACCACATATAAGCAATAAGCAGTCCCAAAAAAGGCATAGGCACTATGTATCTTGTCATCTGAATAAGACGTGCAAACGTAGCGTTGGAGTTTTAAAGTAGCAGCCAAACACTTCACTGTCCGGTGTGTCACGGTTGTACTGTCTACCTTAAAATATGGCGCATAAAGTGAATCATTCAAAATTTTTATCTCGAGAAAATATGCCATTCAAAGTTTTGATGCATACTAATTATTGAACAAGTGGTGCTGTCGGCTTGATGACAAATACAACGTTTAAAACAGTAATCAGAACTTTAAAAGAAAATTACAACACCAACGAAAAGACAATGATAAAGTCAGCAAACATGTAAAAATGCGCTTTTTTCCAAATGCACTCCACTGACTAAAAATTTAAGATGAGTCGAGTTACTTACAAATAGCAATTAAATCAACTGCAAGTGGATCAGTTTTACGTAGGCCTACCGGGAGGACGCGACTCCTTCAATTTATTCCTGGAATTTCACCTTCAGATTTGCGGATTCGCGAGCAAAAACTGGCGACGCGTCTACTGAATCGGCCGTTTCTGACCGAGACAACCGTGTAATGTTCGGACCAAAATCCAAATATAAAAATCAAATGATCACCTCCAGTTCTCTTCAACAAACAGCTCGAGCCAGCAGCACAGTTGTACACACTGATTTCCGGTGTTGCATTATTTTTGGTCCCCAACCCCAAAAAATCATTCCCATATCAGTAACATTTTGTCGCATTACGAGTGCAGTATTTACCAGTATGTTTGCTCCGTGACGTCCCAGTTTGCTATATAACTCCTAAAATTTCGTTTCTAACTGTATCTTATTTATTTTTTTGATGAATGTAAAACATCGCTAAAAGATGTTTAGACCTTATCGTGATCCGTACATCTCTCCTTGCCACCCCCCTCTTTCACTTTAAAATAAACTTTATGTACAATGTGTAAATTACAACAATACAGACAACAAATAAGGCCGGTACAGCATTTTTTTTTTTCAATTTCGTTAATGTTATATCACTGCTGACTCTTGTGTTTTTTATTTTTATTTTGTTTTTATTTGTTTGCTTCCATTTCCAGTTGAAAGTGCATTTAGAACATTAGAAATGCTGTGATGAGAGCAGTTCATTCCGCCCAACAAGCTAACTGGTAACTTATTCCATGTGTCTGTGTTTCTCTGTATGAAGAGAAACTTCATAACGTTTGTGCAAAATCTGCCCTTAACCAGCTTCCAACTGTGTCCCCATGTTCTTGTTGAGCTCGTTTGAAAGTAACAGCTGAGATTCGGTGTGCTAGTTCCTTTCAGAATTTTAAACACTTCAATCGCCTGTCTGTGGTTCTTTGCATTAAGAAAAACTTCACCTTTGTGCCAACTCTGCCGTTAAGTTTACAACCGCGTCCCTGTGTTCTTGTTGAAACTTTCATTTTAATGTAACAACTATACTAATTACCTTCATAATTTTAAACTCTTTGATCATGTCACTTTTTATTCTCCATTTGCTTAAACTGAAAAAGTTTAACTCTCACAGCTTCTCCTAATTCATTCCCCGCATTTCTCTAACCAGCCTAGCCAGTCTTCTTTGAACTTTCTCTACTGTTGCTGTGTCTTTTTTGTAATATGGAGACCAAAACTGAACACAGTACTCCCGGCGCATAATATAAGCTAAGCATAACCTTCCTTGATTAGTACTCCACACATTGTGGGCACTATATAACCAAACATCTTATTAGCCTTCTTCTGTACACTCTATGCATCCCCATGACTGACCCCTGAAGAACACCACTTTTATTTTCACTCAGTTCTGGAAATTTTCCCCCTCGCCATAACCCTTCCCTTCTGTTGTTTCAACCAGTTTTGCACCCACCTGCACACAGCTTTCTGATTTTACAGCGTTAATTATTTCATTAGCTTAAACTCCAATGACTTCTTTTAATGTATTGATTCAAATGTAGATTGCAGTGCTCATTTAATCCATGTAAGGTTGCTGTGCTTACTAATCATGGCACAGTGTTGCATGTTGATTAGCACATGTGAGATTTTCACTGTACTTTGTACATGTGACATTAATGCCCATATCATTTGTCAAAAATGATTGTTGCTGCTTTGTTTTTGAGTGTTTTATTATTAATAAATAGGGAGCTCCACCCCCTGCTTGCTTCGCTCGCCCACCCCCGGGTTTAGTTAACCGGATATACAATTTAAAGAGATTGTTATTTTCATTTCATTCATTTTCATTCATTTTTTATTTCTTGATATTTGCCAGTAATGAAGCTGTAGTGAATGAGTTATTTCTCCACTTCACGTCTCTGCCTCTTGTGTTGTGGAGAGGGGGGCTGAATGCACGCTATGGAGATGTGGTCGCTCCTCGGAAACCTCCCCTTAAACGGTGATACATTGGGAAACAAATACATTTTTTTTTTTTTTTTACCTCCTCTATGCTTGATCAGCTGGCTTGTTGCTGCTGGTTGTGCCGTGCTGTGTGTTCTGTATGTCGCACTGCGCGTCAATCATTTAAAAGCCTGTACAGCAGCTGTCCTTTTGTCTCATTTCCTTGTCTCATGGGATGTTAAAGCATCTCCAAGAAAATCACGTCTCGACCCAAGATTTTTTTATTATATTAAAGATATATTAAAGCACAGATTGAAAATAAACTATTATAACAATTTAACAAAAGCAAATTGTATGCAATGCTGCTGTTTAACAACAGCAAACTTTTACAAAACAATAAGGAAAAACAAAATGGGTGGTACAGTAGATGATGGTAGTTTAAGTGTGTTGGTTGAGTCTGCACATTCTCCCTAATATCTGTTAATAGTTTCTTTGGGTGTTAAGTCTTCTTCTATAATTCAAATGTGTTCTCAAATTTCTGTTGATGTTTGACTGCTATGTTTTTGGAATAAAATAGAAGAAAAAGTCAGATGCCTCCCACATAACTTTACCTTCATAAACCTGTGATTTTTCTTTTAATATTGCAGGGACAGCATTTTTATTATGTAGAAAAAAATGGAAGAATTATATCTTAATAAAAATTATATTCTCATTCCACTGTGCAGTAAATTTGGAAGGACCCCATCACTTTCTGCACAATTAATTACATTGTATTTCATTTTAAATGAAAACATTTGATATTTTTTGCCTGTAATCTACACTAAATAACCCATAATGACAAGTGTTTTCAGTAATATTTGCAAATTTATTTAAAATCAAAAACTGAAATTCTGATTCAAATAAGTATCTAGACCCTTTGCTGTGGTATTCCAAATTGTGCTCAGGTGCATCCTGTTTGCTTTTATTTTTCTTGAGATGTGTGTTCAGAACTTGATTGGATTCCAGTTGCAGAAAAATGAATTGATTGTACAACATTTAGAAAGGCAGACATGTACCTGTATATATAAAATCACACAATTCACACTGCATGCCAGGACAAAAAATATAAAACATGAAGTCCAGGAAGCTCTTTGTAGATCTTCACCATCAGATTGTGGTGAGGCATAGATTAGGGCAAGGAGATAAAATCATTTCTAAAACTTTTAGTGTTCTCAGGAGCACAGTTTTCTCAATAATTGTGAAATGGAAGAAGTTTGGGATCACCAGGACTGATCCTAAAGTTGGCTGCCTGGCCAAACTGAATAAATAGGCAAGAAGGACACTGGTCATGGTGATGATCAAAGAACCCAATGGCCACCCTAACAGGGCTTCAGAAGTCCTCTGTTGAGATGGAAGAACCTGTCAGAAGAATGACTGTCTCATCAGCACTTCATCATTCATATTTATTTATGATATTGTGGCTAGATGGGAGCCACTATTGAGTAGATGGTGTGTAACAGTTTAAAGACTCTGAGAGCATGAAGAAAATGATTCTCTGGTCTGATGAGACAAAATGGAAATCTTTGGCTAGAATTCCAAGCACTATGCTCGACAAAAACTAGATTCTGCTCATCACCTGCCTTACATCATCCTCATGGTAAAACATGGTGGTGGCAGCATCTTGTTATGGAAGTGATTCTCAGTGTCGGGGACTGAGAGACTAATCAGAATTGAGGGAAGGATGAATGCAGCCCAATACAGAAGGGTCCTTGAAGAAATCCTGCTCCAAACTGCATGCCACCTTAGACTGGAGTGACTGTTCACCTTTAAGCATAATGATCTGGATCATACAGCCAAGACTACACTAGAATGACTTTCAGACAAGTCTCTGAGTGGCCTAGCCAAAGCCCAGACTTAAACCGCATAGACCATCTGTGAAGAGACCTGGAGATGGTAGTTTACAGAAGCTTAACTGGATCTGCCAGGAAGAACTGGATAACCTGCCCAAACCTAGGTGTGCACAGCTTGTGGAGACATACTCAAGAAGATGTAAAGTTGGAATTGCTACCAAAGGGGCTTCTAAAAAATACAGAATTAAGGGTCTGAATACTTATATGAAATTTGCAAACCTTTCTGAAATCATGTTTTCACTTTGACATTATGGTGTTATTGAGTGTAGACGGGTGGGAAAAAGGGCCAAATTTATTCATTAAATGAATGAAGTGTGCAGAATGTGATCTGAATACTTTCTGAATTCTCTATACTTAAAGAACCACAATCATTATCAATACAGAACAGGATTCATTGGGGCATTTGCTTTTCCTGAAAATCATTTAACTTCTAACATTTTAAAATGTTAAGCGGGTAAAGTTTCATTCTGATTCAATTGTTTTCCAAGTTATGTCCACAGACTCTCATCCTGACAGGCTTACAGAAACTTCTCTGAATGTGGCCAAGATACATTTTTGGGGCATTCAAAAAGATATGAGCCTTACCCTGGCAGGGATTTACTCAGGTGTTGATTGTGTAAGTGGCAGAAGATCAGCTCCTGCATATGAACTATATGAATGACAAATTTTTATGTTCCTTTCTTCATTACAAAGGGATTATGGATGCAGAAACCCACAAAACTGAATGAATGTCTGAATGCTATAATTGAATGTCTGATACTAGAGAATAAATCAACTTTGAAGATTCATTCTCACTTAATCAGCATATATCGGGGCGTGTCCTCTTTATATGCATCAAATGAGCTGTTCAGTTCTGTTGTGGCAGGATAGCTCTTGATGTTGAACCAAGGCCTGACCAGTCTTCAATTTTGATGATTAAAGAAAATGTTAGACTTTACTATAGTGGAGAATTAAACCTGGATTGGTTATAGGTCAGCAGAATGTATGCTTTGTGAACAGTTACACCTGGTGTTTGTAAGACTGTTTGGGCATCCAGTAAGCTGACTCCTGAAATGAAATGACATGGCATCCAGTGTTCCAAGAAAAATCTAAAGCTAATGATAATGTATCCCCATTTCTTTGTGTGGAGGGTGCCATTTGTAACAACGCTGTTTTTGATAGCAGGAAGTTGTGTTGTAGGACATTAGGGGGCACCACTATTTAAGGTGGGGGAGAGCTTATCAACATTGTACAAGATTTTGGAATCAAACAAAACACAGTGTAGTAGTAGTGGTTTTTCTAAGGAAGAAAATGCTCTGATGGAGGATTATGGCTACATGGCTTTTTTTTTAAATTTTATTTTACATTTGGTGCTTTAAGTTTTAATTTTTCAGTTGTTGACCTCTGCCTGCTTTCTTATAGTCTACATTTTCTTGCACTGGCAGAGAACCTGCAAGATCATGTGCACAGATTTTAAGAGGATAGTATAGTCCATATTGATTACATGCATCTAAAGCCCAATTTTACCAATACAAGCTATGCTGATTTGCTTTGGTATTTGCAGATGTCCAGCATGGAAAAACAGCAAGCTAAGTTGTTAACCTTTCCATGTCTGCTTCACGATGATGTCCAGCTCACACTGCATGGGTTGCAAAGGCAACTCCATGAAACTGTGTATTAGAAGAAATGCCACATCCAAGCTATCCTGTGTGACCACCCATTGTTTCCAGGCTTCCGCCTCAATAATGCAGAAATGAGGTCAGCCACAGAAGAGCAGACACACAACACCATCAGAACTTTTTATTCATATGGCACAGAAAAGCTTGATGAACGCTGTTGCACGTGTACTATTGCTCACAGAAATTACATTAAAAAGTACAACTTAATAGCAAAATGTTTTGATCATCCCTCATATAATATCAAACAAACAGGATTCACTTCAAATTCATTCATAGCCATAATAACAGCAGAGAGAAGAAAACATGTTGGCATACTTACATAATAGGGTGAAAGATGGATCAAAAAATGTTGGGCTCAAAACAATCTGGAAAACTGAATCATTCCATAGTATATTAATTGAACAGTCTGATGCATTCTGAGGGTGGAATAATGACAAAAAATTTTTACATGCTCGACAGTGTCTTCTCAGGTTTAACGTCACTCTAATGTTCAAGACCGAGGTCAACCTCACTTGTTAGTCCTGACTGGTCGTATTGCTGTTCTCTTATACTTGCCTTGAGAGTTTGGCCTGCTAAGGGAATGAATTCTCTGGTGTGACTTAAGATTCTTTAAATGATTAAAGCTAATCCCACATTCTGTGCAGGTATGTGGTTTCTCTCCTGTGTGAATTTTCTGGTGTGACTTAAGGGAAGACGGTTGAGTAAATCTTTTCCCACACTCCGAACAGCCATATGGCTTTTCTCCAGTGTGAGTCCTCGAGTGCACCTTCAGATTGATTGTATGAATGAATCTTTTTCCACATTCTTTACAAATGTGAGGTTTCTCACCAGTGTGGCTTCGCTGGTGTATCGTGAGGCAGATGGCATACCTATAGCTTTTCCCACACTCAGCACAACTATATGGTTTCTCTCCAGTGTGAATTCGCTGGTGGGTCAGAAGGGCAGATGGCTGAACAAAGCTTTTACCACAGGCAGTACAAGTGTGGGGTTTCTCACCGGTATGAATGCTCTGATGAACCCTAAGGCCAGAAGGATAATGGAAGCTTTTGCCACAGTCGGCACACACATGTGGTTTCTGTCCAGTGTGAATTTGATTGTGTGCCTTAAGTTTGAATTTGTGACTGAAGCTTTTTCCACATTCATTGCAAATGTGTGTTTTCCCATCTCCGTGAGTCCTCTGATGAGCCAATAGGCCTGACTGATAAGTGAAGCTTTTCTCACACTTTGCACAGCTGTATGGTTTTTCTCCAGTGTGAATGCGTTTATGGATTTTAAGCCTGCTCTTCTCTCTGAAGCTTTGCCCACATTCACTGCAACTGTGTGGCTTTTCCCCAGTGTGAATCCTCTGGTGGTTCTTCAGGGCAGACTGATGACTGTAACTTCTTCCACACTCTGCACAACTATATGGCTTCACCCCTGTATGAGCAATAACATGTATTTTAAAAATACTAACTGCATCAAAACCTTTCCCACATTCTGAGCAGTTGTACAGTTTTCTCCGTTTCTGATGGGTTTGGTCTTTCAATGGATTTGGCTTCTTTTTGAATTTTCTTATATCTTCTGTCATCCACCATGGTGTCTTCAGCCCAAAAACCTTTTGACCTTCAATTTCATCTTTCTCTACATGAGCATTTTCACGTTTACCTTCTGCCTTGATTACTTGGCAGCTGAACCTCAGAGATCCCAGACTGTCACATGTGGCATAATTGCCTGAAGATCCTACTTCTGGTTTAACATTGTGACAAACCTTTATATCAGAGGCCTCTTCTTTTAGGCACAGAAGCCCTTGTTCATGAACCTCCTCTTTAAATGTGAAGGACTCTGGAGTGATGGCCTCCTTTTTTAAGCAAAATGGTTTCTGAGCCATACCTTCCTTTTATAAGAACAGAAAAGCCCTCCTCACATTCTTCTTGACTGCATATAAGCCAAGGGAAATAGAAGACAAGACCAGTTCAAGATTTGTTTGATCAATGGATATTCTGTGGAAACACAAAAAATACAGAAATTTAAAATGACAAATATATTCAAGCATTTTTTGGTTTCCTCAACAAAATCTTTAATTTCCTCCTTTAATTTAAAATTAATCATGGACAGCAAGAAGACCACAGGTACTCACTGCTCCTTACAAAAGAAGAATAACTTTTCCATTCAATTCACCTGTTGCCTACTCCAGTCCCAGTTTAGTCACTACCTGAGTGAAGAGCACATGTTGTCCTCATTTGTTTGTAGGTTGTTCCCCCATTTTACTTTATACCTACCAATTATGTACAGGGTAAGTTGACTAGGATCTCTAATCTGGCTCTCTATAAAAATTTTAGGATTCTCTTGGCTTCTGCTTTATCCTCAATGCTGCCAAAATGCACTCCTTTTCCTTGCAATCCTAATACTGAACTGGATTAAATATGGTTTGTAAATGGAATTAAGGAAGGTAGTATCTAACAACTTGTAGAAAGCAGACCATTACTGAGGCTTTGTTTATTTATTGTACTCTTATTTAGCACTGTTCTCAAATAGTGTCCACAAACAGCACTTGCAGTTATCAGGCTTAGACATAAGGTGTATTCCATGTACAACGATTACAATTATAAATACTTAATAAATTGTGTTCCTATGTAAGCACAGCATACATTTAAAAAATGCCTAATATTATTGTTGTTTCCAAAGATCTGCTTCTAACATGATCTTTTAGCATCTAGTCTACAAAAAAAAAAAAAAACTTTGATCCTCCTGTAAAATTTTAATAGTTTTTTTTTTACAAAAAAAAGTTTGCAAATCCTTGATTTTTTTTTTTTTTAATTAAAAAATTCATAGTTGGAATCAAACAAGTGAAGAAGTTCGTCATGTTTATCATGTTTGCTGTGTGCTTTTAAAAGATTATATTCAAAAGAAACTGATTCTTTAGTATCAAAGTGAAAACTGATCTCTGCAAAGTGGTTTAAATTAATTACAAAATGTAAAACACACAAAATGTAGTTGTTTAAATATTCACTACCCTTTAATATGACACCCCTAAATTATCACTGATGTAGCCAATTGGCTTTAGAAGTCACATCATTAGTTCAATGGAGACCATCTGTATGGCATTTCAATTCATTGTGGTAAACACCAATCATCCGCATTAAAACTACTAACAGGTGAAGTAAATCATGTTGATTACCTTGTTGCAATGGCCCCTTTCATCAAGGAGTGTTGATAAATTAGGGAACAAATGAATAGTTAGTTCTTGAAGGTGATCTGTTTGAAACAATAAAAATGGGAAAGCATATTAAAGATCTTAATGACTTTGTCCAGGGCCAAAATGTGGTGGCTAGACAATTGGGTCAGAGCATCTCCAAAATGGCAAGTCTTGTGGGGCTTTTCAAGTATACAGTGGTTAGTACCTAACAAAAATGGTCCAAGAAAGGACCTCCACAATATTAGGAAGGTGGTTTTAAAAAAAGGCATTTCATCTAGAGTTTGCTAAAAGATATGGGGAAGACTCTGAAGTTGGTTGGAAGAATATTGTATCGTCTGATTTGACCAAAATTAAGTTTTTGGCCATTAGACACATCAAAAACATACCATGCCCACCATGAAGCATCGTAGTGGGAGCACCATGCTAGAGGCATGCATCTCTGCAGCATTCCATTGAAGGCTTGTGAGGGTAGAAGGTAAAATTAATTCAGCAAAATACTTCCTGGTGGAAAACGTGAAGCAGTCTTTAAGAAACCTGTGCCTTTGGGGAAGATTTATTTCCTAGCAAGTTAACCATCCCAAACATAAAGCCAAAGATACACAGGAATGGCTAACAAACAACAATGTTAATGTTCTGGAGTGGCCAATTCAGAGTCCACATCAAAGTCCAAGGGAAACTGTATGGCTGGACTCTAAAAACACTGTTCACGAACAATCACCGTGCAACCTGACAGACCTTCAGCAGTTTTGCAAAGATGAAGGGGGGGGGTTGGGGAGAGAGGGAGTAGTGTCCAGATATGCAAAGCTGAAAGAGAGTGCCTTGTGCGCATAGACTCAAGTCTCTAATGGCTGTCAAAGGGATTTACTAAGGACTGACCCGAATGGCGAAAGAATGGGTGTTGTTAGGATTTGCAGAGACCAGGATCATAGTCTCCTTTGTGATTTTCGCACAGTACTACTCGGATCAATGAATCAGAGAGCAAATCTTTTTTGAAACTTTGAGGTCATCTGCCCAATATATAAAAATATAAAATCGAAGATCCCCTTTGCCTTTCACACAAAAATAATTGTGGCTCAATCAAATAGATAGACAAAAAGATCAGGAGTTTATCAATATTAATCTTGTACATTACCCCCCCCAAAAAAAGATCAAGACCTAAAGTCTCTTATGTCTCCCTACTGATGCCACTGGAGGAGAGTACTTATAAAACACAAAACAGTTGATGGCATTTTTGTAAACCACTTTGCAGAGAAGTTTTAACTTTAACATTAAAATATTTTTCTGTTATTGAGTGTATTAAAAAAAAAGCCTAAATCCACTGTGGTTCTATAGTGTATAACAGTAAAATATAAAAACATGCACGTCTGTGAATACTTTTTATAGGCACTGTAAATATTTAACATTTTGTGTATTATGTTCTGTTTATTCATGTTTTGCGTTAGTATTGTACCAAAAGGACTACTCTGCAGGAGACATGCCAGTAAGAATTTATTTATGCAGTGTACATATAACCATAAACTTCAACTGAATTTACCTATATGCAGAGTATAAATTCAGTAAAAGGAAAAAAAACTGAAGCTATGGAGTTTCAAATTTTAATGTTATAAAAAATACAAAAAATAAATAAAAATGGAATGATCAAAAAAGTACTCATATCTATAGCACTTAAATTGTATAGTGTGAGTCCAGTTCTTTAATTGTTACTAAGTGTTAAACTAACGTCGTTATTAAAGAACAAATTAAGAACAAAAGTAGATACAGACTGAGAGGGAAGCTGACGTCATTATGCACTAATGTCATAATTGGAATCCCTAAAAGGAGTGTGTTATTAAAAAAAAAAAAAAAAAAAGGTTCAATTTTATACGTGCAAAATACTAATATTACAAATCACAGTATTGTGTACTAACAACAATAGTGTTCATGGTAAAGGAGTACGAGCACATTTTGTGACAAGCTGCTACTATGCAACGGCAGTCTTAGAATTTGAGATAAGGTTTTAATAGCGGATGCTGTTTTGGTGCATTCATTCATGAGTCTGAAAACCTGATCGAACCATCTTAAAAGCGTTTGCCTACTTGTGAGTGACAGACGATCAGGAGTACAACGAACAGAGAGGAGTAAACTACTAACCTGGGGGTCGGTGCACTGAGAAGGGGAAGCACAATTCAGGCGAAATCGGACAGCAGACTGGTAGAAGTTTGATGGCGAATTGGCAGACGGTACTACGGAAGCCGAATGCTGAACATGAGAAAGGGTGCTGGACTCGCCGATTCGACCCAAAATCACACAGATTGGCAGCTTTGCCGGTCTGGAATCGCTGCTGACGAACTACGCCTTATGTAACACATTTCCGTTTCGCACGCCCTCTTCCGTACACTAAAATTACATTTTCCCCGCGAACAATTTTTTCAAGCCGCTGTATATTTACAGTAGAGTTCCCGTCATTCACAGTAAAACTTGAAAGGTTTGTTAATAAAGAAATATTATATATTCATTAAAAAAACGCCAGAGGTACAAATTGGAGAGCAGTGACAAAATGTCGTGTGTCTATACCTAAAAATAGTAGGTATGCATGCGCGGCGAAAATCGGGCACAGAGCTGGGATATTCACAGATGCCGCATTCGTTTCAGCTAAGCACGTTAATAGACCGGCCATCTTGGAGCGGTACAGAGTGCATCGATTTAACCTGTGACTTTGACAGAATGCCTCAAAACTGTACAGTCTGTAAATGCAGGACAAGGAGAAACCTACGAAACCTACTGACATGACAGAAAAGTATTACTTTTCACGGGTAAGAGCTCGTATTTGTGTTTTGATATTCTTACTAACTTGTATTTCCTATTACCAGTATTAGTTAGTTGTGTCAGCCTATTGCCAAAACACACAATATACGTTGTGTGTGTAATAAATATATATATATATATATATATATATATATATATAATGTGTGTGTGTGTGTATATGTGTGTATATATATATATATATATATATATATATATATATATATATATATATATATAGTAA
>JANRMT010049829.1:11236522-11282842 GCA_026402145.1 Polypterus bichir lapradei
TATATATATATATATGACATAAGTAATGATATTTTATTTTTCAGTCCTTTAAGTTGTGTGATCTGCTTTACAACCA
Organism: Polypterus bichir lapradei; assembly: GCA_026402145.1. NCBI lineage: Eukaryota > Metazoa > Chordata > Cladistia > Polypteriformes > Polypteridae > Polypterus > Polypterus bichir. Next base: position 11,236,599 of record JANRMT010049829.1, read on the forward strand.
TCATGTACAGTATATCTACCCTTGACATCACTTGGACTGCCCGCAGGTGGTTTGACTCCTTCTTTGGCTGATCGTACCGTGTGCTCTGCTGTGAAGAGATGTCAAGGGTACAGCAGGCATCAATGGGGTGCCTCAAAGTCTGGTGTTGGGCCCTCTCCTTGAGGTCAGTAGGTCCTATCAGTGAGTGCCGATGATACACAGCTATATTTGTTGTTTCCTCGAGGATAGCATGGCATCAGCTTTAAACTCTGCATGTATCATTGACATTGCATTCTGGATGAAGGAATGACATCTCCAGGACAAAGATGAACTTTTTGTTTTCCCAGCTCTTCTGTCTGTTCATCAAACCATCTATGTTCAGTTTGGCTCACTGTTGCTGACACCCACCAAATCTGTACAAAACCTTAAAGGGGTGATTGATGAACAGATTTTCATGTTGCTATGGTGTCTCAATCATGCAGATTCATTCTGTACAATATCTGCAAGATCTGACCATATCTGACAGAGTATGCAGCACATCTCGTGGTCCACGCTTTGGTCTTGTCCCTTCTAGACTACTGCAGCTCTCTGCTTGCAGTGGTACTGGCATGTGACACCAAGGTGCTGCAGGTGATTCAAAATGCAGTGGCACATGTGATGTTCAACCAGTCAAGGTGAACACATCACTCCTCTCTTCAGATCACTACACTGGCTTACTATAGCGGCACATGTTAAGTTCAAATCCTTAATGTTTGTCTGTAGAGTGGTCAGTGGGTCTGCACCAATTTACATGGAGACACTTCTGAGGTCCGATGCGCCTTTTCAACCACTCCGGTCTGCTGTTGAACAACATCTGGTAAAGTCATCTCTGCGAGTTATGAAATTTCAGTCCAGAATCTTCATGTGTAGCTTCATCTGAACGGCTGGATCACTCAATATGTTTAAGAAGCACTTGAAGACTCCCTTGTCTGGTAAATTTTTGTCTAACTGATATTAGTTGTTTGGTTTTGTAACCTAAGAATTGTAACTCACCTGCATTTTGTTCTGTAATATTTACTTGTGATGATGGGTTTTGTAACCTTGTCCTATAATACTTATTTCCAAACACTCCCCCAGACTGATGCTTACTTAATTATGTTTTTATAAGTCACTTTAGATAAGAGCTTCTGCTAAGCAAATAAATGCAAATATAAATCTTTACATAATATTGTTAATATGTGCAAAATATTATTTCAAGGATATACTTGTGAGACTGGATGGTTTTTGTTCAAACTACCTGTCCAAAATATGGAATAAACAGTCCTATTGGTCATTGTTACTGAATGTTAGTCAATAACAGCGGTACACTTAAATAAAATAGGCAAGAAACTGAAAATGTGTTTTGAGGTATTATATTTAATGTTTAAAGTATTTTGGGATCAACAGTTAGCTGATGAAATTTTGTTCACTGCTTTCCAAATCCAGGCATTCTGGATACTCACTGTATTATATTAAAGCTGTTAACACTCGTCCAAGCAGTCTGCTGTATCTGTGTTCCTTCAATTGTAAGTGAAGATGGGCTGTAGGTCCACATCTCCTGCCTTTTCTCCTCTATGCACACTAAACATAGAAGGTGGCCCCTGTTACACTTGCCTGTGTTCCTTGGATAGATGTGGACTCTTGAACAGCCTGTTCTCCTTTTAACTTTCTCTATGCACCGTTGGTTACAAGTTGTCGGTGGCGACCCGTCTCCAATATGTCTGCGACGCAATTTCCGTCGAAACCCATAGTTTAAGAAACACCAGGGAAACCGCAGAAAACTTCAAAATTCTCACAAAATCTCGTCGAGAAATTAACTTATTTAATTTTGTCAAGCAAGACGCATGTGCAGAAGTAACGCATGCTCACTGGAATTGAGTCCTGCGGAAACACGGGACCGGAACGCGAGGCGAGTGTTTTGTTTAATATTTCTTTCCTCCCATACTTTCGGGTGCAACGAGCACTAATGTCCATAAGACTCAGAGACGCTAATGACATCGGAGCGTTTTGATTTACACAAAGCCAGCAGGGTCGCAATCCGTGAGGACGGAGTGACGTAGGACGCACGCTCATGCTTTCCGAGAGGGGTCTGGCTGCAGACTCTGTAAGCTGTGGAGGGTACTCTTGGTTTTCCCGACCAGCGTTCACATGGAGTTGGGCGTTCGGCACCTCCGCTTCTACTGCGTTGTGATCGCTAGGTTTTCTCATTTCGTCCTGTCTATTTTGCCATCGTCGTATTATGTCGTGTTACATCGTAATTGGTCTGCTGCTCGTAAGTAGTCAAAAAGAGTAGTAAAACTGTTAGTTTGAAGCCACTGTAGTGAATGGTGTTAAAACTAACCCGGTGTAATATGCATCATTCATAGGGCACATACAGTATTTCATAGAAAGCCTAGTTTTTCTACGTTGTACGTATGCTAATACAATAATTTATAAAAACGTGTATCAGAATTATTCATGAAACTGTTTGCATCATGTATTCAGTATAAATGTTCGACAGTCATTACCAAATTTAAGTAATTTTAAGATTGGTCAGTTAAAACGGTTAAACTCAGGAGCACAATATAGAAATGTTCAATATCCTTACTATACATCTATGGATATATAAAATATATATATTTTTATCTACATACAGCCCCTTTACATAGTTAAGGAGCGCACATGTTCTACAATCATACCATTTAGAATGACCAATCATCCTGGCCTGCATGTCTGTAAGGTGTTTGGAGAAAACAAAATATTGGGACAAACCCACTTGAGAAACAGAGAGAATTTGCATACTCCACACACATTCCATGATATGCACTCTTTTGGTTATAAGTAGAGGGCCATAGTACTACAGCTTATATACATTTTGATTTTTTTTGCAATTTCAGCTCAAACATAAGATACAGCTTTTGTTCACACAGTGTCAAAGTCTTTGGCAGCATGGTGGTTTTAAAGTGCAGTGATTCCTATATTTGAACCCAAGACGATGGAGCTGTGAGGTGGCAACACTAAAAAATGTGTCACCACCCCCACACTGATATTTCTGTTGAAGTTGACATAAGACACAGTTTTCTGAATTGTTTCACTTATTTTAGTTATTCATGCTTTAATACTGTTCACAGAGACATTTACACAATTTTTAACATTAGCTACATGACTGAAAAGCCCTGAAATGTCCTTCCATTATAAAGTCATCCTCAAGTGCAATCTCAACTCTGACCGGGTCCCATAGAGTCTTTATTATCATGTAGTAAAATTCTTCTTTGCAAGTGCTAATCAACTTGCAATACGTGCCGTGATTAAGTCTATCCTTGAACATTCTGTCTTTCTTACTTGAAAAATCTCAAAATGTAATTGACGTAGCACATAGATACAATACTAATTTAGCAAATACAATGTCATTGTTCATTGTGTATTGTGTGTTTAACAAGAACAGAGTTTTCTATGTTATCAAAGAAGCAGGAGAAGACTATGCTATACAATATTAGTTGAAAGTGTTTGCCAGTTGTACTTGAACTGACTGCACAAACCAACAGTCATTTTTAATACAGCTCTTGTCAGAAGCTGGATGGTAAAAAAATAAAAAATAACTAGCCAAAATCAAACATGACAAGACAAGAATTAGTAAAATAGGTTAAGATGTGAGGCAAAAATCATAAGTAGCGAATCATAGTGAGAAAGGTAGAAACCACAAAATAGTGAATAGAGCAAAAACCAACATATTAAATGTAAACCTTTGTCAAGGAGCAAAAGAGTTTTAGTTGAGATTCTAAATGTTCAAACAAAAATGTTGGTTATTAGATTGTACCCGCAAACTTTGACGATGAGCACTTTGTGCTGCTGGCGTATCAGTCATTGTGCTGATGAAAACACTTGGTGTGACTTCTGGTGCTCCACGTATGAGAAGAATATATTTATTTTTAAACACCATCAAAAGCGCACCTGATTCAATTTGTTAACATATGAAACCCCCACAGGCCAAGGTGAAACTGAAAAATAAAATCAACATAAACTCCAAATCAGGACAATAGTTAAGAAGGTCTCACATTTTTCTTTTCACAGAAGCTGGAATGATGCAGCAGAGCTACAGTTCAGTGGTCTGAAGTATTGTATGACCTTCCATAGGTCCAAGAAAGAGCAAGGATTTGTGTACAGCCAAGAGGATTATGAGTGGGTGCTGTCCCTTCATACAAGGAAAAGCATGGAGAGTGTTAAAGAGGAGGTAAGCACAGAAGAGTCTTTCCAAATTAAAGAGGAGGTTAATGATCTGGGGGCACCATTCATTAAAGAAGAGCTCCCTGAAATGAAGGTTTGTGTTAACATTAAACCAGAAGAGGTGCCCTTAGATGAAAAGAGTCATGATCAGAATAAAGAAATCTCACCAAGATCTTTGGATTGCACTCATCACACATTTAAGGAAGAGTCTGACACTGGAAAAGAGGATACCAAAATCGACTCGATCAAGGAGGACTTTAAAACATGTGAAAGTGTTTCCAGTCAGCAAACTCCATGGTGGCTGACAGAAGATATAAGGAATTTCAAAAAGAGACGAAATATGATGAAAGACCAGACAAATCGGGAAAGGTCCAAACAGTACATTTGTTGTGAATGTGGAAAGACTTTTATTTATCTGTCTGGCCTGAAGCTTCACCAGAACAGTCATACAGGAAACAAACCCCACAGTTGTACTGTGTGCGGGAAAAGCTTCACTCGAATATCTGCTCTTAAGTCGCACCAGAGAATTCACACTGGAGAGAAACCGTATAGCTGTGCTGAATGTGGTAAATGTTTCAGTCATTCTTTTAGCCTTGCGTCACACCAGAGAACTCACAATGGTGAGGAACGGTACAAATGTGTAGAATCTGGAAGACTTTTCAGTCCTACATTTGACCTTGATACAAGCCATAGGATTCGCATTTGTCGGTCTTTAAGTTCAACGTTAAGTGAGCCGAGCTCTGAAACATGGATGTCTCTGTAAAGGTAAACACACTCTGGGGACGAGAGGTCCTGTGAGCATAAAATGGTAAGAAGGGCATCAGATTATCAATAGGAGAAAAATAGGCCAGTTGAAAATGGCCATATACCTCTTTGCAGGTTTTGAGATATTGAGGACTAAAAACTTATAGCATAGCAAGAAAAACAGTGTTAAGTCCTAAAACATAAATAATCTAAAAATCACGACTAGTGAGGGAAGCAGCACTGACACCAGAGGGTGTATCTGCTAAAGACAAGTGAGAAACTGGCTGTTACTGGAAATGGATGTACATAAATAGAAGATCTCCATATAGGAAGACTTGTATTACACATATCTGTGTGTGTGTATATATAATATATATGTAATATAATGTATATGTTTCTTCATTGGGAAGAAACACTACTTTTCCTTGATGAACACGAATTAGACAAGCTACAAGTCTCCAACTTAAATTTAAAAGCCAAACAATATCTACATACATCTGTCATATCACCTATGTCCATATATTCAATCTCTTTTCGCTTTTATCTTTTCATCGATATCGCATTGAATTTTGATTCCGTGTTTGGAATTACATCGTGACAACGCAACGTATAACTGCCCATGAGTGAATATCGTTTCTTTGTCTCTACAGGAAATTTGTCTGACAATAGCATTCACTTTTTCAAATCTCTTTGCATAAGCTCTTGTCTCGCGGGGCTTGAAATTTTCCCTCGCTGGATTTCACTTTCACCAAACAAGTCGTCTTTTAATTTTCACAGATATGCCTCTTCATTGGGAAGAAACACCCCCCCCCGATGGCAACACGAATTAGACAATCTACAAGTCTCCGACTTAAAGTTTAAATTCGAACAATATATTCAATCTCTTTCCTTGTTCTGTTATTTCACCGAGTAATAATTTCCTTTTGTTTGCACTAATGAGATCTTTACTATATTTTTTTTGAGACTTTTGAATTTTTGTACTTCCATTATCTTTAACCTGCTCTGCATGTGTACTGTGCCAACATTTTTGAATTTTTTACAACGTTCTACTTTATCTTCTACTCTTTGTCTTTTATCTCCGGCCCCAGGCATGGTTAAATCTTTTGGCAGAAAATCTTGTCTCGCGGGATGTGAAAGTGTCTCTCTGAGCAAATCACGTCTTGTCTCCTTCCAAGATTTTTTTTTATTAAAGATATACTGTGTGTATATATATATATATATAATATATATATATATATATATATACACACACACACAGTGGAACACAGTTTCTTAATCTATGTGTTGTGACTCACCATTGTATTTATTGAAAATGTTTTGCGAAGTATCTCGCAATGGATATATGCTGGTGTGTTGTTTAAGTAATCAACAGTGTTGCACTGTAATAATCAGGAGTGATTCTCCAACTGGGACAACTATGCCTGTCAGCAGCGATTCTCTAAGGAGGATCCCATCTCATCTAAGAATGTCGGTGATGATTCTAGAATGGGGATTATTGCCCCTCTGCTATGACTGTTGGTTGTGATTCTCTCGGGGGAACACACCCCCTTACCTTCGAAGGTTATCATGGACTGGGTCTTGACGACACTAAGAAGGGCAAGATTGGGTCATGAGAAAAAAGTTTAAGAAGCTCTGCAATGAAAGATTCTTTATCAGGAACACCAAACCTTGGAAGTATCAAACCCAGGGTTATGGAGGGCTGTAGTGGCTGCAAGATTTTGTTGAACTTGTCCTTGCTTAGCCACCAGCTAGTGCTATGCTGCCTCTGCTGATTATTCTCTCTGATTTAATCTGTCGCTGCTTGTTTGATTTAGATGTTAACATTTTTAAACTCAATAAAACAATACATAAAGCTCTAAGTCTGCACACTTCTCTTATTTTCAATTTCTACTACATTGCAAGCTCATGGTAGGTTGCTGTGGTGGTGATATTTTTCTGTTTATGGAAACTGTTTTGAATTAGTGAAAAACAAATATTCATCTTAAATTTTGATGCCTTTCCACAACATTCACACGATCTGTGATTTTAAATTGTAATGGTACTTAATGTGAAGATTAAAGCCATGTGTAGTTTTGAATGTCTCTGTTACATTGAGTGTAAAATAATTCACGTTATGTCTTTTTTAAAATAAAATTTCTATTTGCTCATTGTTTCTTAACATTATATTGGATCATTTTGTTAATTACAAATTCTAAGTTGGTGAATTGTATCAATTTGCATCAATACTTTTAACCATTCTTCCTAGTAGAGTTTCTGCAGATCATTCAAGTTGGTTGGCTCAAGGAGTCCCACAGATTCTAAGTGGAACTGAAATCAGGATGTTGGCTAGGGTATTGTAAGGATTTTTTGTTTTTCCCCCAAGCCTTCCCAGTGTAATACAGGATGCTTTTTATCTCCAGGGACTGGAAATTTTGTTAAGGCTTATGGAAAAAGTATAGTCCAAAGGCGCAATCCAGTCAAGCTATATGATCTGCAAAATCACTCGTAAGCAAAATAGGGTCAGATGTACCCCGGAAGACTTAAGGATACTAGTTTGAATACTTACACAATCAGCATTTATCACATTTTTAATTTTTTTGAAATATAATTTTGACAAATTATTTACTTTCCGCAGAGGAAAGCAAGGATGGACTGGCTTCTTGACCAGTTTGGAAGGTTCCTTGTCTACTCAAAGGATCCATATAATGTATGGAGGATTTAGGTGGATGTCGTTTTTGGAATGGTTTATGTTACCTTTCCCAGAAAGGATTGTTAAATGGAAGACCAAAGGGGAATGCTTGTCAGGGCTGAATGCTATCCTGCCTGCTATACTAAAATAAGATTGAAATATACATAGATATTCTCTGTCTATGCTATCCTACTTACTATAGTAAAACAAATATCTAATTAAATATGTATCTGTATCATCTGAAATCCAGATAAATGTGAGAATTTCGAAGGGGACTGAAAGGTTGATCATCCATTTCTTTTGTGTTTCGACACTTCACCCCGCATCTGGAAGAACAAAAAACCCATTGGAGAAAAGTTTCTTTCTGGATTTATGTGCTTTTCCTGTGACAAGTTCATGTGATTTTTTGTCAGGTTTGCTAAACTTCTTCCTAGGAACACTTGCAACTTCTTCAGATCTTTATACAACAACTGAAACACGGTAGGACAAATTTTCATAACATTCTAGAAATTGTTCATTTGTCATATCAATTCATTTTCACCATCATCACATCTGTGGGACCGGACTGTTTTGTGTTTATCATTAACTGTTTTGTACTTAGTGTTTTGTTCTGTGTTAGTTAATTTTTGTTGCAGTTGGGGCTATTAGGGAGGGCTTTTGCATTCATTGTTTTTAATTGATTAATATATTCTTTATTATTGATTCATTTTGTGGCACTTATTAGGTGTCTCTGTATGTAAGTGTGCACAAACTGAGTCAAAGCTGGGGTGTGTTCCTGGGGTCCCCATAATAAATAAATCACCATTTTTGGATGGTGTGGATCTTAGCATTTCACAGCCACTACAAGTTGGTCCACTTGTACCTTGACATGGACACCTATGTGAAAAAGAAGGACCAATGTGTGAGATGGGAGCAGTCAATACCTCATCTCAACACCATGGGGCAGGCCACAAAACATCATGGAATGCCTGACAGAGTTCTTTTATCCACACATTCATGGAGAGGAGGCCAGTCGAAAAGGAGATGCTTGCTGGCCTAAGAAGGCACGTGGTCACCAGAGAATGGCCAGAAAAAAAAACTGAATGGGAAAAGTGGGCTTGAGACTTGTAAGGATGGAACTGAATGGGCGGCAGGATTATTTATTCTTTTGTAATTTTGGATTTTGTCTTTTCGTCCATGCATACCTCACTCAAACTATTGTTGTATTGAATCATTAAAGAGACTTGTGTATTTTAGCATATTTAAGCCTTCCATAGCCATGACAAATAAGTATTGGTACCCTTTCACTATTTAAAAACAAATCACAATTTTTCATGAAATAATCTGAAACTGACAAAAGTAATTGGCATTCACTATTCTTTATTCCATAGATGATTTGCTTTTGATTAAAGATTTAACGCATTATTTTAAAACATAAGAAAATTGCATGGACAGAATTATTCAGACCCATTTAAAGTTATCAGACGCAAGTGGGTTGCTGTGATATCTCAAGCAGACTAATTCCTGTAATTAGTATCACAAAGGTCTTCAGTTTACCTCGATAAAAGTATAAGTGTCTGTGTGTCTTTTGGATTGCTCTGTCTCTTTCATTCCAACAGATGGCACATCATAAACATTTGTAGTAATAAAATGCCTCACTACAACTGTTTGATGTGCCATCTGTGGGAATAATAATACATTTTATTCATGTAGTGCCTTTCCCATGCTGAAGGGAATGTGATGCGTTTTATTACTACATGAATTACAAAATACATTCCAATAGGCGGTGCACTGCAAACATTAAGGGTGAGACCTATGTTGATTCTTTAGATTTTATCCCATGTTAGACTGGTAGTACAGATAGTCTTATAATCTACCTTTGCAAATGCAGATAGTCCTCATCCAACTGTGTTGTGCCATTGTGTGGATATGTTAACTAATACAATGTCTTCTAAAAATCAACATAAGTAATATGCACTTTGGTTGTTTCCTCATGGAATGCTTGGTCAACTACTCCAAAAAATGGGAGACATGATAGGAACCCCCTCACCTTGTGTTAAATGCAGAGTTAATTTATAAACTGGACCAGTAGAAAAGAAAAATGTAACTGGGAAGACCACACATGAAAAGGGATAAATATGCTTCCCTCAGCTCCAACCTCACATAGATCAAGAACCTACCCATAGATGGCTTAAAAACAGTGGAGAAAAGAACAGTAGATGAGTTTCTGATCATAGCTGCTCAAAATAGCAGTTGATAGCATCTATGGAACAATATGGTAAAAGAGGTAAATGTTGATTCTGTCAGACAGAGCTAGAGACAGTCAAACGTCAGGTTGTGAAATTCTGATAGCATTGATAGCAATGACTGACTGACATGACTTGAAGGGTTATACTGTACATCCAAATACATTGCAATGCTGCCAGACTAATTAACTGTAAAATTAGAAACAAATACCAGTTACCAGCACCAGAGACATAATGGGACTGCATGCCAAACCACACGACAGGAGATGGGATGTTATTCACCAGGAGACCAGATCTCATCATTAAAATTAACAAGAGGATGGTTACTGGTGGTTTCAGTCCCAAGTGACTACTCAGTATTGAGTCTTATTGTTGAGGCAAAAACCAACAAAATACTAAAATGTGACCAGAGATTTGCCACATGTGTATTCTTACATTCATCCTCAGATGAACTTGGATATTTAAATAAACGATGTGTTTCACATACCATTACCCAGGCAACCCAGCCAAGGTTGATCAGACCTCAGCCCATGTCTAAGCAGCATTCACACACCATGGTTTATCCCTCCAGAGCCACAGCCAACTTGAAGCCTTTTCAGCTGCCTCTGTGATGTTCCCGATGGCTTTCATCTGTGCTACACTTTTGACAACCCATTGCCTAAAGGCCCAGCAGAGAGAATAGACTACAAACACCCTACATCCAACTTCTCCAGGCATGTATGTGGAACTTCAGTACTAAGTGTGCATATCTGGATCTTTTCTATAAATCGTCTTCCTCTAATCAGTCTTTCCAGGGACTGTCGACTCCAATATAACTAACTTCTTTAATGTGTCTGACCTAAGTGTTTTCTTGGAAACTTGAGCTGCCTCCCTCAAACTACCTCAATGTGCCAGTCCTTAGTCTTTCCTAGTAGGCATGTGGAATACCTTGGCTGAAGCTGCATCTTCTCCCCTACTTCCACAAAGATGATGGAATGCCTCATCAGTCTATGGTTCGTGCTCGGGATGATGCTACTGCAGATGGATCCTCCACCTGTTCTCCTCACCAGATTGTGGCACCACCAATATCATCCCTTTTCCAGAGACTTTGGGCAGCAGCTGAGGATGAGTGTGAGTGTATCTCTGTTGACACAGCAGGCATGCTGGTAATTCAGCAATTGTTTGTCCCAGCAAAGTGGATGGACTGGGGAGGACATTGTAGACTGACTCAATCAAGAACTTAATATGATGGGTTTTGGCCTGCTGGAGTCTATGGCCACAAGATCATCCTTTTCAATGCATGCTCCCATCTTCTCTATGTGCCATGTTCCTACCATTCTATGGGCATTAATTTCCTCCACTCCTACTTGCATCTCATCCAGGATTAGTTTACATCTCTACTTGTGTTTTGGACTTGTCATAATGAGATGCTGGGATGTTACCCAAGCCTACCCTGCCAGATGCCACTGCTCCCAAGAACACTTTGTACCATAACTGCAGCTCTGCCTAATCAACTGCATTTCTTTCTCCACTTTCTACCCTTTCTTATCTCAATACCTCCTTGAGACCCCTTTAGGGTTTGTTGACTCCCTGTATCACCACCCCTCCCTTGCATAGGAAACCAAGAACTTTTTACTCAGGCTGCCGAATGTAAGCATTGGCTGCTTGTTATGCCTGTACATGGCGGTAGAGGTATGGACTGACCATCCTCTTAGTGGTTTAGATCGGTGGCTTTCAACTTTTTTGGCAAGTGGACTGGTTTTAAAAAATTGCAACCAGTGGACCAGTGTCATAGAGTTTCAAGCTGCTCATTTAATGACAATTGATTGTCGTTCTGGGTTGGAAAACAAGTGGCTCATTTTATCTTATGCTTCCAAGTTTAATACATAAAGAGCTCTGAGGACTAACAATTTTACATAGTGTATTTTTCTGGCTCGGCAACACACATTTATAGCATTCATGTAATGGGCTGGCCTGTGAACTGACAAAACATCTCTAGAATGAGTGGTTGGAAATCACTGGCTAAACTCTTGTGAGTAAAACCACTAGCCACAGTCAGGGGGATGAATACTTATGTCATCAATAATTTAGTGTTTTATATTTTGTCACATGTGCACCTGTGAATCACCCTTTAGGCTCTGTTAAGTAAAGCAGTACCACCCCAGAGCAAAAGGGGGTGCTGTCGTTAACAGTGACTTCCTTTTCATCCACAGTTCCAAAAAGCAGCCCAAGGAAGCCATCTAGTGCCCATCTTCACCCCTGAGAAGGCTCTACAACTTCCAGTCAGGACACAGTAAAAACAGGTTGTGCCCGGAAGATGGTTTACTTGGGTGTATTTATGCCTGATTTGTGCTCAAAAGATAAAGTAACCTTCATTTTGTTTATTTCTTTGGCTAGACGGCTATAATTAAATGGGGAATCCCGGCTGGTGCCCCAACTTTTTTTTCTGGTTTCTTCATAATCTGCCCACTGGTTACAATTTGCAGTTAATTTGGACCACTGCAGAGCTCTCTTTCCACTTTGACACTGATGAACAGAAAGAGACTCCTTAATGTTTAAAAAGGCAAGTTAAATCCACTGAAATTCAATACTATGCAAAATACATCTTTTATAGACAGAGTTTGTAGTAAAGCAGAGAAATGGTTAGTACTGCCAGTCATGGGTTCAAGTCAAGTCAACACTCAAATAGTACATTTAAAAATAAACTGCTCATGTCTGGTTCTTGTCAGTCTGGAGTACACACATCTCTTCATGTGCTTTCCTCATATGTCCCCAGGGATGTGCAGGTTAACTAACCTGGTGATTTGGTGAAGGACTTGCCTGTGTTGTGGGAGTGAAAGGGCTCTGTGAAGGACTGGCCTGCTGCTCAAGGAATGTTCTTGTTTTGTACTGAATGGTACCAGGATAGGCTCCAGCCTCCATGACCCTAGATCGGATCAGCTGAACTTGACAAACATATGTAAAGTAGTAAAGAACACCTGTATCCCCAATGATGCACATTAACCACAGAGTATACATCATTTTTACAAAGAGGAGAAGGAGTTATGTCCTTGAGAAAATGTGTCAACAATCCCAGCAGCTGGAGTGGTATGTCCATTAAAAACAAAATGAAAAATTAAGTCAGGGAAAGCCTCCATTACATAATTACTTGTTTTATACGTAAACTCTTTCTACATGCTAAATGTTCCATTTTGAATGTATGTAAGACTTGGGATGTGGAAAAAGGTCACACAATGTGCAAATACAGGCAGAGTGGGTTAATATGTTAGACCCTAAGCAAGTCAGTCAGTCTGCTAGCATTCCAGTCAACAATCATCCTAATATATTAGACTCACAACATCCAATTTTACGCCAAGGATTTTAATGTGATCCTATCTCAGCAGCACTGGGCACAAGGCAGGAGACAGTCGATTCACACACATTCAAACAAGAGCACGTTTGAAGTGCCAGATGACTTAACCTGCACATTTTTGGATATACAGGAGGCAAACCCAAAGAAAAAAAGGAAAACATGCAAAACACACAGGTACAAAACTCAAGCCCAGGATGCTGAATCCATGAAGTGCTTCACCGGTGATTTAAATATGGAGACCAATGTAACTTTGACATCCATAAATAGATCATCCAAGGATTTAAGAGACCTGTAGAAAAGTTTTGTCCCTCCTTGGGATTTTCAGAACTCCTACATCTACAGACCACAATGTACATCCCCATTGGCAGCAGTAATTAGTTATGAAATGCAGAAAAGGGGAGTAAGCCAACCCATTGTTGTGTTTTAAAAATGTCTTTAAACCAAACTGAGAGCCAATTAACAGACTTAATAACTGGAGTAATATGGTCATATATATTAATATGGTCATATATATTAATTAACAGCCTGATGCCATGTTTTAAGCTAACTGTAGAATAGCAGGAGAAAGATTTGAACCACTTGGTCATAAAACATTGCAATAGTCAACATAGCAAAATGAATGAACTGGCCTTTCTAACTTAATTCCACATAAGAAGCAATAGAAAACTGGTCTCTAAAAATAAAAAATAAATAATAGAAATGCATGCACTAGAGGCTGAAATAAAACTCTAACCTACTGTTTTCTATTTAAAAGTAAGAGTTCTGAAGGAAGTGTTCAAGCTGAACTGAAGGATTCCCAGGGCACACAGAGCTCAGATCAAGGCACACAAACTTTTAGAGCCTGGTTTAGAGATTGGAAATCTTTTGTTCTGTTCCCTTCATTGAGATTAAAATGGCATCTCTGTTAGTTCTTGCTAAAGATGATTTGGTAAAATGTTAGTGTATTTTATTCCTTCTGTAGCCTGTTTGAACCCAGTTATCTGAGCATGCTTCATTTTAAGGTGTTTTAAAACTGCACCGTAGCCTAATGCCCAAGGTTAAATTGCTTGATGTGGAAGATGAACATTCCAACTGTAAACTGTTCTCTTTTTAATTTTTGTTGGCCATCAACTTTGGCTCATCAATTCCGAGGGGCTGCACATTTCAGTACCCTTTTGTATGTTGTTTTTGTTAGGTGGGTCATCATATTGTTCATCAGTGGGTACTTTTTGTGGCACCTGCATGAACACTTCGATGAAAGTTCAAGCTGGATTGGTAACTGAAGTTCTTGCTGCACTCTTTACAACTGTATGGCTTCTCTCCAGTGTGAATTCTCTGGTGTAGCTGAAGGCTTGATATCCGTGTGAATCTCTTCCCACATTCAGCACACTGGTATGGCTTCTCTCCAGTGTGAGTTCTCATGTGTAATCGAAGGCTTGAGAGTCGGGTGAAACATTTCCCACACTGGGCACAGACATGTGGTTTCTCCCCTGTGTGAGTTCTCTGATGTAAGTGAAGGTTTGATATCTGAGTGAAGCTTTGCCCACATTCCACACACACATGTGGCCTCTCGCCTGTATGAATGCTTTGATGAACCTTTAGAGCGGACCGATAATTGAAGCTTTTCCCACACTCGTTACAAGTCAGTGGTTTCTCCCCTGTATGAATTCGCTTGTGTACCGTAAGTCTAAACTTTTCACGAAAACTTTTGCCACATTCTGGACAAATGTGTGGTTTCTCACCTGTATGAGTCCTCTGATGAGCCTGGAGGCCAGACAGATAACTGAAGGTCCTTCCACATTTTGGGCAAGTGTACGGTTTCTCTCCAGTGTGAATCCTCTGGTGCAACTGAAGACTTGATATCAAACTGAAACGTTTCCCACAGTCAGCACAAACGTGTGGTTTCTGACCTGTGTGAGTCCTTTGGTGAACATAAAGACCAGATGGGTAACTGTAGCTCTTCTCACAGATGGCACATCTGTATGGCTTTTCCCCAGTGTGTGTTCTCTGGTGTAACTGAAGACTTGTTATTCGAGTAAAGCTTTTCCCACATGCAACACATACATGTGGCAACTTTCCTGTGAGAGTTCCCTCATATAACTGAGAGGTTGATAACTCAGTGTTTTGTCCACATTCAGCAAAGATGTGTGGGTTCCCTTCCGTATGAATACTCAGGTGAACACTAAGATCAGACAGACTAGTGAAGCTCTTTCCACATTCTCCACAAATGTCTGGTTTATCACTGGCGTGTGTCTTCTGATGAGCCTGAAGGCCAGACAGATAACTGAAGCTCTTCCCACACTGTGCACACGAGTACGGTTTTTCTCCAGTGTGAATTCTCTGATGTAAATTGAGGCTAGATATCCGATTGAAACAATTCCCACATACAGCACATCTGTACGGTTTCTCTCCCGTGTGAATTCTCCAGTGTAATCGTAGGCTGGACAGGCGTGTGAAGCTCTTCCCACATTCACAACACAGATGTGGCTTCTCCCCAGTGTGAGTTCGCTGGTGTAACTGAAGGTTGGATAGCTGTGCAAAGCTTTGCCCGCATTCAGCACAAACATGTGGCTTCTCTCCCGTATGAATATTTTGATGAATCTTGAGATCAGACAGGTAATTGAAGCTTTTTCCACACTCCGTACATATCAGCGGTTTCTCACCAGTGTGAGTTCTCATGTGTACTTTAAGGCGAAACTTTTCACTGAAGCTTTTTCCACATTTGTCGCAAACATGTGGTTTCTCACCTGTATGAGTCTTCTGATGTGCTTGGAGGCCAGATTGGTAACTGAAGCGCCTTTCACACTCTGCACAACTATACGGTTTCTCTCCAGTGTGAACTCTCTGATGTAACTGAAGACTAGAAACTAAAGTGAAGCTTTTCCCACAGTCACTACAAACATGTGGCTTTTTACCTGTATGAGTTTTTTGGTGGATGTAAAGGCCAGATAAATAACTGTAGCTCTTCCCACACTGAGTACATTTGTAGGGTTTTTCCCCTGTGTGAACTGTTAGGTGAACTTTGAGGATGCCAAGAGTATCAAAATTTTTCCCACATTCAGAACAACTGAACATTTTTGCCTGCTTCTGACCCATTTGTTTCAACATCTTTGGCTTCTTTTTGAAATTTCTTATATCTTCTGTTAGCCACCATGGTGTTCCCTGCCTAGAATCATCATGAAAGTTTTTATGGGCACCTTCTCCAGAATGACATGGTTCCTTCACGGCTTGATGACCACTCTCCAACAATCCCACGGCAAGCATTTCACATTTATTATCTATGGATGCATCTTCAACGGAGGACTCTGTGACATTTTTGTCTTTGGAATAAATTTGAATTTCAGAGATCTCTTCTTTAATGCACAGAGACCCTGGCTCAAGGTCCTCTTCTTTAAAGCATGGTTGACCATCATCCTCCTTTTTAAAGTGTACGAGCCTGTGATCTGTGTCTCCCTTTACAAGTTGAAGAGGAACGTGCTTAGAATTCTCTTGACTGCTGACAAACTCCTGCTTACAGTTCCCCTTCTTGAGACTCATTGAAAAGAAGCAAGGGACTTCTGAGTGGTCCTCTCCAGTTTTCTTACATTACTCGGTTTCTACAAAAAGACACAACAGTACAAATAACCTTATGAAACAGAAAGTGTCACTTTTTTAAAAAAGTTTTCAAAAAACAATAATTTTGCACACACTTTTAAGCGTCATACTTCATGTAATTAAAATGAACTGGAAAAAAGCTACAATTGCAAACAATGGATTCTGTATAAACCAATTAAAATTCATTAAACCCACTTAAAAGCTACCTAATGGGCTGAGGGAGGTGAGGACCCCACAGCTGCTCTGCATTTCTTTTTTCACCATACAATTTGACTTCCATGGGGTCAAAAACTGGCTATTGAGTTAAGTTCAGATTCGGATTTAGCAATGTTGACAACATTGAGAAAAGTTTACTTTAGCATGGTGTCCATATGCGTGTGTGTGAAAAATCGAAAGCACTTGTGTTGTGGCACTGTTACTTAAACTATACAGCCTGGGCTGCTGGGAGTTGTAGTATAACACTACTGGACAGTTTTGGAGGGTGCATGGGCTGCTAGGAAGAAGACTGAGCCAGCAGGCCTTTGAAAAGGAAACCAGAGGATTATAATCATCCTTCTGTTATGCATATGCTGTTTGCACCATCTGGATGTACAGTATGTGCTCTTGTGACTCTCTGTACATATGAGTTCATCCAAATTTAATATGTCATCATCTGGAGAGTGCTCCAAATCACCTCACACTGCATCTGGAACTGGTAGGACAAACTTCTACATTCCTTTTGGAGAGCTGTTTATAAGGTCTTTCACTAATCCATTGTCAACTGTCCCAGGTATTCTGGACTGTATTTGGACTTTGTTATTAGTGTTTCTAGTGTGAGTCTATTGTTTATTGTTTTTCAAGCTGTTTTATAAGTTAATATCACCATTGAGGGGTGGCTGGAGGGGGTGCATGTGTACACAGTTTTGGTTGTATTGTGTAATCATTTTGGTTAAAATAATTATAATTTAACCATTCATTGTGCAAATAACCGTGTCTCTGTGTGTGAGTGTGTGTATGCTGGGTATGTTCCTGGGGTCTCCACTATAAAGTAAAGAGAAAGAAGGTGAAAATCTAAGCGTCACCGTGACCACAACAGTGTGGACATCTATTCAGGAACCAAACTGAAATTTTGTTGTACTGTAAAACTGCTTTCACAAATAATGACCAACAAAATGTACAGTCAGATTTAAAAAAAAAAAACAACTTATTAATCAATTAATTTCTTGAACCCGTTTCATCCACTTCAAGGTTGCAATTGGAGGAAACCTCCCTGGATGTTATGCCAGATACTGACTGGTGGGGCATACTCATGCCAATCCAATACAATGTGTTTTGTATGTAGAAAGAATCCCACACAAATAGGGTAAGAATGTGCAATATGTAATTCTGGTCCTGGAGCCTCACTGCAGCAGTACAGGCCAGTGCACTACCATACTACCCATATTTCCAAAGACAACATAAAAGTGACAAAAATCTTCTAAAACAAGCGACCTGATTATCAATGTGTTATTTAATCATCTAGTTATCAGTTGTGGGATCCCATATTGAGAGAGTCCACAGAGTACAGATGTTCTGTCAAAATATCCCATTTATTGAGCTGCACTGCTAATGATTACCGTTCATGCACACATCATAATTACACCATGCTTTCTCATTTTCATGCCCATAAAGTCATGCTGCTGGTGGAGTTTGTATTAAGTGTTTGAGCAGTTTTACAGAGTCTTTACCAGTATGAGTGTTACACATAGATAAAATATTTAAGTTGCATTTGTTAATTTTATTTACTGTTCTATGGTGTTTGTACCCTGCATTGCATCCAAATAGTCAAATGAAGTGCAAGACAAGCACAGTATATGATAAGGAGGCAGCTACTTTGAACTCTTATGGACTGCTAACTCTGATTATTGCTGCTATGTAAAAATGTGCAAAACCTAATGTGTTTGCATCTTTAAGTGAGGCCACTCCGTTTGTGTGTGTTTACTTTTGTGGCGGATGAAAATGGTTTATTCACCTGAATATTAAAAAAATACCCATTGTAAGCCCTTTATTGTATTTAGTTCCAGAATGGATAACAGAATCTGGTGTTTTAGAACTCATTATTCTTTATCATTCTTCAAAGTACTTTTTATTGTTTGTTAGAAGTGGTCTGAATGAACAACTACTCTTATTTATTTTTTCTTATTTTAATTTAGATCTTTGTTTAATGTTATATTTTAGCTTGTATCCAGCGCCACTTATTTGATCTTTTTCTGTGGTTTTATTTCTTTTTTACCGTTTCTGTGCCATAACATCTTTCCGTCAGCCTGTTAGCAAAACTGGATAAAGCATTTTACACTACTAAAATAAGCAACCTTTTGATGTATAGCTTGTCAGAATTAGCTTTAGATGTCATCCTGTATTTGTATCAGCCTGGCAGCATGTCCTGATAAGGCATTTTACACTAGCAAGCAATGCTAACCCAACAGTTGATGTTTACGGATCACTGCAAATATCCCGTTCAACATTTAATGGAAAACATTCCCTGATAAAGAAAATTAGTCTATAAATGTACAGTTTTTGAAAGATTAAGTTTGTAATAAAATATGAAAAAAACATTTTAGTGCACATATTATAAAAAAATAATTATTAATTATTTTGAAGCATTTTCCTATCTAATGAAAATGATCATCGATTTCTTTTAGCTTTTAAAGTTCACAACCACTGACCAACAGACATAACCATCATTTAATGTTAACTGGAGTACAATTCAGCAAAGTTGGGATGAACCGACGGAACACCAGCTGCACCCTCTTCTTCATTTTTGACAAACTGCATTCAGCGTCGCTTGTGTTAAGTTAACGGTCCTGTATGGGCACGACAAGACGAACGCAAATCACTTCAATGAAGAAGGTCGTTTTCATTTTAAATTTGTTAAATTTACTTAAGCATTTAATCTACCCGACCTTCTCTCCACGTTTCTCCATCGGTTTCCAATTTACACACATATACTCGATGCATAAATTGCCAAAGTGAGTCAAGTATCCATGCACTTGCAGTTAAATATATTAGACAAAACACTTCGAATATATACGTTAAAATATAGACAGCCGGATTCGTCACTTATACCAACCGTTATTTTCATATTATTTGTTCACTAATAAAACTGCTGGTTTAAATATTTAGTGTCTTATACTAACTCATGCATGCTATATTTAATAATCTGACTCACAATACAATAGTCACAAATGTGTTTCAGAATCCTTACTTGATCGCCGTATAAGAACGAGCAGACGGCAAAACCAAAAATAAGTCTCTTCCGCTTCTTCTACGCAAGTCACTGTTACAACAGAAACGCCCCTCTTGCTGTTTGTCCAATAGCTACGTGGATTTGAGAAACGAAGACACGCCTTCAGCGGCTTTCTTGTCCAATAACATCGAGGGAGACGTTGACTTGAAATTACGGTGGCCACCGAGGCTTATTTGTTTCGCTTTAAATATTTTTCCTAGTGTTTCGTGTTAATATCTAAATTATATATTTTTTTCAAATAATTATGTTTACCGTAACTCAACCGATCACTCTTTATTTAATGCTTTTGTAATGGCGTGCCATAAAAATGACAAACTGTTTGACAGAAGCGAGTGTTATTTTAGTTCAACCCATTACATCGTCATGGCTTCTCTCCTAAGACCCAGTCCGTACGGAGTGTGCGTCGCCCCGCTGGTTGTAGTGATTGTGGACAGATAGTTTTATTCACCAAGAAAGTCAAGGCTGAGAATCCGTATACTTTAATGTGGATTTCTGGCAAGAAGTCATACAAAGTATTAGGACGTGAAAACCATTGACAACTTGAAAGTAAAAGGACGGATTTCTAATGCGTGTCCACCCTGAGGCTAATCAAAAGACTGTTGTATATACTCAGGCCCGGTTCTACAGGCGAAGCCGCCATCGTGCCATTTAATTTCAGCCGCCCTCAGCCTATAATATCTTCACTCGTTTAAAAACTGAACACTACAAAAAAATTCTATTGATGTGCTGCGTACTTGAGTTGCCACAATTCACCTGTTGTGACTTGCCCGTTTTTCTTTGAAGCAAGTTACCGACATTTGCGACCTGCGTTGCCGCCCTCTATGTTTGGCCGCCTTCGTGCATGCACGCTAATACCTGTATACTCCTAACTCTGGGGCAAATAGCAAAGAACTGTGCTTTAAGTACTTGTCTTCGTTACGCCTAAAACGCTGAACTCCTTTAACGCTACTAGTCAAGGGCAGCTCAAACTGGGATTACAGTTTATCTTGCTGCCTACAAATATCATTATTTATTGGCTCACTGCGTAATAAAGGAGATGTAACTTTCACGCCGACACTGCTGCGCCGCTGTTTGCTGGACTTTCCGTGACCCCTGCGTGCTCACTCTCGGCTCAGGCCCGCCAAGCTGAAACTCGCATAAAACATCCAGATTATCCTGAGGAGAGAACAAGAGTTACAGTAATATCACTGATTTGAGAATTCATGGGATTGGATGATGGGGCCCAGTAAGTAAGAGGTAGAGAAAGACGTGTTGTTGACCCAGCACTGATCCTTGGGGCACCCCTGAACAAGTCTCAAACATCCGTAACATCTGTTCTGGCCAAGACACACGGTGGGATCTTCTTAAGATGTTTGAATCAAACCATCTGAGAGCAGACATGAGAGGGCAGCAAGGAGGAACATGGTTCCTCCAGCATGGTTCTCTATATTTAAAAAGATAAAAAAATAAATATGTTTGCACCAATAAAGGGAAAACACAAAACGATGCAGTAAAAGGGTAAAAGTACTGTCTGTGGAATGTTTAGCGGCACGTTATTTTCAAGCCCTCTCAAAAACCTCCATGAGAAAAGCGCTATATAAACGCAAAGAATTATTATTATAAATCGGTATTGATATACGACTTAATATATACGATATACGATTAAGCTCGACTATAACGTTTGTGTCATATTATTAGCATTAGATAAAAGATGTGTGATCCGCCTTTAAGAGCAGCAGTACAGACTGTTCTGTACTGCGTAACGTTTTGTACTGGGGTGTATTTGAATATCAGGAGAATGCGCTGATGGCGGGGCTGTTACGATATGATTTTGTATTAAAGTTACGTTTGCATTATATCTGAAGGTGATTTCATTTATTTAAGTCCTTAACAGATTATATGCGGGGGCAAAAGATAACTTTTACAAACATTTATTTTAAGAGTTCGATTTGGTGAGGTAATTGTATCTGAATGGCTGGAGACTGCTATAATTCCGACCGTATGGGCTCACCAGAAAAATGCGTCTTCGCTCAGTTAAATAAAGCGCATGCGCATTCGGTGAACTCAAGCTAGGAACTGTTAATAGTGGATTCGTGTTGTAGTCGGACCTCATGATTTACAGAGCAGCGCTTGTTTGGTTTTTGAAATAGCTGCATTTTCTTCACGCTGAACGTTCTTCTGGAGGCAGCGTTTTATTTTTGGTGTTTCGAAGCAATTTCTGTTATACATTAGCAGTTATCCTTTATACACGTAAGTATGTGAGGGATTCCAAATCAGTGTGGTATAATAGAGCGAACGGTATGGTGACTTGATTGAAATTGCTGCTCTTGTGCTTAATAACAGATGTGTAGTATTCTTAAATCGTAAAAGGGGTTGACAGATTCCAAAGCCCTGCTTTCTGCATCTTGAATTCGTGTGTCTTTCTTTTAATGATACTTTTTTTTATTGTGCAACCGGCAGTCGACTTGCGTTTGTTCGTTACTTGACAATACTCCCTCTTGGCTTTCGCTCGAAACGGTGGCAGATACCATTTAGACCCGTGGATTCGTCGTTTCCTTTTTACGGACGTAAACCATGCAGGCATTACGGGATTGTAATGCACCGCTGGAGTAAGCGGAGAGAGGAGCGTTACAATGCTTTGCAAAAATATTCAGTCCCAGTGTCAAGTTTTCATGAACAAGAAATCCTGCACTAATATTTTTATGTCAAAGTACTGAAACTTCTGTTACTTTTTAAATGTGGCATTGCTTTATGTTACTGAGTATGCTTTAAAAGAAATGAAGGACATGTGTCTTTTCATGAGTATTGAAGTCCCTCCGTTAATATCAGGTAGAGTCACCTTTTTCAGCCATGACAGCTGTGCGAGTCTGTCAGTTTTGCTCGCTGTTTAGAGGGATTTCTGTCCTGTTCTCCCAGGCAGATTTGCTCAGAATTGTTCAGGTGACACTTGTGGACCACAGATTTTAAACCGTGCCAGTGCAATTGACTGAGTTATCATAGGACATTTCCCATTTGGTTATTGAGCTACTCAAGGATTACTTTGGCATTCTGTTTGATATCATTGTCCTGCTGAATGATGAATTTTCTTTAGTGGTTTAGCAGGCTCAGATTCTTGAGTGGTATTTGGTTATATTTTTCAGTTTCCATTCTTTCTTGACTGGCCCCACAACATAATGTTACAATCACCATACATTGATACAGGGATGGCATTTTGTGAGGTGTGGGCAGTGTTTCATTTACACCAGGGGTAGTTTTAGATTGGTAGTAAAATTTTTATTTCAGTATCAATAAAAAAAAAAAAAAAAAAATTGGACCTCAGTACCAAAATGGTTTAGAACAAATAAAGTATAACTTGTTAACCTCCATATTATCCCATCTTCCCTGGTGCACCACACCATTGCACCACACTACACGCAGCTTCCCTCTTGAAGCAAAATGGGGTTGTCCCCCATGAAGTCTGGATCACATTAAAGCCTGTGGTTTTGTTTCATGATGTAAACTAAATGGACATTTTTCCACATATACACTTATGAGTGTTAAGGGAATAGAGGGGAAGGAGTTGGCCAATTGAGGATAAATTATTATGTTTACTTCTGGTACCAAAAATCCTAAAATGCTGTTACCATACCTTCATAAAATGTGGGATTTTTGGTGCTTTTCCAGTGTCTGTGTACCACACAGCCCTAACCAAGTGTTCCTAAACTTTTTGATCTGAGGACCCAAATATGAAAATCTGTGCCATACTCTGAGCCCAAAAGAGGATATTTATCATAACAACAGTTGAGTCATAAAGAGACAAATGACAATGACCATATTATAAAAATGTGATGATGAAAAGTCAGGATGCAGAACTGGAAGTGGCAGAGTTGAAGATGCTATGACTTTCACTCGGTGTAACAAGAGTAGACAGGATTAGGGATGAGTATATTACAGAGATAACACAGGTACGATAGTTTGGTGACATAGTGACAGAGGCTAAGTTGAGATGGTTTGGGCATGTGCTGTGAAGAGATAAGGGGTACATTGGGAAAAGAATGTTAAGGATGGAACCCCCAGGCAAGAGGAAAAGAGGAAGGCCAAAGAGGAGGTTTATGGATGTGGTGAGGGAGGCCATGAAGGCAGGCAGTGTGGTAAAAAATGATGTAAAAGACTGGGATAGATGGAGACAAATGATCCACTGTGGTGACCCCTAAATGCGAGCAGCCAAAAAAGTAGATTTTCCTTTCTCCTGATTTCATTATTTTTGTTACTTGTTTCTTAACTATAATCTTGCTTGTGTTGGCCAAGGTTTGACTGTATAATAACACTTCTTATACATAGCACATGTTGGGTTCTCAGTGATATTATTATGCAGATGTTTTTGGCCATTGTCATTTCTCCAACTATGACATTAAAGGAACTCTCCACCCAAAACTGTTTTTTTTTTTTTTTTTTCCTTTCAATGTGGATTGTAATGATAGCCGAGTAATTTGTTAAACTCACATTTTCATAGAGAACAGAGATAAAAACTATCTGAAAGAACAGGCATCTATGGAGACTAATGCTGGACAGCAGCAAATAATATAAAATCATCCATGAAAAAATGTTGCGTTACTTGAATTGCATAACCTACATATTAGTTTTCCTGTTGCAGAATAAAATTCTACCTCAAACTTTTCACCAAACATTAATTTCCGTCTTTCCTAAGAAAAATAACTTATTACAATGTGCATCATATAGACACATCTCTCTTCTTAATGATGTTAAGATACTCTCCAAAGTTCTAGATATAAGGATTGAGAAAGTGCTTCCTTTGGTAATATCGCAAGAGTAAACCGGATTTATTAAAGGCAAAAACTTAGCTTCCAATCTTTGACGCCTATTTAATGTAATATAGCCAACCCGCGGCGTAACATACTCCGCATAATCAGGCCGGTTTTTTAATGATTTTTAAGCACAGGGAGAAAATTAACATTTGAAAAATCGGTAATGTAATAAATCAGCAAGAAAAGCAACATTGTAACAATGCACGAAACGAACTCACACACAATCGTCCATGACTGAATTTCTCGTTCAGTATGCATTGCCTGCTCACCTCCAACTCGGCACTTGAGTCGTTGTCGTCTTTGCACAGTCCAGATGCACCTGTGACTCACGTAGACTTTTCATTGCTCTGTGCGGTTGTGGCTGCTTTTTTCTATATAATCCACCAAGACACCCGACCACGGTAGTAGCGAGGTGGGGCTTCGTTGTTCCTTTCGCATGGTTTTTCATGGTGGACGCAGTCAGGTGTCGAAACCGAAAAGAATAATGAAAAGTCAACGTGGCTCAGACGTGCATGTGGACTCCTAGCACAGACGAAAGGGACTAACTGGGTGGTCGGTGAGTTTTTGCGTCCGGGCACATGGGCAGGCAGTGTGAATGCCTAGAGAGCGAGGGTAGACGCGGGCCGATGAAAAAGGAGTGTTGGTGGGCAGGGATAAGTCTTTCATGTTCCTGCAGGAGCATCTAAGAAGACGCATGTTTGTTACGGATGCAAATTGCTGTATGTAGTGTGTAAAACAGTTTGCTGTGGTGCACGCGGTCGTGCGTTGTAACCGAAAACTCGGTTTTTAAAGACTGCTTACTTCATTGTGTTTTAACTTCAGTTGTAAAGGATCGTTTTAAGGATCCCATGGGATACCCCTCGCAAACCATTTTGCACGCTGCATATGGCGATTCACCTCCGCGAGAAACATGCCTCTATGAACAGTCAACGTGGCTCGGAAGTGCATGTTGCCTCTACGACAGACGAATCTAAATGATGCCGGTTTTTCTGTGTCGTCGCGTCCGAGTTGGTGGGCGTGGCTCCTTCCTGCGTGTGCCATAGGTGTTTTACTTGTCGGCAGCTTAGTGAATCCACGCCCCTTCCGGAGTGCTTTCCATGGGTGTCTTGCCTTAGTGAATTATATATATATATAGATATTCACCCACAAAGTCTAACACCCCAGAGATTTTATTATCATTGGATGCAGAAAAAGCATTTGATATGGTTGAATGAGACTACCTTTTCACTACATTGCATAATTTTGGGTTTGTCCTCAACAATGAGGATCCTGTGAGCCAGATCACCCTCAGGGAATCACGCCACATGGTTTTAGTGCCGTAACTGTTGCTCCCTGACAATGCAGGTAATGTGCCTCATTCGGGACTCCATGAGCAACTGTGCATTTGACACAAATCAAAACAGCGGTACCTTAGGATTCTCCACAGAAACACAGTACCAAAGGAGTCCAGTCTTTATCTCAGGTCAGTGAATAGCGTCCTGTCTCTTAACCATATAGGAAGACAGGAAACAGTAGGACTGTAAAGACTTGGACTTTCGTCTTTTTGCATAGGTATCGGGAGCGCCACACACCTCTTTCCAGTGACCTTATGACCTGTGCTCTATCAGTCTGGCTACTGACTTTATGGGAAGAGTCATCAGAGACATAAATGTCACTGCTGAGGTAAGTAAACCTCTCGAAAAAGGTCAACACTCTCTCTACAGACAGACACACTGCTGATGGCTGTGCCCAAGAGGTCATTAAAGGCTTGGATCCTGTTTTTTTTATCCAGGACATTCACAAGCCCAGACACTCGGACTCCTTGCTCAGTTTCTCAAGAGCCCCAACCAGAGCCTCCATGGACTCTGCGAAGATCACAGCATCATTGGCAAAATGGAGATCAGTGAATCTTTCTTTGCCAACAGCTGCTCCACAGCCGCTGGACCCCACAACACCCAGTCCATGCAAGCATTGAACAGAGTAAGAGCAGAACACACCCCCGATGAACCCCAGAATCAACTGGGAAAAACGCACAACACTCACAGTATCAGTGTACAGGCCGTCCATGATATCCAGCAACCTCGAGGGGATCCCGCAAACTCTCAGGATGTCCCAGAGGGCAGCTTGATCAACTGAGTCGAACACTTTATGAAAATCATCAGAGGCTGCAAAGAAACTCTGCTGATATTCGCATTTACACTCCAAGAGAATCCTCAGTGCCATGATACAGTTGATGGTAGAATTCTTAGGTGCAAAACCAGACTGCTTCGGTAACTGGTAGGTGAGCAAGTGATCACGGATCCTATCACAGACAACCCTAGCAAGGACCTGACCACATTGGCTCTCCGATGGTTTTGACTCTTCCAGGGATGGGGCTCCCAAGGGCTTTCCTCCATGCCCTTCATAATGTGAGCATTCTTCCTATGAGTGGCTGCAGCAGAATTACACCTGCAGAGAGCAGAAAGGAGCCCTTTCTGTCATCTCAGAGCTGTATGAAGCTTTTTTACAGTGGCTGGAGTGCCAATCCTGCCACCAATCCCCATGATTGGAGGACCACTTGCAGGGCCAGATGCAGGTTAACATCATACCTAGTACAGATGTTGGTGATAAAGTATTTAAATTGATCCTATTGCATTGACCCATGATGTTAGATGAATTGACAAAATGTTTAGTGAAATGTCCTTATTTTCTGTTTACACAGAAACTGAAGTGGGACTCGACAAATGGATTCAAAAGCATTGTATCATGAGAAGGGCTTGAATTTTAGTCATGAAGAATATAAGCCAATAAAGAAAGAAATGACAGAAACTATTGCAGTACTGGAAGGTATTTCAGTAAAGGTGGAAATAAAGGAAGATGTTGTAAATAATAATGATACAAAGGATAAAATTTCACTGCAGACAAATATTTCAATCAAAGATGAAATCAAGGAAAATATTTCAATAAACGACGATATTGCAACACAGGAAGATGTGGTAAATATTCCAATACTTGCCACTGTCTTAGTAAAAGAAGAAATTAAGGAAGAAATTACAATACCAGACTATAAGCCACTCGATGAAGACTTAGATCAAACATCTATACTGAACTGTCAAGAGTCCAGTAGAATTAAAGAGGAAGTCCAGGAGCCCCTGCACATTAAAGAAGAGGCTTCTGAAATTAACATTTGTTCAGCCATTAAGCAGGAAGAGAAGCCATTGGATGGAAATGTCACCACAAACATTCAAGATGAATTCTATCCTCTGGTGTCCTTGCAGTATGGTCAGATAGCTGTCAGGCCGAATATTGAGCCAGGCAATGATCCTAGGCACAAAGACCAGAATGAGGATGACTTTATGACACACGAAAATGATAACAGAGTGAAGACCCCATGGTGGTTAACGGAAGATATCCGAAATTTCAAAAAGAAACCAAGCATCATGAAGCAACAAATCTTGCAAGAGGAAGTGCATTGGTACAACTGTTCTGAATGTGGAAAGAATTTCATCAGATTTGCTAGCCTTAAGGTTCACTTGAGGCTTCATCGAGGGAAGAAGCCATACCAGTGTGAAGAATGTGGGAAGAGCTTCAGTTATCAATGTGACTTTAAGGTTCATGAGAGGATTCATACAGGTGAGAAACCCTACAGGTGTGAAGAATGTGGGAAAAGCTTCACTAATATATCTGCTCGTAAGACGCATCAGCGAGTTCATACCGGGGAGAAGCCATACATGTGCAAAACATGTGGGAAGCGATTCAGTCAAATGTCGGGCCTGAAAACACATCAGCAAATCCATACAGGAGATAAACCTTACATTTGTGCTGAATGTGGGAAAAGCTTTGGGCATATGTTTAACCTTAAGGCGCACCAGAGAGTCCACACAGGTGAGAAGCGACCAAAGAAGCACTCCTCTGAGACAGTGAATACTACTATAAAAACTGCAAATTAGATATTAGGAAAAATGAGTACCCAACTGAAATCTGAACTGAAGTGTCAGTCCTATATGGCTGTTCTTTGCAGCTGAAGGAAGAGGACAAAATATCAAAAATATTTTTGTAAGCCCTTTAGAAAAGTCAGAAACACTATGCATATTATTATTGTTATTGCTTTTAAAGAACTGCAAATAGTATTACTGAAAGGGACAATGTAAGGAGTACATTCATTGACAATTACCATTCCACCTATTCTCTATTCGATTTTTTGTCATTGTTGCCACTCCTGTGTGAACGTCTAAGAGGGAGATGTCCAGGATGCTGCTCTTTTGCAGGACACACACATTTGCATCCTATAACGGAAAAATACCAGATCAAATTCATGCTGGAAGAGTTGGTAATCTGCAGTTGGAGGACACTCTGGAGAACTGAGCCTAGCCATGGGGACACCAATGCGTTATTATGTACCACCCTAGAAAATAGTTTCTGTGACCTTCAAGATGTCTGTTTAGATCATTTTAACAGAAACAGATTTGTACTTGGGCTTTAATGAGAGGTGGTAGAAGAAACAAAACTGCTTGTGTTTATCATGTTAAATAGAAATGGGTCTGTACACCTCTTTCAGACAGCAGCTGCTTCATCCCCTCTCTTCTGGTTAATAATGGCTGGACAACCTGTACAAAGCAGTTTCTAGAGCTGTGGAATTACAATACATTTATGTAATATCAGTTTGTTTTCTGTTGTGCCAGTACACAGCCCCGTAACTGGAAATGTGGCATGAACTAAACATATTTTACATACAGTTATAGAAATATAGGAAGCAGCTTGACTTGACAAGAATGGCAGATGGACAAGCTTATATAGTACACAAAAATGACCTTAAATCAAGTAAGATGGCAAATAAAGGCAATTTGAAAATTACATGGTATCTGCAATGGATATAAGCTTACACAGTACAACAAATTTGTGATGGATTACGGGTAATTCAAACATGCACATTGTAGAGCTCTACCTTTAGTCTGGGTAAAGCCAAGAAGAATGCTCTGCTGCATGATTGCACCAATGGTAAACAACATGCCATAGTGAAATTTCTTTGGGCAGAGGGAGTGAATGCTGAAATTCACCGAAGGATGTTGGCTTGTGGCGATAAGTAAGCTGTTTGGGTACCCATCTTTTGCAAACTTTACAGTACTCCCAACTCGTTGTGCACTATGGCATCTGCAAATCCATCTAAATATGCAGTAACAGCGGACAACGTAATCCATTGACCTCCTCTGAGGAAGGCATTTGCCATGTCAATGTAGGCTTGTGTTCATGATGTTGAAGTTCAGCCAGGCTGACCTTCATCGGTTACACTTGTCCTTCCCGTCTTAAACCTTTCCACCCCTTTGTAAATTTTTCGTCGAGTCATGGCGTTTTCACTTTCATACTGAGCTAACATCCTTTGAATTTCAAAAGTTTTCACTCCCTCTGCCCAAAGCAATGTCACTACAGGGTGTTGTTCAGTAATGTTCGCAACCCTGCAGCAGAGCATCCATGAAAATTTGACTTTGGCTTGAACTAGACTTCTGACGGAGCACTGTCATGTATGTGTTTGAGCTACCCATAAGCCATTGTGAATGTGTTGTATTGCACCAGCTTCCATCTATTGTGTACTTTTCAAATTGCCTTTAGTTTTTAATTTACCCTCGCATCATTTAAAAAAAAATGAACTGTCAGAGTGGAGACGAGCATGACACTTTTATAACACGATGAAGTCAATTAGCATTATCATCCACAATATGCAGAATCTATTACAAAAAATAATTATGCTTAATAACTATTGAATGTAGCTCGAGACATAATGTTTGGCGACACCTTTTTCAAAATGGCACATGCATTTCACACAGCTCTTTTATGTGCAGTTTCACTTCCAACTAATTTGCTGCTTTAAATATTAAGATGAATATCTGCTTAGTAACAGCAGATTCAGGACTGATCTGAGAAACAATCACACCACTGACTGCAGGGAAGGAAAAAATGCTGAAACTTGAACTTTACAAGTTGCTTTTGATTTTTCCATTTCTTCCTCTATTACTACTGCATCTCCACCCCACCTATGTGCATATTAAATGTACCATTTAGAATTTCTTTGTACTTAAGAGTGCTGATGGTTTCTGCTAAAAGATATCCTTCAAAGTAAACTTAATTATTTTCCTCCATACATACTTTTGGTTTTTTTTTTTCTTCCTATTAACAAAGATATTTTTTAGAGCTTAAGTAACTGACAAGATGTCTTTCTTCCTGTCCTAACAGTGGAGTAGACATGATCTCTCTGGATGTGCCCTTGTAGGTTTAGTAACTGTTTTTAGTTATTTCTTGATTTTATTTTTTTTCCTTTTGTCTAAATTAAGTTTTGGTGCACAGCTGCACTCGGGTCCTGATTTAGGATCCTGTGGTGGTTTGTTGTGTGGTGGATGTGACAACAAGCTTTATCAGTGCATTCTCCTAACCACTCTCCCTCTGTCTAAATTAGGGATGATAATAAGTGTATATTTTCTAACTTGTTATCCTTGCAATTGTGTGGTAAAAAGAATGAATGGTCCTAACAGCAAAGAAGCCAGTTTGGTCTCTCTATCCAGTAGAGTTTAGCCCTATTCTGTTGACAAGCCAATCAAATCACACAGCTCTCATTTAGCTGTCTTTGCATTATGATTATACCTAGAAAAGTGTTTTTTTGTAAGGGTTTTGTGCACTAAAATGGTTTTACACACTTAACTGTTTTCTCTCACTTTTTCTCCTAGCTATACTCTGGTGTACTTCTACTAAATCCGAATCATTGAACGGAGACACATACCCTCCATAAATCTGTAACTTCCAGATGGAGTTTTCATCCTCCGATTTGTGTGGCATAAACAGGAAATGTGATTGGCTGTTTAGCAGAGCTCTGGAGGTCTGTAGCTGAACCCTAAGTATGGTGGTAAAATGCACAAAAAGGGTTTTCCTCCCTTTTTTTGTGTGTGTTATTTTCTGTCATCTGAGTTTGGTAAGTTCTTCCAGCCCTGCGCTGTGCCCAACTTTAAGACTGACTCACCCCAACACATTGTTCAGTTATTATAGAAACCTTGCCTTGATGCTACAACCTTTTACCCAACTTGACACATAAATGACAAGTACAAGGAGGACAGGGTCCGCTCTTAGTCACATGCCACCTTTACTGGACTTGGTTTTACTCTGCCCATTATGCACCTTGCAATCCGTTGCAACTACATAACTTGCTAGGGCCCAGCCACAGGCAGTGTCTCCTTTTGTTCCAATAGTCCAACTGTGTTCATCCATCAATTCTAAGCTGCTCTACCTTGAACATCTCAGGACTGGACAACCATTTTATCATATCATGTGTGACTCATTCAGGTCTAATTTAGACGCATCAGCCCACTAAAGGTATCCTGTACATCTTTGGGAGGTGAGGCACAGTCCGATTTACTCCAACATCCCAGTTGACAGCATGTTTGATGAACTGACGGCCTCACAAAGCCTGGTGATTGAGTGGCATCCCTTTCAGGTTTGTTTCCAGGACTGACCCCTCTTTCCTGTGACCCTTAATCAGGAGTCCTAATGTTCAAGCCTAGTATCCACAGTGGCTTTGGATTTTCACTCCCATAAATTTCACACTATTCCTGTCATTCAGGCTTTTTAACTGATCTCATTGTTTATTGAGCTGTTTCTTTTGAGTTCTCTTATTTGAAGAAATTCTGAAATATTTTTAGCTTTGACCAAACTTTTCAATTAAGTTTTCCTTTGCCATTTTCATTCCCCTTTTCTGGTCATTGATGGTTGTTGCATGCAGACAACTGAGCAAGAAATGGATCCTTACCTTGCGGAAATAGAACCAAGAATCTGTGATAAAATAATGATTTCTGGTTTCTTTTCATTATCACAAGGATGCCTCAAATGCGGATAGCACGTTTTCTTCAATCAAAACTCCTGCACTTCAAAGTAGACAGAGTCAGGAAGTTTGAAGGATTTTTGTTTTACATTTTGGACTTGTGTACCCTATATCCTTATTGTAAAGTGCAAGAATAGTCAAGTTTTTATTTTATTTTTTTTTTATTGATAAAAAGCCGCTTCCTTATGGAGCATATACTCGGGTGGAAAATGAATCTATACCTTGATTGTCAAGAAATAACTTTGACTTGAAAAATACAGATCTGATCTTGTAAGTGTATCCAAAAGGCTGGCAATCATAAATGTTAGAAGGGGACTGTTTCACTTGTTTTCTATCTCTTAATGAACACACAAGTGACAAATGTCAGTGTGGTAATGGCTCCCCTTTAGCATTCAGCTTTGTTTGCACCCCTGTATGCACTGTTCATCGGTAATCATCAATATTTGGATAGAATTAATGGAGTAAATGCTAAGAAAAAGGGTAAAAAAAACAATAAAAGAAACCTCCTTGGTATTAACCTTGAGTGTAACTCGGGTTTGGAATTATATGTAAGCTTGGTTAAGCCTGAGCCAGACTCTGGGTGATGTGTAATGATCTGCTTTATAGCTTTAAACCTGAGTAATGCTTCAGACACTATTCTGCTGCCATCTAGTGCATAAAATAATATCATGGCACAAAAAACATGAATATTGCTATGTGTTTTGCCTCTCTAAGGTAACTCATCAGTAATCATTGGGGGTAGAGCATTCAACCAAAACAAAATGGCATGTAAACGAGAAGCTGTAAAGCCAGTTTTAGAACAGACTGAAACAGACCTGTTAGTTGAATCAAGTGACAGTGATGACAATGTGAATTGGCCATCAGTTGACACAAATACTGACACTGATGCATATGGCACTATATCACCAAAATGCTGATATGCCTGGTGAATTTGATCACCTGAAGGTTCACCATGGAATGTGACAGAAAGGCAAAATGACTGGTGAGAAAGGAATTTGCCCCTTAGGCACTGTTCATAGAACTACAACAGTTAATGTTCATGTCAGGGGAAATTTAGAAGTCACTAAGACTTGCACTGTGGTAGCCTAAAATAACACAAGGGGTGTGTTGCTTGTGCAGATTGTGACTGCCTTAAAACATATCACAAGAAGTATGTGTATTTAATCTGCATCAGAACAGCAGTGAACATACCTTTCCTACTGTATTTATGTTGATATTTTGGTATTTGCACATTTCTGTTAACACATAATAACAATTTTATTGTTGAAAAATAATTCAGCATTGTTGGCTCGTTTTTCTGGGGGTAAACTTGATGCTAAGGAGGTTAAAGCTAAGAATGATGAATATGCAAAGCAATATGAATATGTATGATTTTCCTAATAAGGACTGGTACCCTGATCAGGGTTTGTTCTTGCCTTGTGTCCAGTGGTTACTGGGATAGGCTCCAGCTTTTCAGTGACCCTGTTAAACAAAATTGGGTTTTGAAAATAAATGGATGGGTGGATAGTTGTAGACCAGATAACTAAATAATGATATGAAACAAAGTGATGTACTAATTTTGAATATGGTTGAAATAAAAACCTGCAGCTTTGGTGGCATTACTAAATTGTACATGAAAACCACTGCATTAAGAGAATACCCAGCTGGAGTGAATATTTATTTTCACAGCCAGAAGTGGCATATCTGTTTTTTTTTTTCTTAAATAGATTCTTGAACTGTCAGATTTTCATCTTTTTTTTTTTTTTTAATTATGTCATTTGAACAGCACCTCCAGATAAAAATCAAGATCAAATCTCGAACTCCAAGTTGAGAACACTCTGACAACAAAACACTTGTCAACGTGTTTAGAAAACAAACAAAAAAAAAATCGTAGGGTGCAGTTATTTTTTCACATGGCTCCATCTTGAGGCAAATACCGGCCAGTAATGTGGGCCTTCTGAGGCATGTGATTACTTAAAGACCCTTAACATCATAAAAATTGGGCATGTGCTTTTGCCAGCATTGACTTGGACCTTGATTTTTTTAGTTCTTATAGAATCCCAATGCTTCCATTGCTCTGATTGTTGTTTGGCCTCTGGGATATACTTAAGGATCTAAGCTTCACCACCAGTTATGGGACACCACTTAATTTTCTCCCATTTTAATTGATTAGCTCCTTGTAATTCTGGAATTGGTGATGCTTCTTTCCAAAAGTGAACCTTCTGGACACTCAACATGCTCAGATCGGCCTCTGGTTTATGAATGCATTCATCAGAGCCATAACTATTCCTAAAGACATCTGTTATCCCCCACTCTTAATAATACTGGTTCTATAATGGTACTGTGTTGGGTTCTGTGGTTCCTCATGGAAACTTTACTTGACAAACAACCATTTCATTCTGTCAAAGGATCTTTGCATGTGAAATTGGTTGTTTGGGTTTTGAAAGGAATGAACCAGAACTCTTTAACGTCCAGTAAACTACGGAGCAGGACAGGAACGGAAACAGATCCAGATCAAGAAAACCGGACCTTAGCCCGTATTACTGTATGCACTAAGAGTTCTTTACAGATCATGAACCCATTCACAAGTCTGTTATAATTTATGGAACTTGTTATGGATCTAAATAAATAAAGGTTTCTTTCTTGAACTTTCCTATGGATAGTTCTCTTTGGAACCAAACATGATTCCTCTATGACATTGCTCTGTTGAAGCACTTTGGCACCTTTATTTTTAAAAGTGCATGCACCATCAATCTCTGATTCACCATTAGGACTTGCTCTATGGAGGAAGTATTTTCTGTCATTGACGTTAAAGACCACCCCGACCTTGGGTTTACCTCTATGATAGGTCTGGCTATGATGGAATTTTAGAGCCCATCTTACCTGTACAATATGAAGGAGAAGTCCAAGAACACCTTGACTGGTACATGATACCCAAAGTGGTGGTTTTCCAAATTGATGCTCTGAAACAAGACATATAGTGTATAAACCATAAACAAAAGCTTGCAATTCAAGTATTTCAGTACACAGGACCCAAACTTACACAATCAGCATCATATAAAACACCTTTGTGGCTCAGCATTTTGATCACCCAATACATTTATGATATAACTGATGAGCCTACCATTATAACCACCTGCTCAATATGTCATTGCACATCTGTGTGCTTCCAAAACTGCTTCAACCCACCAAGGTATGGACCTCTGAATGTGTCCTGTGGTATCTGGCATGAGGATGATAGCAGCAGATCTTCTAACTCTTGTTAGATTTGCGGTGGCGTTGCAGCAGATTGGACTTATTGTTGTTATATTCCACAGGTGCTTGACTGGATTGAGATCTGGTGAATTTGGAGGCCAGGGCAACACTTTGAACTCTTTATCATGTTCCTCAAACCTTTCCCAAACAATTTGTATAGTCTTTATCCTGCTAAAAAATTGCCAATTCCAGTGGGGCATACCTAGTCTGAAACGTTGTTTAGGTAAATGGTATGTGCCAAATTGATGCCAACATAAATGCCCAGACCTAGCATTTCCTAGCAGAACATTACACAAAGCTTAAATGATACACAAGCACCCAACAGTCCACATATTGCAAGTGAAAATGGAATTCTTGGGAGAAGGTAACCTTCTTCCATTGATCTAAGGTGCAGCTCTGATGCTCACATTCTCCTTGTAGTCACTTTTGATGATGGACAGGCCTGCAGCTGTACAGTCTCATATGCCACGTGTTGTAACACATTACTCCTGTATCCATCATTTCAATTATCTGGGATTTGTGTCACAGTGGCCCTTCTGTAAGTATGGACCATAAGGGATATCCTCTCACGTTAATGACTCTGTCAGCAGTTCATGATTTTTTTTCCCCCTTTGTGAGCCACTGTTGGTAGGTACTCGCCATGGCTGACCATGAGCACCTCGTGAGCCTTGCTGTTTCCAACATGCTCTGACACATGTCAAAGTCTCCCCAGTCTTTATGCTGGCCTACACTTTCTGCAATCAGCAGATCAACTACAAACACCTAATGTCCATTTACTGTCAAAAATATCCCTGGCCTTGGCGTACACCATTGTTACACAATACCTGACGTTTTTCGCTTCATATGGGAGGGTGCAGAATGTTTTGGCTCTTCAGTGTATATCTGTTAGTTGTTTGATTTGTAAAACACAACTGTTGCCACTGAGTGGTTATAATGCCTGCCCCATTGTTTTATCTGTGTGTATTAACAAAGGCAAAATTAAAAGCAATTAGTTTAACAGTGGATGTAGAGAAAGCCATTGTGGCACTGCACTGCATTTACCAAATCGTTTTTATTACAGAAATCAGTGTCCGACAGTGTAATAAGAGCAACACAGCCAGAAAATAAAGGTGGGGGCTTGGGCTAGAACTGGTTCAGTAAACTTTGTACACTGTATTGAAGCACCTGTCAGCCATGGTGACACCTCTTTAATATTAATACAGCTACACAGCATAAACCCAACCGTGCTCAATGGCCACACCGATGCTACAGATGTTGCCCAGTTGGTGGTGTTGATTGCTGCCCAACCTTAACTTGGACTGTAATCCAACTGCATGTTTTGATTTGATGTTAAATTAGCAGGCATCAGTTCCCTTTATCACCCAATGCAGGTACCTAATTCATGATAAGACGCAGCAGTACAAGACCTTCCCCAGTATGTCTACATTCACCTCCAGACCCTTGTTTCCCACTAAATATTGAAAACCACGTCACAGAGTAATCATCCCACTTAATTCAACCAATGAACATTTCAGTACCAAAAACGAAAAATGCAAACGCCTTCCGGAAGAAGATTCCGGAAAACCAAGCTTGACTAAGTGGGTAAAATGGCCTTTATTCTAAATGTGTAGAAGTCCCTGTTGTCTGACAAGAGCAGCACTTGCTCTTCAGAAATGCAGATCAGGTGATGTCCCTACTGGCTTAAATGCCAAGTTCTGGATACACTCTGGACAACTGAAGGGTTTCTCCAAGCTGTCTGATTCAGGGAGAGGCGTATGTGTGTACGTCTTGCCACATTCGCAACAAATGAACAACTTGCCCCTCATGTGAATTCTCTGGTGTTTCTTTAGATTGGTGGAGCGGTTAAAGCTTTTTCCGCATTCCAGGCAGCTAAAGGGCTTCTCTCCCCGATGGATACTCTGGTGTCTTTTGAGGTGGGAAGACTGCCTGAAGGTCTTTCCACATTCCTCACAACTGTATGGTTTCTTCATCTGGTGGATAACGTGGTGTGTCTTGAGATGTGACAACTGGCTGAACGTCTTTCCACATTCCGAACAGACATACGGTTTCTCCCCGGTGTGGATTCTCTGATGTTTTGTGAGGCTCATCAGTTGATTGAAGCTCTTCCCACAGTGGGAGCAAATGTAAGGCTTCTCTCCCGTGTGAATCCTCTCGTGAACCTTAAGGTTGTACAGCTGATTGAATGTCTTTCCGCATTCGGCACAACTGTAGGGTTTCTCCCCGAGATGAATGCTATGGTGTCTTTTGAGGTGGGCCAGCTGACTAAAATTCTTGCCGCACTCGGCACAATTGAACGGTTTCTCGATGGTGTGGACCCGCTGGTGGGTTTTAAGGTTGATTAGGCTATTAAAGGTCCTATCACAGTCCATGCACTGGTACGGCTCCTCTCCTGTGTGAATTCTCTCATGCACCTTAAGGTTGTACACCTGATTGAAGCTCTTCCCACATTCATTACAACTATGAGGCTTCTCCCCCTGATGAATGCTTTGGTGTCTTTTCAGGCTGGACAACTGACTGAAGGACTTTTCACACTCGGTACACGAGAAGGGCTTCTCCCCACCATGAACTCGTTGGTGTCTCAGCATACCGGCCTTGTGTTTGAAACGCCGGCCACACACATTGCAGGTCACTGGCTTTTCGGGCCTGTCATTCACTGGGAACTTTATATAATTATCTTCTGCTTCCTCCTCGGCATCTTCACTTTCCACTCGGTTCTGATGGTGACCAACCCGGATCAACTTCACAGGAGTTTTTCTGGGATCTTCAGACACGACAGTAGCCTCTGCTTTGAAATCTGATGCCTTCTCACTTTCACCAACCTCCACTTTGATGTGGGCACATTCTGACTCACCATCCTCTTTTTTAACCTGGACAGAGCCTTGCTCAATCTCATTGTCTTCAAGCAGAATAATATTCAGTTTGGTGTCCTCGTCTTCACAGTGACACAAGCTTTCCTCAGCAACTGTCTTCCCAACTTCATGAAGATCTGTGTCTGACGATCCCAATGCTGCCAAAAGGCACTGCTTCTCAAACGGCTTCTCGTTCTTATGAGTCCTTTTAACCAAGACGGGTAGAGTAGCACCTGGTTTACCTGTGGAGGTATAAAAACAAATAAAGGTCAATTAATAAAGTTAATATCCCTTGGAGCTTGTTACTGAACTTCCTCTAAAATCAACACATTTCATGCTGTTGTTTATAATGCCTGATATCTTAGATAAGTCAACTGAAATGATTTCACATTTCAATAAATGCTCCAAGTCCTGTGCTGATTTGGCAGGCTTTGTGACATTACTTATGACTAAAGACCAGAAGACAAACACATGGTCAGGATGAGCAAACACTACACATGTGATTAAGAAAAACAGTTCATTGTGTGCTATTCCTGAAAACAGATCATGAATACAGTGAAAGATCATTTAGGTGGCACATCATGAACCTGTCAGTAATGAATACCACTGCCTTCAACTCTGATACTGAATTTGTCTTATCTCTGTAATGAATACCCATGTAAAATGGCCAAAAAGTGCTGAGAGGCCTTCACAAACACCCAGGAATGCAGGCCTGAATCCCACTAGCCTTCCTGGAAGAGGCGCAGGTAGGTAATAGGTATTATTCACTTCAGTGGCTGGCTTCAGATTACACTGGGCTTCAAAATCAAAGCTCCAAATACAGTATGCTCAAAATTCCCCAAAAGGGAGAGGATCACCAGCAATCCCTGGCTTGTATAGAGCACGGCAATGAAACATCTTTATATAAGGAGGATTTATTTGAATAGTAGAAAAAAATACAGAAAAAAAAATCACAGAAGTGAAGAATAATCAAAAAGGACTTACCCTTAAAGGAAAACCACAGCAATTGCTTGTATAATGCCCATTACTGTGTTGGCTTATGCTATTCAATTAAAATTTTATAATATTCTGTTTTCGTTTCAGCATCCAGTTTATTCAGCACATCCTTACAAAACTTGCAACAACCACTTTGCACTTTTAAAAATTCATATCATGAATACAGTAATAACCCAACTGTGCTCCACTCACTTAGAATCTGGAACCAATGTAGAAAGCATTTTAAGACGGATAAGCTTCTATCTGTGGCACCTCTGCAAGAGAACCACCTCTTTCAACCTTTGCAAACATATGCAGTTTTTAACATCTGGAAAAAATCTGGAATTAACTTGCTTAGAGATCTTTATATAGACAACGTCTTTGCATCCTATGAACAATTACATTCCAAATTTAACATTCCAACTACACATTTCTTTCACTATCTTCAAATCAGGAGCTTTGTTAAACAGAACCTTCCAGATTTTCCTCATCTTGCACCCTCATCCATGCTGGAAAAAATATTGCTCAGTCTCAAGGACTTAGACTCCATCTCTACAATATATAAAATCATCTTACAATCCCTCCCTTTCAAAGATCCAAGAGGACACTGGGAAAAAGATCTCTCATTTAATATATCAGAAAAGGAGTGGAAAGCAGCAATGCAGAGAATTCACTCGAGCTCCATATGCACAAAGCATGCAATAATACAACTCAAAATTATATATCGAGCACCTCTGTCTCGACTAAAACTCTCCAAAATGATTCCAGGGTGAGATCCAACCTGCGAACGCTGCAACCAAGTCCCAGCCTCACTGGGTCATATGTTCTGGGCCTGCACCAAATTAACATCATTCTGGACCAAAATTTTTAATTACCTTTCAGACAGCCTTGGTCTCACAATCCCTCCTAACCCATTAACAGCTGTGTTTGGTGTTCTTCCAGAGGGGTTTAAAGTGGAGAAAGACAAACAAACTGTGATTGCATTCACTACACTATTGGCACGCAGACTTATTTTGCTAAACTGGAAGAATCCAAACTCTCCTCTTTTAAGTCAGTGGGAAACCGATGTGTTATACTACTTGAAATTGGAAAAAAATCAAATACTCAGAGGATCCGTACAGACTTTTTTCAAAACATGGCAGGATCTAATCAGTAATATTTTAAAATAAGCTCATAAAGCACAGAGAATCTATTAATTTAGGTATGTTTACAAGCCTTAAATTTCACGCCGTTTGGCTTGCTCTCTTTCTTAGGGGTGGGGATCGATCTGTCCTTAACTCAATTTTTCTTTTTATAAAAACTTGATTGATTTGTATGGATTGCAATAAAATTAATAAAGAAAGAAAAAAAAATTCATATCAGGAAAAGTGTGTACAGTATGTACAGACAGCAACTTGACTGCTACAAAGACTATGAGGCACATTATACAGTGACCCCAGACTTACAGCATAGTGTGTGTGTGTGTTTTTTTTTTTTTTTTTTTTTAATAACAGAATTCTACTACAGCTTTGTTCTTTCTTAATTTTGCTCTAGTGAAGCCCAATAACCTGTCGGTGATGCATTTATTGTACATGCCACACACACACAAAACCTGAGTTATTACTACAGAATTTTTAAAGACACTGTGACTTGTTGCTACACTATGTTTTATTTTTATTATTATTAAACTGGTAGTTTATCTTATTTTGTCTCAGATTTTCTACCTTTAGCAGGCACATCTGATATGTCCACACTACGCCAGCAATGGTTTCATTAATATAACACTGCAAAAAATAAAATAAAACTCAGGTTTGCAAACCTGCTCACCTACAAAGAATGAACGTCTTTTAATTACGATTTAAGAATTAACATCTAGCTCTGTTACTACTCTGTTCTTTGTGTGTCACTGGAGCTACAATTTTAAAGTATTTAAAGTAGATTTCATTGCATGCTGTATTGTGTGACAGTGATGTTTCTTTTTATGTGTTACAGAGATAACTAAAGTGGAGCTTACAAACAGCAAAACTGTAAAGCTGAACTAGAATTGGATTTACTGCACCCAAGACTTATAGGTAGGTAGATAGGTTAGTATGGCTGGCAAAATACATAGAAAGATTTGTATAGATGGGCATAGCTGAAGTCAAGAGTTTCCATACACTTAAGGTGAATTCTTTAAAACTCACTGTATAATCCCTTCTCCGATTTTATACTAACAAAGCATAGATTTGGCATATTGTTTAAGACATCTAC
Source organism: Polypterus bichir lapradei (assembly GCA_026402145.1). Classification (NCBI taxonomy): domain Eukaryota; kingdom Metazoa; phylum Chordata; class Cladistia; order Polypteriformes; family Polypteridae; genus Polypterus; species Polypterus bichir. The sequence continues at coordinate 11,278,495 of JANRMT010049829.1, forward strand.
TGTGTGCGGATTATTTCACTTTTTCCTATGTGGAATATTGTGGAGTGGCTGGCAGTTGGCACCACTCGAGACTCTGTTTGGATAGAATCGCTATGTGTGTGTGCGTGTTAATCTTCAAAGGCAAGAGTAGATGAACCCAATAAACATCGTTGGTAAGTCTCAAAAAGTTCATGATAATACACGGGAGATGCAGTGGTCACACGTCAGATTTTCAGGGGCTCGCACTACGATTATGCTATTTACTTCACGGTGCATGAAGGACTAAATAAAGTATCTATCTATCTATCTATCTATCTATCTAAATGCGTTTATAAAACACATGTAAATTATCACCAGCTCCGTGTTTATTTTTGGATTCACCACGCCTGATGAGATCGTTTAAATCTTTTTTGTGCAGTTTAATGACATTGAAGCGTTTCGCCAAAGGTGAATTTCGGAAGCGCACTTAACAATATTTTTTTTCAGCGAGAGGCGAGACATACTGTACTTCTCATCGTTTCTAGTAATTAATCTAAAGTGATAAAATGTAAGTTCTCCTCCACCATACGGAAACGTTTATAAGTGGGACGCCTCTTACCCTAACTGTTGATGCCCCTTTCCCCACCTTTTGATGCTACTTGGTTATATGATTACATTCAGTTCTGGCTGAATCGGAATGCAACACACCACAGGTAGACGTTGAGCGAAATGCAATCCGTTTGCTTTGCTTTTAGTTATGACGCGCCACCTATGTATGGAGGAATATTTCGGACAAAATTAAATAAATAAATGCGCAAATAAATAAAAGTACTGTGAAATGTGAGCATAAATAAATAAATGTGTCATGAAATGAGTGCCTAAATAAATAAATATGTCATGAAATGAGAGCATTAATAAATAAATGTGTCACAAAATGTTTTTTGTTGCTTATTTATTTAATTAATTTTGTCCGTAACATTCCTCCAAACCATCATGAAATATACGACTTGAAATAAAACTGTCACTTTCACTCGTCAAAGTTGAGAGGGTGGGCTCACTTTGTGCTACATTTTTTTGTATGATAACGTGCTATATAAATAAATGTTGTTGTCGATTGGTGAATCGATAGCACAAGAATTAATTAGAAAAATGTTTACTACTGCCGATGAAATGGATTCTGCCGAAGATATTATGTATTTCAGAGAGAGAATTGAAGATTTATCGGAAGAAATTGCAATGTTGTTACAATGTTTGCCACTGATCAGAGTTGTAAAGTTGTTTGAAAAAGTAGTTGCGAATATGCACCTGACTTTATACTCGTAAAACAAGGGTCCAATACTCAGTTCAAAATATTAGTTGGCGCTGCTTTGGGCATTCCATGTCAAAGTACCTAAACTAATACAGCCGTATTATCAAGCTGGCTCATTCGCCTTGTGATCGTCTTCTCCGATACACCATATAGATCTGCAATCTGTCGTACTTTTAAACCGCATAACAGAAGGTGTTCTATTGACTCAGCTGGAATGTCAAAGGATGGACGTCCAGAGCAGGGAACTGTGTCACCTGAACTGGAGTGTAGTAGAGTCCGTTCCACCAGTTCTTCGATATTTTCAAAAATAGTTTCATCTATATCGGAGTCTAAAAGGGCAGCCAACATTGCAATTTCTTCCGATAAATCTTCAGCTCTCTCTCTCTGAAATACGTATTATCTTCGGCAGAATCCATTTCATCGGCCGTAGTAAGCATTTTTCTAATTAATTCTTGTGCTATCGATTCACCAATCAGTAACTAGAGGGTGTGTTAGAGACCACCCTCTCAACTTTGACGAGTGAAAGTGACAGTTTTATTTTAAGTCGTAATTTATGATGGTTTGGAGGAATGTTACGGACAAAATTAAATAAATAAATAAGCAACAAAAAACATATTTTGTGACACATTTATTTATGCTCTCATTTCATGACATATTTATTTATTTAGGCACTCATTTCATGACACATTTATTTATTTATGCTCACATTTCGCAGTACTTTTATTTATTTTTGTCCGAAATGTTCCTCCATACCTATGGGCATGATTTAAAACGCAATATACTTTTGTATTGCATTTTAAACTAACTAGAAAATTGCTTACAAGATAACACCGTGCCAACATTAAATGCAATGTCTTGTGTTAACTACGTTGCAATATACTGCCTATGCACGTAGTGAAATTAATTTTGGTTCGAATAATCTTACATAACAAATAGAACCCATGTCAACGGAGCTGCGATTCTGTGGCTCGAACCACTTCATTTAATATGAAGCCTTCCATTTTAATGTTGTTAACGCATCTCTAACGTAACGATTAGCACACGACAAGCTGCCCATCTACTCCCATTTCTTTCGGCTCTTTTGTCCAGGTCGTCTACCTGTGACAGGTGGCAAGTGCTGCTCGTCCACTTCGCCGTCGATCTCCGCACCCTCGACTGCTCCACTCGCTCTGATGCCGGCGGCGGATCCGGCGTGGTTCATAGGTGGGTTGCTGAAGCCCTCCACGACAGTTCCTCTGTCATTCTGGGCGCGTTCCAGTTCCAGTTGCAGTTTCAGTGTTTCTGGCTTCTTCACTTCAATGGCCATCTCGCGCAGAAACTCTTCGTCTGTCACTACTGACAAATGGGCGTGGGGCGGGCGAAACGAACCTCTTGTTTTGTTATGCTCGCCGTCCAGAGTTTGTTTTTACTGAGCACCAACGAAGCTAACGGCTTATAGCAAAACAAGCCCCACTATTGAAATAAACTGTTTGTTGTAGTGTAGGCACGTGGGGCCACGTTGTAAACGCGGATAAGAAGCTGCCTTCTGCTTTTTTAACAATCCCGACGCTTTCCCATCCACGTTTGTTTGGGGCGTCGCTCCCGATGAGCTCACGCGATGACGTATAACTGACGCGACGGGATGTAAACAAAACAAGCCCACCACGCAGCGAATGAATGAATGGATTGGCACGGTTAGGATACTTTTAGGTTTTTCACCTTCAGAATGTAAACGATATATTGAACAAAACTATGAAAATAAACAGTTTGTGTAACCGCACTGTTTTTATCTATTACTATGGCTCAAGGAGCGGATCCCAGCTGCATTTCAGGAGAGGAATCCAGATAATTCCAAAGCTTTCGCAGATCCTTTCTTACAACCATTTATTAAGACAAAAATATAGGCTTTTGGTAATGAAATTAATGAATATATACAATTAAAACGGAAACCTGAGGTGGTTTGGACATATTAATATGTCTTCTGATATTTTTTTTAAATACATTTGCAAGCCTTCCTAAAATCCTGTTTTCACTTTGCCACATTTTAGCACAAGGCTGCAACATAGCAAAATGTGAAAAAGTGAAGGTTGTCGGAATACTTTCTAAAGGCGCTGTAACTCCCTCGACTGGTCGGAAAGTTGTTGGGAAAAGAGCGGCCAGGGGGGTATTTTTCGTACGTGGATTACTCGCTTAGCCGAATGTAATTGTTGACGATTTGGCCTGATCCTGGATCTGTCGGTTTTTCGAAACTCTTGCCGGAAGTGTTGTCATAGCAACACATCCTAATCCTCAAACCTGCTCGGAGCAGTTTTGTTCTATGTAAACAAGGATTAGCTCACACACTTAATCAGTGTCCGTGCATGGAGTTCATCCAGTCATGGCTTACCCGTTCATGAATGAGCGACCAATTGATAACGGTGCGCAAATTATACGAAGAGAATTTCATATAGAGAGGGTTTTGCACGATCGGCAATATCCTTTATTGCTCCCGGAGAAAATTCTTTTCGAAAGATACCACTTTAGCCAAGGGGGAATATTGTATCTCAAAGATTTATTAACACCTTATATTCGAAGCCTAACTAGGTGAAGTCGGGCTGTCACAACCACACAGACAGTATGCATTGCTTTGGGTTTTTTTTTTTTGCAAGTGGCACTTTTTAAATATACTGTAGCCGATGCGGAAAATCTATCTAAAAGTGCAGTTTGCCAGGCAATTCGTAAAGTCTGTTTGGCACTGAAATATTTCCTTCGGGTTTTCATAGTGTTTCCTGGACACCTGTGTGTGCAGACAATAAAAGAAGCGTTTCATGCCATTGCAGGTAGGTAATACACAGGCAAAAACACCCACAGTTCCATAAAGAATCTCACAATCTGCCTAACATTCTCATTACCCAGGATTTCCAAATGTGATTGGGGCACATGGGACTGATCAGAGTGGAGTTTGATCAAACATTATTTGGAAAATGTACCTCTCCTCCTGATGAATAATCAGACACAGTGTCTTCCTCAAATATCAGACCTTCGTCAATACCTCGTTGGTCAGACACAAGTTCTAGGGATATGACATTCCCTGCAACTGACCCAACCAAAAAAAAAAAAAAA
>JANRMT010049829.1:11307999-11321444 GCA_026402145.1 Polypterus bichir lapradei
CCTACTACACCATTATGTATGTTACCTTAAGCGTGGTAATCATACCTTCTACAGCATTACATATCTTACCTTAAGGTTAGTGATCTTAACTACTACACTGGTACATATCTTACCTTAAGATTAGGGATCTTACCTACTACACCATTATGTATGTTACCTTAAGGGTGGTAATCATACCTACTACAGTATTACATGTCTTACCTTAAGGTTAGTGATCGTACCTACTACACTGGTAGATATCTTGCCTTAAGAGTAGGGATCTTACTTACTACACTATTATGTATGTAACCTTATGGTCAATCTGTACTGTAGAGTCAAGTACTAATCATACCAGCCATACTTTCCAGTTGCATTGTATTTAACAATGATGGTGGTGTTTGACTTTTTGGAAGGGGCTAAACCAAGTCACCTTAATTCCTCAAAGACTAGTAAAATATATACAGTATAAAAGAGTAGCTGAAGTGGCAGACCAAATGTACTTAAAGCGGGTGATTCATGCAGTCTTACTGCTTCAGTATTATTTGTTTATGCTCTAGGAGCACTTGGACACATTGCCTGATGTTGTTGGTCTTTCATCGTTAGATAAACCCAGCTGAGGTGCATCATAGCCCTGCCTGTGTCCAAGTCGCATTACCAGTCCACGGCTCGCTCTTCCTGATTTTTATCCATCTAGGGAGCCTCCCCAGTGGTTCAAATAGCCTTCCTCAGATGTGTACCTCTAATTTTCAATTGTGAGCCACCATCTGACCTCTTCAGTACTGAAAAATATTTGGTCAATATGTATCTTTTTCTTACAGCTGTATAAGAAGTGTTTGAAAAGGAAGAACTTGTTGAAAAAAATTTTTTCTTCTTCAATGGATGATCTAAATTTTTGCTTTACACTTGTTCATTAAGGTGTATTTTTATTTGGAATGTTATACCATTAAATACCTGAATGAAGTAAAATGTATCACACATTGTTACTTGTCTTGATTTATTTAATTGTGCTGATGAAGCAAAATATGTGTGTAGCAGCACCTTTCATCAAGTTTTTGAGGTTCACATCTTTCTTATGGTAAACTGCTTGAGAAGGGGGCATAGCAGAAAGGAAAAGAAAAGTGGCAATGTGACCTTGGATGATGCGATGGCAGCCATTTTGTGACAGTACACTCACCACACATTAGCTATTAGCTGGTGAAGGGGATCATAAGGAGGCCAGAATGACTAGGCCGTGGTTGTCAGTTTAGCCTGGATATCGGGATACACCCTACTCTTTATACAAGATGCCCGGGGCTCATTAATGACCTTAGATTTACATCTCATCTGAAGGATGGCACCATTTTTACAGCACAACATCCCTATCACTGCACTGGGAACACATTCAGTCCACAGGGTTTGTACCTACTGCTGGCCTCACCAACAACTCTTTCAGCAGAAGCCAAAACTTTTCCTGGTTGGTCTCCCATCCAAGTACTGGCCAGGCCTCAATATGCTTAGCTTCAGGTGGATGACCTCTGCTGCATTGTATGTGTTATGGCTGCCGGCAGTCTTCAAAGGGGCTATCACACCTTTCACTCAAGAGTGGCTTCCATCTTGCCACTCTACCATAAACACCTGATTGATGGAGTGTTCATGAGATATTTGTCCCATCACAGAACCAATGAGTTCTTGGTCACCTCAAATATCAGGAAGAGATCAAGGAAGAGTTCTGGTGGTTCCAGACTTCTTGGTGCTCTTGGAAACACTCAGAGCTTTAGAATTGTACTACTTGACTCTGACAGCTCTCCACAATTTGGTCTCAGAGGTCTACAGAGAGTTCCATGGACTTCATGGCTTGTTTTTTTTTTTTTTTTTTTTTTTTTTATCCTTATATGCCATGTGAATTGCTGGACCTTCTATACATAAGTGTGTGCCTTTGTAAATGATATCTGGTCAATTCAATGGGCCTTAGGTGGACTTCAGTCAAGCTCTGGGTGCATCGCAAGGATGATTGAAGCACACAGGAACACAACACCTGAGCACAATCTGGAGTGCCACAGCAAAGGAATGATAGATCTCAGTTTTTGCCAACCTTTCTGAAAACGTATTTTCACTTTGCCATTATGGCTTAGACAAATATAGCAAATGTATCCCCTTAAAAGTCAATCCACGGCAGAATAAAGCGTGCAGAATCTGAAAACTTTGTGGATCCATTGTTGGTTCACTGGTGATTCTGAACTGGCAGACCTTGTGTTCATGTGGTGGCCTTAACCATATCCAGGGTTGTCTCCTGCCTCGTCCCCAGTGCTGCTGGGACAGGCTCAAGCTCCACTGCAAACATTAATTGGAATAAACAGCCTGTTATGTTATATTATGTGCCTTTAATCTGGGAAAATATCATAGACAGGCACTGGCTGCCAGCTACATATGTACATAAACTAGCAGTCTATGGAAATGATTTAATGGTTGATATTGATGCTGCATTCTCATCATTTAGTCAAAATGAAAAATCAAGTAAAAAATATGAGGTCATATTATAAAAAATATTGGATTTCGTGCTTAGAGTGTGGGCGGCATCAGGAGGCATACATTCAGTTAATGTTACCAAACGGCCAAAACGACATAGCCGCGCTACAAGCTGTGCCATGAAGGGCAACCACTCACACACCAATGAGAGGCTAAGGGAATTAAAAATCTTCAGTCCTAAAAAGGGAACCCCGCACAAAAAAAAAACTAATCCAGGGCTTCAGAACAGTCGATAAAATGGACTCGCAACGCGCACAATTGAATAGTGACACGCGTATTGGGTGACATCTAGTGGACATGAAGGGGAAGTGCGCTCAAACTTCTGCACAGTCAGTCGCTTAGCTATGGAACAAGCAACCGAGAAGTGGAGCTGGAGCGGAGACCAGTTTACGCCAGTTTGAGAGGACTTTTGCCTTGTGACGTCGGTGAATTGTCATGTTGGGCGTGGCCATTACAAGATGGGTAAATTGTGGCCGTGAAGAGATGCACATACCCAAACAGGCGGTGATTGATTGTTTTGTGTGTGAAAATCTCGGAAGATCAGCAGTTATAGAAATACTCCGACCAGCCCGTCTGGCACCAACAATCATGCCATGGTGGACAACACTGAGATCACATTTGATTCCCCTATTTTGATGTTTAAAGTCACCATTACTGATGCACCTGACCTGCAGCTGCATGATTGTATACATTGGACTGCTGCCACGTGATTGGCTGATTAGGTAGCTGCATGGTTGCTCTCTTCTTTGGTGGTTCAGAAGAATCCTTTTTAGTTAGTGGGTTTGGTGGAGAGAGAGAGAGAGAGAGAGAACAATACAATACAATACAATACAATACAATACAATACAATACAATACAATGTATTTTTGTATAGCCCACAATCACCCAAGAAGTACTGCAATGGGTTATAACAGGCCGTGCCTTTTGACACCCCCCTCCAGCCTTGACTAAAAAAAACCATAGTAGAGAAAGAATGGAAGAAACCTTAGAGAAGGCAGTTCAAAGAGAGACTCCCTTTCCAGGTAGGTTGGGCGTGCAATGGTTGTCAAAAAAGGGGGTCAATACAATACAATACAAAGAACAGGACACAAGTAAACACCTTGCACACCTTGTTTGTTAGTATATCTCCTTAATGTTAGCCTGTGGAAAACGCTCCATATCGTCAAACATATCCAGGCATTTTCAGTTCAACGTTGTGACCATTTTGTTTGGTCATTTGGTTGCCACAGCATGGTGAACACCTCTGAAATGTCATAACTTGAAGTTGTGTCTTTCTCCACAAATCTTGGGTCCAGGGGAGCCAGCCTGTTGAAACCACTCCATGTCCTCAACAATTCAGATGTTTTCAATTGAAGATTTCAATGTTGTGACCATTTTCCTTATGGTTGCCACAGCATTGTGAAGACCTCTGATTACATGAACTACCACAACTTGCAGTTACAACTTCATCAGTCTGGTGTCGATCCATTGCTTTCTCAAAAGGCTCTAGTGCTTCACTGAGGTCTTAGCTTGGTTGTGTTTATTGTGAACTGAACTGGGTCTCGCAGCTCTGACAACACATGTGAAGGTATCAGTTTAAATGACCTTCTCATTGTCATCTGATTGTTCCATCTACACTCTTAAAAATAAAAGGTCTTTGTAGAGCAATGCCATATGGGAACCATTTTTGGTTCCCGAAACACACAACCACAAGAAGGTTCCAGAAAGACCCTGTATTTGCTTAGATCTGTAACAGGCTCCATAAATATATGCTATATAAATAGATTTGGGAAATACCAAAGGGTTCCTGATTTTAAAAGGACTCTTGTTGCATAAAATACCTTAAGGTTAGTGATCATGTCTGCTACACCATAAAGGTATCTCACTTTAAGATAGGTGATCTAACCTACTACACCATTGCATATCTTACCTTAAGGTTAAGTTCAGGTTTTCCTGATCTGCTAGTATAGTAGTTCAGGGACAGAGTGGTGACTCTGAGGCTAAGGATTTGCACTGGTAATCAGAAGGTTGCCGGTTTGAATCCCATAAACGCCAAAAGTGACTCTACTTCATCGGGATCCTTGAGCAAGACCCCTTAACCTGCAGTTGCTCCATCCTGGGTATGACGTTAATCTGCGTCCAGCCCTGCATGTAGGCTCTCCAACCTGCAGGGATAAACCTGGGGGCTGGTGGAAGGATTGGCACTCCAGCCACCATGACAAACCTCCCACTGGTTCCACTCGATCTGAACTCATGTGGTGCTGAGGTGTCACCTGTTGCATGGCTGCACTCGGGTCCTAATCTGGTATCCTGAGTTGGTTGCGGCAATGCGCTGTATCAGTGTGTGCTTCTAGCCTCCTCCTCCTCCTGTTATCCATAGCCTACTATGCGTTACAGGTTTCTGTTTTGTCCACATATTAGAAACTTCCAGTTCCAAGAACCAACTTGACATGCAAAGAACTCTTCACAGAATGAAATGGTTTGTCAAACAATAGTCCTATGGGGGAAGCACCCAGCCCAGTACAGTGCCATTACAGAACCAGGGGTTCCCAAACTCAGTCCTGAGGACCCCCTGTGTCTTTCGGTTTTTGTTCCAACCATCTTCTGTTTTTTAATTGGACTCCTGGCCCAATTAAGTGAGCTGTTACTTCCAATTTTCTGTGTTTTGGGGTCAATGGAGAAATAACAAAACTAAGTTTGGTACATTTTTATTAAAATGTACTAAGCACTTACAGTGGAATATTTTTTTACTGGTTAACAATTTTCAGCCTGATTTGCATTCTGCTATTCCGGGTGTTCTGATTGTTTAATTTATTATCTGTTTATTAGTCAGTCAGATGCTAAAGTTATTGCAGCCTTTCATCATTCAGTGTTGTTTACCTGGCTGTCAGTTCTGTTTGTTTTAATTATCATTATTAGGATACAATGAAGGGTGCCAACTGCACAAAACAATAAGAAAACAATACGACAACAAAAGAGAGGTAAGCATTTAGAGCAAAAGTAGACATTTTTCTAAATCTCTTATAAATGTAAAAATGTTGTGTTTTTCTAAAGGCAGAATAAGAGAAGGGAAAAAAAGACCATCTAAATAAATTAGATCAATTATTATCGCTAATTGTGAATTTGGCTAGGATACAAACCTACAGCCACAGCGGGTCCATAGGACCGAGTTTGGGAATCCCTGTTTTAGAGTGTAGTCGCATAAGGTCATGGATACGTGTAACCGACTGCAATCCGTTGTTATCAACGTTGTGTAAATGATCGTCAAATCTGAGGCACGTAGGGTCAAAACAGAAGCTTTTATTTTCCTCTCTGAGAAACTTTCCAAAACAAAAGGAAAAAAATGGAAAGGGTGTCACACTAGCGGCTTCTCCCCTATGTCCCCACGGCCTCCATCGCGATTCTCTTTTTTATTTAAACAAATATATTGCATATAAAACTATTTACAAAAAATTACTCAGAACTAAATCCCAGCCAACACAGGGCGCAAGGCAGGAACAAATCTCTGGGCAGGGCACACGCACACCAAGCACAATTTAGGATCGCCAATGCACCTAACCTGTATGTCTTTGGACTGTGGGAGGAAACCCACGCAGACACGGGGAGAACATTCAAACTCCACGCAGGGAGGACCAGGGAAGTGAACCCGGGTCTCCTTACTGCGAGGCAGCAGCGCTACTACTGCGCCACCGTGCTGCCCCCGTAATAAAAAATATAAATACAAATTGCACATTGTATAATACTGTATATAAAAATTAAAGTGCACATAATAGAAATAAAAACAATAAAAATGGCTATAGGAAAGGTAGTACTGTATCTTTTAAAGTCACTGTTTGTGGGCTTTGGCTACATCAAATGCAACCGCTACGGTGCTCCAAGTTCAAAGACCCTCAAACTTTGAGCTCTGCTGAAATCAGAGCTAGGGGCTGAAAGCCTCTCCTGGCACATGGTAGATCTCAAGAAAAATTTAATTAACTTTAAAGATAAAAAAAAAACCTTCTCTCGTCAGAGTCAACAGTGATAGGTCACTGTGCAGTGGAGCCGAATCAGAAACGACCGAATTGTCAAAATAAAATGTGTCAATCAGGTTTGTGTTTCTTCCAGACATGTATTTCCTCTTCATGATTTATGAAATCAGCTCGGACTACACTTCACATTACTAAAAATGTAACGTTCGTCACAAACACTCCCGATGCTGTGCTTCAAGGACGATTCCTACAGATTTACCGTTGCCATTAGTAACTATGTAAACAGCCGCCCTCTAGTGTGGGGGCCAGGGTACCTTTCATGTAGCTACACTCCTGCTTAGAATAAGAGAGGAAAGTACAAAAATAGTCGATTTCAATAAAACGGTGCGTGATGGGAAATTCATAAAGGGAGTTTTGTGATCAGCAGGTCAAAATCTATTTAGGTACACCCAAACGTGTTCAGTAACTCATTTCAAAAGGACGCGCGGTCACCTTGCAGAAGTCCGTGGTGCGCGGCGGAGACTCGCGGGCGTTCGTGGAAAGGCGTTGTAGATTTCACGTGTGCCTGATCTTCTCATGGCTGCGCGCTCTGAGAGATTTGAGCAAACCGCAGATGTACCGCGGTGGGGCAGTCAGTCGGCGTGGAGAAAGCTGGGCAGAGCGACCTCCCTCTCATGCAGGCTGGCATGGGTATGCGCGTACGCGCGCGAGCAGCAGATTTCTTCGCGTTTAAAATGGGCACGTGCACGCAGAGCACCGTCACGTGGCCCCCTCGTAAGGTATATAACCGCCTGAACTGGTCAGAGGGCTCCCGTTAAACACGGTCTTACTTGGTGTCGTTTAGCTCGTGTATAAAGAGTCATGGGGTTGGTGGCTGCTCGGCTATCTCACTGAAACATGAGGGAAGAGGGAGGTACTATTGTTATGGAGTTATCTGGGGCTGCTTCATGTCTGCTTTATTACTTGATTTTTTTGGCTGGCGCATTTATCCATGGCGACTTACAACATTTTAGATACAAATGGGTACCTTTCTCTTGTTTTTGCAGCACAGACAGGTGAAGAGACTTGTTCATGGTCTTACAGTGTCAGTAGCGGCCCTTGAACCCACAGCCTCGGGATTTGAAGTCCAAAGCCAAAACCACCGTCTCTCACTTTCCTTTTGAACTTTAAAAGGAAGTATTTTACTGTGTGTTGTTTCTAATAATTGAGATGTCAATCAGTCGGTCATTATCCAACCCGCTATATCCTAACACAGGGTCATGGAGGTCTGCTGGAGCCAATCCCAGCCAGCACAGGGTGCAAGGCATGTAAACCCCAGGCAGGGCATACACGCTCACACCCACACACCAAGCACACACTAGGGACAATTTAGGATCGCCAATACGTCTAACCTGCATGTCTTTGGACTGTGGGAGGAAACCCATGCAGACATGGGGAGAACATGCAAACTCCACGCAGGGAGGACCCAGGAAGCGAACCCAGGTCTCCTTACTGCGAGCTGCCACTGCGCCACCATGACGCCCCTATTCATTATTTATCACTTTTTTCATCTAAGGACATGGACACATTTCATGTACTTACTGTATTTACAGTACGTATGTACAGTGCATCCGGAAAGTATTCACAGCGCATCACTTTTTCCACATTTTGTTATGTTACAGCCTTATTCCAAAATGGATTAAATTCATTTTTTTCCTCAGAATTCTACACACAACACCCCATAATGACAACGTGAAAAAAGTTTACTTGAGATTTTTGCAAATTTATTAAAAATAAAAAAATTGAGAAAGCACATGTACGTAAGTATTCACAGCCTTTGTCATGAAGGTCAAAATTGAGCTCAGGTTCATCCTGTTTCCCCTGATCATCCTTGAGATGTTTCTGCAGCTTAATTGGAGTCCACCTGTGGTAAATTCAGTTGATTGGACATGATTTGGAAAGGCACACACCTGTCTATATAAGGTCCCACAGTTGACAGTTCATGTCAGAGCACAAACCAAGCATGAAGTCAAAGGAATTGTCTGTAGACCTCTGAGACAGGATTGTCTCGAGGCACAAATCTGGGGAAGGTTACAGAAAAATTTCTGCTGCTTTGAAGGTCCCAATGAGCACAGTGGCCTCCATCATCCGTAAGTGGAAGATGTTCGAAACCACCAGGACTTTTCCTAGAGCTGGACGGCCATCTAAACTGAGCGATCGGGGGAGAAGGGCGTTAGTCAGGGAGGTGACCAAGAACCCGATGGTCACTCTGTCAGAGCTCCAGAGGTCCTCTGTGGAGAGAGGAGAACCTTCCAGAAGGACAACCATCTCTGCAGCAATCCACCAATCAGGCCTGTATAGTAGAGTGGCCAGACAGAAGCCACTCCTTAGTAAAAGGCACATGGCAGCCTGCCTGGAGTTTGCCAAAAGGCACCTGAAGGACTCTCAGACCATGAGAAACAAAATTCTGATGAGACAAAGATTGAACTCTTTGGTGTGAATGGCCAGGCGTCACGTTTGGAGGAAACCAGGCACCGCTCATCACCAGGCCAATACCATCCTTACAGTGAAGCATGGTGGTGGCAGCATCATGCTGTGGGGATGATTTTCAGCGGCAGGAACTGGGAGACTAGTCAGGATAAAGAGAAAGATGACTGCAGTAATGTACAGAGACATCCTGGATGAAAACCATCTCCAGAGCGCTCTTGACCCCCGACTGGGGCGACGGTTCATCTTTCAGCAGGACAACGACCCTAAGAACACAGCCAAGATATCAAAGGAGTGGCTTCAGGACAACTCTGTGAATGTCCTTGAGTGGCCCAGACTTGAATCCGATTGAACATCTCTGGAGAGATCTTAAAATGGCTGTGCACCGACGCTTCCCATCCAACCTGATGGAGCTTGAGAGGTGCTGCAAAGAGGAAAGGGCAAAACTGGCCAAGGATAGGTGTGCCAAGCTTGTGGCATCATATTCAAAAAGACTTGAGGCTGTAATTGGTGCCAAAGGTGCATCGACAAAGTATTGAGCAAAGGCTGTGAATACTTATGTACATGTGATTTCTCAGTTTTTTTTATTATTTTTAATAAAACCTCAAGTAAACTTTTTTCACGTTGTCATTATGGGCTGTTGTGAGTAGAATTCTGAGGAAAAAAATTCCATTTTGGAATAAGGCTGCTGTGAATACTTTCTGGATGCACTGTATTTTGCACCATAAAATCAACTAACTGTATTTTTTGCCCTTCCATACCTGAAGGCTGCCTCTGTGCCTCTGATCTTTGGTCCCTTAGCCCTTCACCTTCTGGGACACATTTCGTAACAGTCCCTCTAGGAGCCCCAAGTGAAAAAAAGAATTCCAAAACACTTCCAATAATACCCACTAGAGGGGGATATCACTGTTAAATCCCGGCTAGTAATAAGGGCAAGCGCCGAATTATCTTCTTATATAATACACTACCGTGGCTGTTCGTTTGTCTGTCCAGGATTTTAAATCAACTGTAGCTGAAATTGACCTGACATTTAGTACACATATGCTACGTGACACCTACTATCTGATTTCGGGGTGATGATTGACCTCCAAGGTTATTCCACTTTTTATTTTTATTTTATTTTATTGTAGAATCAACTCTCGGCAGCGCGTAGCAGGGCGGCCGTGCGGCGCATGCGTACGGGCGCCATTCTCATTCCCTACCACCTTCGCCGTCTCTTCCTCTACCTCTTCATATCTTAAATCATTCTTGAGGCAGATTGAAGTGACTTAAGTGAAAAATTAAAGAAAGCGTACTAAGTAATTGCAACACAAACTCTGACTTAATCAGTTTTAATGTGAAAAGATGCAGACGAAAGAAAGAGAAGAAGCGGGCCGCTAGGGTGGAGAAAAGAAGAGCTGCTCAGGAAGGTGCAAGCGCATCAACCTCTGAGCACACAAATGCTAAACGTACAGAGAAAGAGAATGAAAACTAGGAATGCTCAAGTCAAGTGTATTAACTGTAGTGTGCCGTTACTGGTTATAGAATAAAAGAATACGTACATCCGTGGAGCACAAAGACAATCAAAGTCTAACGAAGTCTAAATGCAGAATCCAAATAGAGTGGTTGAAAAAACAGCAAAAAGGTCAAAATTCCAAAATGTATAAAAGGCATAAGCACAACAGAACACAAATAACTCACCAACTCCAGGGCGCATTTACAATAAAGTGTCAGGAACTGCGGGAGATTTACAGGTTGTCGGGCACTTCCTGGTTGTGATTGGCAGGTGGCCCCGCCTCTTGGAGGACCACCCACAAAAACATATGCAACATAACGAAGGCAGCTTTTATACATAAACAAAACCACAAATAAAGAAAGATGCACATAAGCGACTTGAAAAGAATCAGAAATGAGCAAATGAGACATGAAACATGAATTTAAACCCCAGCTAGGGGAGGAATCCTGGCTGAGACATGGCACCTCATGCATTAGTGCCAATCTGACCAACAGAAAAGAAATGCACCACTGTGCATTAAATACAACGTCAGATGATACCTCTCATCAGGTACACACGTGCATTTGGTGATACAGTCGGCTTGTGAGTGGATTTAAAAAATGGTCTTTGAATCCCCTAGTGTGAGTGATGGTGGCCCAGAGTGGAGGAGGAGGGAGAAAAGAGGCCATGCAGCATGGCTGTGGCTTTAATAATACTGTTTGCCTTTCTTAAGTAGAAGACACATGTCTTATATGTGTGCCATTAATACTGTGTACCAACATCATCATTCCCTGCAATGTCCAGTGTGCCTGGGTTGAGCAGGTGCCATACAATACCGGGGGGAGCACAGATGGAGGTTTGAGGGCTTCCTTGGTACAAAATCTAAAGCTTCTTCTTCTTTCGGCTGGTCCCTTTAGGGGTTGCCACAGCTGATCATCTTCTTCCATATCTTTCTGTCCTCTGCCTCTTGCTCTGTTACACCCATCACCGGCATAACATACTAAAAAAAAAAAAAAACTTGCAATATACCCAGCAGGAAATTGGCAAGCATATTTTCAGAGGCTTTTTACCATTCCAACCTTTCCCCATCTCATAAGCAGGGAATGGTATACCGATTATTCAGGAGAGGCCAAAGTCCTTATTTTTTGTGCACACAACATCTGCTGGGTTTAACTTCGAAACACATTTATATATGCATAAGTCAAACATTGAAGAAGCTCCGCGGTTCACACCATCTGGCCCCATACTGTGTAATGGCCCAAGTCACAGGAGATACTTGAGTGGCTGAGTTCTTCTTTTCTAATTTCCGCACTCACCACAACCATTTTATGCAATTGTAAGTTTGCAGCTAATTTACACCCCAGGGTTTCTACATGTTCTGTACTGGTGTCCACTTCTGAGATAGACCATGGCTTCCCATGACCCTAAAATGTGACTTGCATAAGTGAAAGAGCCTTGTGATGTACTGGGGTCCCATTATGCATTGGATCCTGCCGTGTGCCTGTTGGGGCCAGAATAGTCTAACAGTCCCCATGAGCCTAAAGCAGATGTTAAATGAGATAGCATGCCATGTGATTCACTGGCATCCCATCCAGGGCTGTTTCCTGCC
Source organism: Polypterus bichir lapradei (assembly GCA_026402145.1). Lineage (NCBI taxonomy): Eukaryota > Metazoa > Chordata > Cladistia > Polypteriformes > Polypteridae > Polypterus > Polypterus bichir. Next base: position 11,319,980 of record JANRMT010049829.1, read on the forward strand.
TTGTTCTGATGCTACCAAAAATAGGCTCTGCCTCCCTGTAGGCCACAAGTGGATTCATAAAATGAATGCACGAACAATAAACTACACATAAAGGCACCTGTGATGGATTGATGCCCGGGCCTGGTTAATTAGCTGGCAGCAGAAGACTCTGCTTGCCACAATCACAAATATGGCACTGTGTAGCACATTCCCAGTACCTGCTGCAAACAAATCTAAAGTACATTAAATGATCGACATTTATTTATCAAATGTACTAAAATTAAAAAGGTAAAGCATACTGCTAGGGCAGCTGTAAAGAAAACAAAATCCAGAAAATCCATCCATCCATTTTCCAAACCCACTTAATCCTGAGCAGCCTATCTGGGACTTTATAGGTTTAATAGCCAGCACTATTAGTTCTTGCACTTCTAACATCTTACTTAGCTCTTCAGTCACTGAGAATGGGCGTTTGTCTGTTTGAAACAATGGCAGTCCCGATAGGTGCATAATAAAATTAAGTGTTTTTAATTTAGAAGGAACCTTGAAAAAATGCAGAATCAATTTGAACAATAACACCTCCAAGAGAAAAGGCTTGAGAAATGACACTCTCTTTGTTACACTTTACTATACTATACTATATTATACTATACTATACTATACTGTACTGTATACTATATCATCTACCTTAATAAAAGGATAAGTTTCTCTGTGTTTTTCTGATAGCTTTGTCTGTGTCATTCCAACAGATGGCGCATCACACATATTAACACTGCTTTTATGAATCCCATACCAAATGAGGTATAGCAGAGACACGTGCATTGCATTTGCCATTCCAACAGATGGTGCATCACACATATTAACACTGGTTTTATGAATCCCATACCAAATGACATATAACAGAGACACATGCATTGCATTTTTCATTCCAACAGATGGTGCATCACACATATTAACACTGCTTTTACGAATCCCATACCAAATGGTATATAACGGAGACAAATGCATTGCATTTGCCATTCCAACAGATGGTGCATCACACATATTAATACTGCTTTTATAAATCCCATACCAAATGACATATAACAGAAACACATGCATTGCATTTTTCATTCCAACAGATGGTGCATCACACATATTAACACTGCTTTTACAAATCCCATACCAAATGTCATATAACAAAGACATATGCATTGCATTTGTCATTCTAATAGCTTGCGCATCACAAACATTTCTAAAGTTTGTGATGCGCCATCTATTGGATTGACAAAAGCAATGCATTTTATTACTACAGGCATTGCAAAATGCATTTCAACAAATGAAGCACTGCAAACATTAACACTGAGGTCTATATTGGTTATTTAGAATTCAAACAATCTTAGACTGGTAGAACAGCTAGTGTGTGTACATATATATATTTGTTTGTGTATGTGTGTACATACTATATATATATATATATATATATATATATATATATATATATATATAT
>JANRMT010049829.1:11321454-11349318 GCA_026402145.1 Polypterus bichir lapradei
ATATATATATATATATATATATATATATATATATATATATATATATACACCCCTCCTTGAACCGTCACCTTATCGTGGTGGAGGGGTTTGCGTGTCCCAATGATCCTAGGAGCTATGTTGTCCGGGGCTTTATGCCCTGGTAGGGCCACCCAAAGCAAACTGTTCCTAGGTGAGGGATGAGACAAAGAGCAGTTCAACAAACCTCCAATGACGAAAGAAAACTTTGGACAACGTTTTCCCTTGCCCGGACGCGGGTCACTGGGGCCCCCCTCTGGAGCCAGGCCTGGAGGTAGGGCTCGATGGCGAGCACCTGGTGGCCGGGCCTGCACCCGTGGGGCTCGGCTGGGCACAGCCCGAGGAGGTAACGTGGGTCCTCCTCCCCACGGGCTCACCACCTATGGGAGGGGCCAAGGAGGTTGGGTGCAGTGTGAGTTGGGTGGTGGCCGAAGGCGGGGACCTTGGCGGTCTGATCCTCGGCTACAGAAACTGGGTCTTGGGACGTGGAATGTCACCTCTCTGAAGGGGAAGGAGCCTGAGCTAGTGCGCGAGGTCGAGAGGTTCCGGCTAGATATAGTCGGACTCACCTCGACGCACAGCTTGGACTCTGGAACCAATCTCCTTGAGAGGGGCTGGACTCTCTACCACTCTGGAGTTGCCCCCGGTGAGAGGCGCCGAGCAGGTGTGGGCATACTTATTGTCCCCCGACTTGGAGCCTGTGCGTTGGGGTTTATATATATATATATATATATATATATATTCATAGCATTAGTAGTCCGAATCACGATCTGATTGTATGCGTGGTTACCTACCAGGTAATGCATCTGGTTGGTCTGCCAGTCGGCAAACATCCACCACATCCTCTCAGTTGCGAGAAGCAGATCATAGAATGTTACATAGTTTAGTGCCAAATAATGCAACGAGTACGCGACACGTGTTTTGCCCTTATTTGGGCTCATCAGGTGTACACACTCCACTACATCCCTCGCGGGGATCAAACCTCGGACGTCAGCGGCAAAGCCCCTTTATGCTGCACCACGGCATGTGGTTCATTTATATATATGACATATATATGGGAAAGTATTAAGCCAGATCTTAAAAGAAAAGAAAGCTGTTGTATGGATGAAGGAAACTACAAGAGTAGACCATTGAGACTCGACGCACATTTAATATGTTCATTCAAAGAAGTGGCACATCACAAACACATGAAGTAATAAAGTGCATTGCATTTGTCACTCCAACAGATGGGATGTTACAAACATTTGTAGTAAAGCATTTAATTTCTAAAAATGTTTATAATGTATCATATGTTAGGAATGACAAATGTAATGCATTTCATTACTACATGCATTACAAACAGATAGCGCACTTCAAACATTAACACTGAGGTCTACGTTGATTATTTAGATTTCAACCTATCTTGGACTGTTAGCATGGCTAATGTTACAATATTGGAATACTTTATGACTGTTCACCAGACTTTAGACTCTGAATCTACTGGTCCAAAAGATTCCATGTGGCAAAAACAAGGAGTGAGACAAACAGTTGTGCAGGACTGCTGCGGTCCAGATGGAAACCTCACCAACCACAAGGAGAACATGCCATGCATTGGCACTTCAGCAGGTAAGCAAACCCACAGACTAAATGCCCTAAGGCAACAATGCTATCTGCTGCACTTCCAAGCTATGTAATGAATAATAATGGCAATCAGTAGTAAAGACTGGGGAAACAATGGCCAGATTCTTGAAATCCTGTACGTTCTTTATACGTAGTTCTTTTGGAAATTAGTCAGAATCTGGTACATCTTGTCATTATTTAACTTCACACTGCCTGAGTTAAACATGAGCCCTTTGTGTCCTTTTATTAATTCTGCTCTCTTGTATGTTATAATATTTATAAAATATATGCAGCAATTACGATTGGCGACTAACACTGAATATACTAAGAAAATGAACAGCAATTGGAAAGTTTCAAAATGAAATGAAATTCAGGGTCTTTGCGTTTAACTATAATCATGTTTTTATGCAGGCTGAAAGCCGCGTCACTGGCTGACGTTTGTTGTTTTTTTCTTTCTTGGCTTGCGCAAAGTCCACATTATTTACGGCTCACGAGACTGTTCTGCGGTGCGTTTTAATTAACTAGAATACGACTCTACCGTTTAGCGAAGGGCGGGGTGCGTTGGGGCAATGGGAAGCGAGCGCGAGAGACATGTTGTTGTGCACACACCTGCTCGGATTGGACAGCTCATGGCTCCGCCCCAGGAGAAAAAAAAAGGAGTGACGCAAGGCTGTGGAAGACGAAAGCAGAGAGCGGTGACGTTACGTGCAGCGTGTCGCCAGGAGCTTAGCTCAGGCACAAACTAACAAGGCAGTCAAGGTAAGACTATTGCCACAGGGCTATCGTCCAGATTACTGGGATGATTATTATTTGGTTTTGTAAAAACGCTTTAGCGTCACGAAAGATAGTGGAGCCTAACAGCAGTAGCTCCACTGACTGCCGTCCTCGTAAAGTCGTACAGGCGTTTGCTTTGGCCAGTCCTGTTTCAGGAAGCTATCCCGTGGGGGAGACGTAGTGTCCCGCACTGCAATCCGGGAGGGGACTACCCTGGGGAGGGTGTTATAGCAGCCCCGGGGGGAGAGGAGGGTGCACCGCGCGTGCCTCTCGCGTGGAAGGAACAGCTGCTATGTCGGAAGGAGTCCTTGAGTGAAGCCCCCCGTTGTGTGTCGTTGAACTGGCATTCGAGCGACTCGGCGCTGGGTGGAGACCCTTGATCCCATCAGAAGAACCACGTTGCCCGAGGGTGCCAACTGAAACGCGTCTGCCGGCGGGCGTTTCAGTAGTGAAGTGCCGCGAGGAGCTCCGTGTGTTGGCCGAGAACGAGGAGCGACGTGGCGCAGATAAGAAGGAGAAAGAGAATACAACGACAGGACAGTTTGAAAGTCCGATTCTTTGTCAGTGCTGGTTTGTAGTCTTGTGCAGTTAACAAGCGGCTCGAGTGACTTGGAGAGGTCTAACGGGCATGGGAGTGGGTTTACTTTAAAGGCTAAGTGAGCCCGAAGGAGCGTTACCTAAAATCTGTGAAGTCTCCGCTCTTCTGACATAAACGAGCCTCTTTGCTCCTTAAATGACTAGACGGCCAGTTATCATCTCGTCTTTTATAGCGCCTTTCATGGTGAAATAGTTTGGTTAGTCACATTTATCTGCTTAGAGCTTTAGAAATTTGACAATCATTCAGTCCGTCACGTTCGTTTGTTGAGCTGACAGTGCAGCAGTCCCAGTATCTCATCCAGGTACTTCATAAAGCTTTTCAAGGTCTGTGCTTCAACTTCATGTCTGGTTAACTTGTAACGCAGTTCATATTATCGTAAGGCCAGTCCTGACCAGCTTTGTGGTGCCCTCAGTTACTTGTTATTGATGCTACGGAAAATGTTGCTGCTGTGGGACGGATCCTATATCGCTACCGTTCCAAGATTTATACTTACATTTATTATATGTATTATTTTAGCCACTTAAAGCACTTTACATAGACGGTGGGAAGTCGCATCAACCACCACCCGCTATGTGCAGAATCCAACGAGATGATATGGCAGCCAGGACTCTGATCATACATTGGCTGTTAAGGGGAGAAAGAGGTATTTAGCCAATTAGATACAAGGGATGTTTAGGGGGTCGGAATAAATAAGGTCATGGTGGGCAGTTTAGCCAGGCTATCGGGATACACCAAACTCTTTTTCGAAAGATGCCATTAAGATCACAGAGGTTTATGACCTCGGTTTTATATCTCATCTAATGACACTGGGGTATTGGTATCCACACACAGACCACAGGGTAATCATCACACCCCGGGGGGGGGCGGCCCCCCCAACCTCGCTTTCCTCACCAACACCTCTTCTAACAGTATCCCCAGCTTTTCCTTTATGGTTCATCCCCATCCAAGTACTGGCAGGGCCCAAACATACTTCAGGTGGATTGCCTGGAGGTGGTATAGCTGCTGGGCACGACCTTCACTTAGACCAGTGACCCCTCCGAGAGGCTGGTCTTTGTGTAAATCTTGAGCCCTCATCTGAAAGACCACTTGAACAAAAAGTGCCATAGGGAGCTTGTGCAACATTGTTCATTATGGCACTCGGTTTTGTCTGCATTTTCTCCTCCACTCCTACCTTCATTGGGTCCAGGGGGCGTCCCACAGCTGAGCTTGCCGCCTTAATCAGCTTGTTGATTCTCTTGGCCTCTATGGAAGTGAGCACATCACAGCTTAGAAAATGAATGTGGCCATCACAGAGTTATAGAACATGCAAGTCAGGGCTGTTATGTTTGGTATATTTCCCAGCTTCTGTAAAAGGCAAATTTCACTTTTGGGATTATCTATCTATCTTGCCAACTATCTATCTATCTATCTTGCCAACTATCTATCTTGCCAACTATGTATCTTTCCAACTATCTATCTATCTATCTATCTATCTATCTATCTATCTATCTATCTATCTATCTTGCCAACTATCTATCTATCTATCTTGCCAACTATCTATCTATCTATCTTGCCAACTATGCTATACTATCTATCTTGCCTACTACACTAAAATTCATTTCTGTCTCTTGGATGATGATTTATGGGTGTGTCTTTGGAAGGACTGGCACTGTGTTCAGAGTTGTTCCCCCCCCCCCCCCCCCCCCCCCGTAGTCCAAGACCCTCTTCATAAACACCTTTATTTCTGCTGAAGCATATTTAAACCGTGCCATGTTTCAACACTGTGGTTCTCCGTTTCGGTCCTGAAGGACCCCCTATGGCTGCAGATTTTTGTTCCAACTAACTTCTGTTTTTAATTGGACTGCTAGTCTGATTAAGTGGTCTGTTATTACCCAGTTTCAGTATTTTGGAGTCGGTGTAAAAATTACAGAACAAAGTGTGGTAAGTTTTTATTAAAATGTATGAAGCAGTTGTATGTAGTTTTTACTTTTTAACTATTTTCATCCTGATGTTCATTGTTCTTTTCCGGGTTTGCTGGTTATTTAATCCATTGTTTACTAATTAGTGGGTCTGGTGCTGAAGTAGTTGCAGCCTTTTGTCATTTGGTGTTGTTTTCCCAGGTGTCTGCTCTGCTTCTTTTTAATTGTCATTATTAGGATACAATGAAAGAAGCAAACTACACAGAAAAAGGTCAAAATGATAGAAAACAAATGAGTTAAGCATTTAAAGATATAAAAAAAATTAGAAACACTTCTAAATATTTTGTAAATGTAAAAATTGTACTGTTGTGCTTTTCTGAATGTAGAATAAGAGAAGAGGGAAAAAAGAGCAGAATGAGAGCAATTATTTTTCAATGATTGTGAATCTGGTTGGATCAAAAACCTGCAGCCACAGAGGGTCCCCAGGACCGAGTGTTAGAGCCCCTCTTTTAACACCTTTGTCTCGTAATTTTCTAATTAGGGCTAATTTTTCAATGTAGTGTATTGTTAGGCTGTAACCACTTGAAGATTTTGAAGGGAGAATCCGATGTAATCCTGGCCCGCCTATCCAGTTCAGAGTTGCAAGGTGCCAGCATCACTTCCAGCCACCCTAGGGTGCAACAAACGCAGGGGGGAACGCCAATCTATCGGGACGCAGTTACACTCTCACCTATGTGGGGCTAATGGCTGTTTTTTTTTTTTGTTTATTTCTATGTATATGTGTGTATATGGATCTTGTGTGTGTGTCTGTCTATCCGGCGCGGAAGTGCGAGGCTACAGCATGAAACTCAAAGAAAGTGAAACCGATGAGAAAAGAGAAACTCGCTTAGCTGTTAATGCGGCAAAATGAAAACTTTGAGGAGAGAGAAACTCACTTAGCCGCAGATAAACAAAGGGAGCGAGCACATCGGCAAAATGAAACCGACGAGGAAAGAGAACCTCGTTTAGCTGCTAATGCACAGCCAATGTGATTGACTGATTGATTGAAGTGCCAGAATCCATGGTTTCTAGAAGCCTGGGCATATACAGTCATATGAAAATATTTGGGGACTCCTCTTAGCCTGCATAATAGATATATAGATAGATATATATAAGGGTGGTCCAGATCTAATTATGCAGATCCAGATCGTCTGGATGACTTTGATTTATGCGGGGACGATTCCAGTTCAGTGCGAAGACCATTCTTCATGTCGTCAGTTCGCACACTTCTCGATGGTCCGGGATATTTTAGGTGATATTCTATGTAATCAACTTAAGTTATAGCATAATGAAAATTGCATAAGTAGATCTGGACCACCATATAGATAGATAGATAGATATTGGTAAAGCGGGTCTGTACAGCACCCCAAACCCAACGCAGACAGGCGCAAAGACACAAGTCCAAGCACACGCTTTTTATTTTTCTTCCCTTTTTAGCACACAGTGCACAAATCCCCAAAGCCATTTTGCTCAGCCCCTTCTTCTTTTCTCCTTCTCTTCTCTGCCACCTCCACTCCTCCATGCAAGCTGTGTCCTCCACCTCCCAGAATGGAGTGAGGCGTCCTCCTGTATAGTGCTCCAGGTGCACTCTGATCTTTTTCCGGCAGCACCCCCAAGTGTGGCGGAAGTGCTGTAAGGGCCCCCCGGAAGTAATCCATGTGTTCCCGAATCCTCTTCCGGCAGCACTTCCGGGTGTGGTGGAAGTGCTGCAGACCAGGGCGCCAGAACTGTCCAAGCGCCCCCTGGCGGTGGCCATGAGCCCCAGCAGGGTTGAACTTCCAAGCTCCAAGCCCGTGGCCCCGATGCAGTCGAGGGGGTTTGCCCTCTCATGTTCCAGGGGAGGTATTGCCCTGAATATGTCCTCTCCCCCGGTCCTCCCATCACAGGGGCGTCCCGGCTTCCACAATATATACATATGTACTTGTTTATTTACCTTTTTAGTTACTGACTAAGCTGACCCGCCTTTTAAGTTGACCACTTCTTAAGGCAATTCAATATGTAGATCAATTTGATATTTTATACAAACTCATTAATTTGGTTATATTGCATTCGAGCGGTATTACTTTAATACTCGTAGTTTCTGTTATTTTTGTGATGAAATTTAAACTTTTTTCTATATTGAGGTCGCCCTTTTGAACCCCCCTGATATTTACTACGCGGTGAGGCATTTGTACTCCATCAACATTAATTATTTCCAGAGACATAATTTTGTCTATTTTTCCAGCGCATCGCGCACAAAAGCAATGGAACGATGGGAGCACCAGAACTCTGCTCACATCATGGCGCTTCATACCGCAAGCTGCAAGTAGTAAGTCTGTGATAAGCGGAATACCGCTATGCTTTCCACTCACGGGACGGAAGGACAATCCCGACCGCTTTTATATAGTAAGAAAGAAGAAGAAGATATCGCACAGTCTGGAGTAGAAAATCCTCTTTTACCTGGAAAAACGAAACTACAAATCCCATCGTGCATTGCAAAATGGACGGGGCGTGTGTGAAACTCCGCGCCTGCGTAGCACTCACGGGACGGAAGGACACTCCCGACCGCTTTTATATAGATGGATATTTTACGGTGTATCATTACATGTTTCTCTGCTGTCTGATTGCTGTAGTCATTTCATTGTAGTGCAGTTTATCCAATTATTTATAAACTAGATGTGTAAGCCTATGCTGTAAAAATCCCAGGCTCCTAGAAACCATGGATTTTGGCACTTCAATCAATCAATCAATCAATTGCCTCACTTGTGTATTAGCAGCCAAGCCAGTTTTTCCTTCCTTGGAGGTTTAATTTTACTGACTTGTTCGCCTCCGTTGTCTATTAGCGGCTAATTGAGTTTTTCCTTACTCGGTGGTTTTATTTTGCTGATGTGTTCACCCCCTTTGTGTTTCAGCGGCTAAGCTAGTTTCTCTCTCCTTGAAGGTTCCGTTTTGCCGACGTGCTCGCCTCCGTTGTCTATTACCAGCTAAGCGAGTTTCTCCTTCCTGTGAGGTTTTCTTTTGCCGATTTATGTTCGCCTCGCTTGTGCATCAGCGGTTAAGCCAGTTTCTCTTTCCTTGAAGGTTTTGTTTTGCCGATGTGTTCACCTCCTTTGTCTATCAGTGGCTAAACAAGTTTATCCTTCGTCTGAGGTTTTGTTTTGCCGATGTTCTCACCTCCGTTGTCTATTACCAGATCAACGGGTTTCTTCTCCTCGGACATTTCGTTTTGCCGATGTGTTCGCCTCCCTTGTGTATAAGCAGCTAAGTGTGTTTCTCTCTCCTCTGAGGTTTCGTTTTGCCGCTGTGCTCGCCTCAGTTGTGCATCAGCGGCTAAGCGAGTTTTACCGACGTGTTCGCCTCCATTGTCTATTAGCGGCTAAGCGAGTTTCTCTTTCCTCTGTGGTTTTGTTTTGCCGATGTGCTCACCTCCGTTGTCAGTCAGCGGTTAAGCGAGTTTCTTTCTCCTCGGAGGTTCAGTTTTGCCGATGTGCTTGCGTTGCTTGTGTATCAGTGGCTCAGCGAGTTTCTGTTTTCTTGCCGGTTTCACTTTGGCGACAGAGTCGAATTCTTTGAGCTTCATGCTGTAGTCTCGCACTTCCCAGCCAGACAGACAGACTTCCACGCGTAGACATTTATATACAAGATGTCCCTTTATGTTGCATTTTGTTATATTTCCTTTTATAGTAAAAACCTGCCCCTATTTTTTTTTTTCTTTTTCTAGGAGAAGTGAACCTTGGAGCTGAGATTGCTGAGTGACGGACTTGGCCTTGCAAATCTCCCAGTGGCTTCAGACGAGCGATGGGCCAGAATGAATGAACACATTTGGCTCCACTTTTAAAGCCATTTCCATCTGTTATCGGTGCACTGCACAGACGTTGAGCCAAGAATACAGCTTTAAGACTTGGACGTCAGCAAGAGTTCTTTTTTTTTTTTTTTTTTTCTTTCATGGTTTGTGGGATTGGTTTGCTGGAATATTAGGAACTAAAACTTTCTGCTGATTAAATAAACCTTTGAGAGAGGCCTGCTTCATTTTTCGAAACAATGGTGAAAAGTCGTAAAATCTAAAAAAAAAAAAAAAAAAGTAGATGTAAATTTGCCAAGATTGAGGCCCGTTCCTGCATGTTGTTGAAAATGCTTATCATGCTGCACCAGCCGAGGAGGAGGACTTGTAATGTTTAATGAGTGAGTAATGAAAGTGGATGGCTGACTGTTTTGAACTTCTCACCTCCGCTTGGGTAATCGGACTTCACCTTTTATATAAGTGAACTGCAGCAGCTTATCCTCAAACCTGACACAAGCGTACTTTGATTTTGTTTTGCTTTTTTGGGGTCTCTGATGATTTTTTTTTTTTTTTACGCCCCAGACTTTGAATTGAGTTTGCTTAGTTGGGGTCCGCACGATTTCCAGAAGACGCCTTTGGAAACCCGAACATTCATTTGAAGGATTAAGAGATGCGCCAGGTCCACATTGTGAAGGCCGTGCCAAAAGACACAGATGCACACGTTTTGCAGACCTCCCTGACCGCAGTTTGTCCTTTTTGGGTGGACTTTGTGTGCCCCTGTCATTCCCGCTTTGCAGCCCTCCATTATTTCTGACAGAATCGAGTATTTTGAGCACTACATTATTTTGTTTTTGTTTTTCTTTTTCTGAATGAATCCATTTTGAATGCTGATTGTGTTGCAGCTTTTTTGGGGAAAGAAAAAAAAATTCCATGACTGTAGAAAATTGCAGAAGAGGAGGGAAAATGTAAACATGTGAGGGGGCTGGGATGGTGGAAGGTCTGGCCAAGTAAGCATTCCTGGTGGATCACATTTTGTGGGCATTGGCTAATTTTACCGCAGTGGCGTATTGAGGGGTTTTTTTTTGTTGTTTTTTCTGCTCCTCACTTTTTTTTTTTTTTTTTTTTTTTTTTTTTAATACTTTTAATACATCTTTATTATGCCAAAGAAACTTCTAGAAGGCTCGCAGCTGTTGAACGATCCTTAAATTCAGTGTGGAAAAGTGTAAAGTTCCAGTTGGGGACGACTTTAGAAGGCCAAACCTGCTTGTTGTTGTTGTCAGTGCCTTCCTTTCCCTGCACATGTGCTTCAAGTGAAGGCCAAGTGATGGGTAGTGCTCCGGGGCCTGGCAAGGGTCTGGGCTGTGTACCCTGGCGGGTGAGGAAACTGAAAGCCAGCGCCCATGTCCCCCTCTCTACGCACACCATCTATCACGAGAAGCAGCGCCGAGAACTCTGTGCCTTGCACGCTCTCAACAACGTCTTCCAGGATGGAGCTGCGTTCAGCCGAGAAGCCCTGCAGGACATCTTTCAGAGGTGGACCTTTTATCTGCTTAATATTCTAATATATTACAGGAGATCTATCTCTCTATCTATCTATATAAACAGGGGGTCCTCGGGTTACGACACAGTTTTGTTTCTACAACAGGGATGTAACCTGAATTTTGGTGTAAGTCGAAACGCACCCTAGCCTAAGTCACTTACCTATCCTAACACATTTGCAAAATCATAATCTAGAACATAAAAACACAACTAAGCCAAAGAAAAAGGAAAAGGACATAAATATACTGTATAGGGTGGTCCAGATATAATTATGCAATTTTTATTATGCTATAACTTAAGTTTATTACATAAAGAATCGCCCAGAAAATCCCAGACCATCGAGAAGTGTGCAAACTGACGACATGAAGAATTGTCTTCTCGCCGAACTGGAATCGTCCCCACATAAATCAAAGTCATCCAGATGATCTGGATCTGCATAATTAGATCTGGATCACCCTGTACTGTACACTACTGTAGGAACAGAAAAAATGAGTGTAAAAAAAAAAAAATCCTTACCTTTATTCCTTCACACGTTAAGTTTTTATGGGAGTGAGCGTTGTAAACTCGAAACGTTGTATGTCGAGACGTTGTAACCCGTGGACACCTGTATAATGGCTTTAAAAAGCCTGGGGTCCTAGAAACTATTGAAATCGTAAGAAAAAAAATTTAAATGTAGAGATGTCAGGTAACTCAAAGGAACTCCTCTGGGCGTCTCTCTCCTAGGAGGATTCATTTTGCCAACGTGCTCGCATCTCTTGTGCGTTAGCAGTGGGAGGAAAAGTAAAATAGAAACAGTTTTGCTGATGTTAGTGGATAAGCGACTTTTTCTTCTGAGGTTTCATTTTGCTGACGTGTTCGCCTTGCAGGTGTAAATAGTGGCTAAAGTGAGTTTTCTGTTTCCTCGGAGTCGGAGCTCTTACCCCGAATTCCACCTCTCGCTTCCAGGACGGACAGACACACACACACACTTCCACGCGTAGATGATATATATACATATACACACACACACATACATATACACACACACACACACACACACACACACAAAGTGAGAGACAAAAATAACCGGATTGATAAAAAAATATATTGATGAATTACAGTATTCTAAACATTGTCACCTTCTCTATACTCCCCCTCCCGATCTCTACACCATCCAGACGTATCATCCATTGATTGAAACTGTGCTGGAAGTCTTCTTGCTTGAGACTCCTCAACAGGCTTACCGTTTCAGTCTTCAGTTCATCCACTGAAGAAAAATTACAGGGCACTAAATCGGGCGAATAGGGTGGATGATCGAGGACAGGAATGTTTTTGTCAGTCAAAAACGGCTTTACGGAAAAAGGCAGAATTCGTGAGAAATTGTTGTTGTTTCACTGCTCGATGTTTGTTTTTTTTTTTTTTTATCCCCACCTGACATTATCGCAGCAACTCGTGTAGCGATTGTTGTCCAAATACTTCACAGGATATACCTAGCTGGTCGGCAGTTTGAGAGGGCGTGTAGGAGGGGATATGGTACTATGATTCACGTCAAGCTGAATTCCAGATGCTTTCCCAGGAAAGCCCCAAGCGCAGTCCATTATTTTTGTGTCTCGCCTCATATATAAAACAGGAAAACTGTAAACATCGTATTACGAATGGCATATCAAGATCTCCTTTGGTTTCTATTGTTATCCGTGGAAGGTGTGCTACATTACCTTTCTTGTTGCCTGTTAAAATTTTACATGTCATTGCCTTGTAACCAATCGACATTTTTCATGTTAATTCGTTTGACTTCATCGTTTCTCGGTGCTAGGATTGCCCGTGTACTCATTTCTTCTGTTGATAACCCTTCGGGATGAAATTCTTCAATAAGATTTGGACATAAGTCTTCTTTAATTGGGAATTTAAAGTGAGGAGAATGTAAAAATTTATAAGAGTTGAGAGTGCAGGAACTGTGTCTGACAAAAGCATTCACACGATTGAAAGGGTTAGTTTGGCTGAACGGCCGCTAAGGAGAAGCTGCGTGTTTTGCTTGTCTCTTGTCGTTGTTTTAAGAGCTGGGAGCACATGAAGCGTGTCTGCCAACAGCAATCCAACAACTGCTAGGTTAGATGTCTGTGGAGTGGTTTTAAATGTTTCACTGCCTTGTTTTGCGTGACGTTGTAAAAACAATACTTGTCGTTTATTTCCGGCCCCGGACGTGGTTAAATTTCTTTCTCAGGACATATAATGCTGCTCGAGTTGTCATGGGGGCTGAATGCATGCTAAGGAGGTGCCGTCAGATCATCTGCTGTCGCACTGCTATCAGTCTTCTGTACTGTACTCTGCCCTCCCTCAATCAGACCTAACGGTCACTTAAAACAAAAAAGGCTTCAACCTGGCTGGGACGCTACAATACTTGTGAATTTTACTGCTTTCATATTCTGTACCTTTCTCTGCATGTGTATTGTGCCATCGTTTGTTTGAGCCTTTCAAATTCCACTGCTTTCATAATCTTTTATCTCCTTTTTTTTTTTTGGGTCTCTCTTCTCCACGCTGCTCTTTCTTCTTTGCTTAGTCGTTGGCGTTTCAATCTAGAATGTATTGTCCTTATACGTTTTATACGTGCTGAGAGCACAGGATCTGTGTGTGCTACGTGCCTTTACACGACTGAGTGTTGATATTGTTTGCGTCTCACGGGTCTTTTAAATGTCTTCTGAGAACTTCCGAGAAGATCACATCTTGTTGGCCTGCTTTTCCTTTCCAGGATTTTATTTATATATATATATATATATATATTTGCCTCCAGGCTCTTAGTAATATTCCAATTTTCATTTCTTCTTGTCCTAATATATGAGGCAAGCCTCATTGGGCATTGTTTTGCCTGTGGAGATGACTGGTTTAAAAACTACACTACATCACCTCGAGCGAGCCTTGAAGCTTCATAACTTATGACAGAAAACAAAATGGGGCTTAGCAGTGTTAGTGCTCAGTGCTCTGTATGTTTTCAGGATGAAGATAGATACTTTATTAATCCAAAGGGGAAATTCACATACTCCAGCAGCAGCATACATAAAGAACAATATTAAATTCCATGATTGACAGGAGTTTGCTCAGCGCCCGTCACTCTGCCACGGATGTCAAACTGTCCAGCTCCGTGCCTACAATAGAGCCTGCCTTCCTCACCAGTTAGTCCAGGCGTGACGTGTCCCTCTTCTTTATGCTGCCTCCCCAGCACACCACCGCGTAGAAGAGGGCACTCGCTACAACCGTCTGATAGAACATCTGCAGCATCTCATTATTTATTATTATCTTATTGAAGAGAGAAAATCACACGAGAGGTGAGCCCTGGCAGGTATAAACGACAACTTTGCTGTGACACTATGGGCCACTTGCAGTATATCGTACTGGCAGTGGGTCAAAACCAGACTGTGTAGTACGGCCCTGAAAGGAGGTGATCCTCCAGTCTAAGCGCTGTCTCAGTGAACACCAGAACAAGATCAATCTCAAGTTTAACTAATCCTAGCTAGTCTTGGTTTGGCGTCACGTCTCTCCTCTGTTTCGTCCGCTGGTCATCTTGAGTTGCCTGTTCATGGCAGTGTATCAACGATTAACATCTCGCCCTTTCTTTGTGCTCCCTAGATATGTGAGTTGTTTGTGCAGAAGCTTGTGGTGCCATGAGCTTTGTTGGAAATTGCACCTATATAGAAACCGGACTTGTTGAAGTCCAAATATTTATTTTATGTATTTATTTTATTTATTCCCCTGAGGCCTTGGCTAAGTTATTGGATTTTCCCAAAGGCAGAAGGGCGCTGGCTCTAAAGCTGTCGTGTTTCCCAACCTTTGTGGTGTTCTAACCAGTTTTTCACTAACTAGTGTGTTTGCAATCCACCTTTTGGTTTGGGGGTTCGGTGATCCCCTCCTTGAATTTAATGTGAGCGTCTGAGCGAGGGAATTGTGGTGGTCCACCCTTTGGTTTGGGGGTTGGGTGATCATTTCCTTGAATTTAGTGTGATCGTCTAAGCGAGGGAGGGAATTATGGTGGGTGTGTCACCGCCCCCCCCCCCCCCATCCCAAACCCCCTTGGTGAATCGAGTGTGATTGTCAAAGTTGGGGCACGATCCATCAAGCCTGATCGCCGATGCTTTCCCTTCTTGGTAAATTGAACACAATTGTCAGAGCCAGCTGGCATTTGAGGAGGTTGCCCAGCCCCATCCACGTTCCATCCGTGATGCTTGCCATTGTGAGTTGATCACAATCATCGGACCGGTAGATGGGGTCTCATTCAGGGTCAGCCACGATTCACCTGTAATGGTGTCGCTGAGAGTTGAGTGTGGTCATTGGAGGAGTGAGGGTCAGGGAGAGAGGGGGCTTCTTCCAGTGTCGGCCATGGCCTACGCATTTGTTAATTCTATTTTTAAAGGTAGGACTTTAAATGTGGTTACAGATGCACTCCCAACTTACAGAATGGGTCAGAGTCTTCTAAAAGTCATGATTTCAATTTCTGGAATCTTCCAAGAGGTTTACACAGATGTTCAAACTAATGTTGACCCATTGAACATCGACTACAGTAAATAAAGGCTGAAATAAATCTTTTAGGTTGAATTTCGGCATTACACTTCTAGAAATAAAGCAGATACCCTAATGGGCTTAACACTGGGAGTACATGGTAAGATGGCAGGTGTGGAAAGCCTTCAGTCTGGGTGGATGGAAATCTCCGGCCTCTGCTGTATGAACTTGAGTTGTTTATCCAGGGTGGTTGTCTGGCAGGACTTTTTTTTTTTTTTTTTGGAAACTCTCGATGTCTGATAAGGTGAAGCTGCAGGGGATGTCCACATGGCTGAAGATTTTGTTGCAGGCTTGTAAAAAGCTCATCACCCATGCTTTCTCAAAAACGTAGCTGGCCACCTGTGCGTTGGCATTTATTCATCTATTCAAAGGAAGTTCAATTAGATGATATCCACCTTGTTCATGTTGTTGAGAAGGAACAGCACAGTGGGACAGACTTCTGGCTCGGGTGTCCACTCGGTCACTGCCCGCCTGTGTACCGTTTCCATTTCCATGCGCACCTCTGTCATGTTTGGTCTGCGTATTCAGAGATTTATTTTTTTTTGCACCCACATACTTGGCTGGGTGTTTGAGTTGGACTGCCATCTCATCGAGGTCTGTTTCCTGACTGATGCTTAATTTAATTCAAAGCTGGCAGCAAGTTGAAGAATATTAGGAAGACCCGTGTGCTGGTGCAGCTTCCCGCATTTCCTCTTGATGCACTTCCTTCACGAAGCTCGTGTTTCGTTGAGCGGGATGTTTTTTTTTTTTTAAATGATTGTCGTATTGCTGGTGTCTGATGTCACCATACCACTCTTATACTGCCGTGTCAGCTTCATTGCACTGCTTTGGCTGCCTTTGACTTGCACAATAATAGTCCGTGATTAGTCACAGCAGGCATCTCTGGATGGCACTGTGGTTCCCATCATGTCCTCGCACCTCACTTTGTTGTAATCCCACCCGTTCTCCTAGTGCTAGGATACTCGATTACGGTCCTAGAAGTCCACAGTGGCTGCAGGTTTTCATTCCAACCAGTTTTCTAACAGATAAAGAAACTGAGGATTTAATTCTATGGCTTGTTTGTGCTTTCGTTCTTCCATTTTTGAGAACTTTCTCCAGATGTTTTGTGGTGTTCATTTCTCTTGTCAATTATTCAAAACATTTTATTAACACAAATGCTTTGAGATACGTGGGTTTAAATGGAAGCACGTTAGCTGGAGAGCTGGTGGCTCCTTTTGTCATTTGCACCTCAGTATCAAGTGGTCGCTGGTTAAACAGAAAAACGGGCAATTAAAACCTAAATGTAGCAGTTAAAGATTCTAAATCGGGGATCTCAAACTTCAGTCCTGGTGGGCTGTAGTGGCTGCAGGTTTTCATTACAACCAGTTTTCTAACAGATAAAGAAACCGAGGATTTATTTCTATGGCCTTTTTGTGCTCTCATTCTTCCATTTCTGAGAACTTTCTCCAGATGTTTTGTGGTCTTTTCATTATTCTGTCATTTATTAAAAACATTTTATTAACACAAATGCTTCAAGGTAGACGTGTTTTAAATGGAAGCACATTAGCCAGAGGGCTGCTGGCTCCTTTGTCTTTTGCACCTCAATATCAAGTGGTCGCTGGTTAAAAAAGCAAAAAAAATGGGTAACTAAAACCTAAATGTATCAGTTAAAAAGTTTGAAATCGGGGATCTCAAACTCGAGACCTGGAGGGCCGCAGTGGCTGCAGGTTTTTATTTGAACTCGGTTGCTTAATTAGAAAGCAATTCTTGCCAATAATTTAATTTCATGGCTTGTTAGTGCTTGAACTCTGCCATGTCAGGTTATTCTCATATCCTGGATGTTCTTCCCCTTTGTAAGGGTGTCATCCAAAATGGAGGAATAATTCTCAGTCCTTCACTTTTTTCTCTTCACTTTCCTTCCAAGTATTTAATTAAACCCAATAGTGCGTGATAAATACACACGGGTGTAAATGGTAACAAGCTAAATGGAGAACTGCTGGTCTGATTTGTCATCTGCATGTTATTGCTAATTCGGAGCAATTAAAATCCAAGACTAAAATAAGCAATAAGGGTTCAAAATCTTAACGAACAAGACAACTAAAGTGAAGCAGAAGTGTTATTTGAGCAATAAGTGCTTCTTATTAAGCAACTGGGTTGGAGCAAAAACCTGCAGCCACTGTGACCCTCCAGGACCGTGATTGAGGACCCCTGAGTTAAAGGGTTCGAAATCGGGGAACTCGAACTCCAGTCCTGGTGGGCCGCAGTGGCTGCAGGTTTTCATTCCAGCCAGTTTTCTAATTGGAAGCCTGGCCTAACAGATAAAGAATCCAAGGATTTAATTCTATGGCTTGTTTGTGCTTTCGTTCTTCCATTTCTAAGAACTTTCTCCAGATGTTTTGTGGTCTTTTTATTTCTCTGTCATTTATACAAGACATTTTTATTAACTGTTTGAGGGCTGAATATTTTTTCCAAAAAACACAGTTTCTGTAAAGTAATGTTTTCGCACAGAAATCCATATAAAACGTCTGTTGGCTGCCAGTTTGCCAAGAATGAGCGGCAGGCTTGCGGCTAGGCTCTCTTCACGTGGCTGGGACAGCAGTAGTGATTCACGGTCGCAGTACGTTACAATCTGGTTTCTACCTCGTTATCATTAAGTGGCAGTCCTCCCTGGCGAACATTGTCGGTACCATGATTAGCTGGGGACTAATCAGCTGAAGTTGGAACCTCGCATCGTTTTTAATTACTAATATCAAAGTCAGAGTCCGACAAGTCATCGTCCATTTCAGAGCTAATGGGCTAAACGTCGCCCACGGAGTATTCTTTATGCATTCGCTTTGATCACTCGACAGATGTCAGTGACATTTTTGCCATTGTTTGTGCCTTGCTATTCACACGAGCGCAGGAAATCTCGGTCAATCCAATGAGTCTAACTTTCTAACAACGAGAGTCCAACTAAAATGTAATGGTTGGTTTTGTCAAAGTTTACAGTTGATCACCATAGTCAACTCCTCCTTTTGACAAAAATCGACATCAGCCCTGAAAGAGTTAACACAAATGCTTCATGGTACACCCGTTTAAATGGAAGCACATTAGCTAGAGAGCTAGTGGCTCCTTTTGTCATTTGCACCTCAATATTAAGTGGTCGTCGGTTAAAAAAAAAGCAAAAAAACTGGCAACTTAAAACCTAAATGCAGCAGTTAAGGCAGGGATTCCCAAACTCGGTCCTGGGGGCACACTGTGGCTGCAGGTTTTTGTTCCAACCAGCTTCTGTTTTTAATTGGACTCCTGGGCTAATTAAGTGATGTGTTATTTCCCAAGTTCAGTGTTTTTGGGAACAAAATAGAAATTAGAAAAGCAAGTTTGGTTAAAAAAAATATTAAAATGTACCAAGCAGTTATGTGGGAATTTTTATAAAATAATATTTTCATCTTGATTTTTCATTCTATTTTTTGCCAGGTGTTCTAATTGTTTAATTAATCTAATACAGGTGTTTACTATTTATTGGGTGTGATGCTAAAGTAGTTATAGCCTTTGCTTATTCAGCGTTGTTTGCTTGGCTGTCTGCTCAGCTCATTTTTAATTGTCATTAATAAGATACAAAAAGAAGCACAGAGAAAGGGCAAAATAGAATGAAATCAACCAGAGAGAGTTAAGAGTTATGTGAATTTCCCCTTGGGATTAATAAAGTATCTGTCTATCTATCTATACTTTATCCTGCCTACTACACTAAAGTCAAAATCTATCTACACTAAAGTCAAAATCTATCTACACTAAAGTCAAAATCTATCTACACTAAAGTCAATATCTATCTATCTCTCTATCTATCTCTCTATCTCTCTATCTCTCTATCTCTATCTATCATTTAAATACTGTATACAGCAATGTTGGATATCTCTGGGTCCACGGTCCTTGAGGCTGATCCTCCAATTAGCTGTTAACCACTCAATTTCACTGAGATGGCACAAGTAGTGAACCAGCTAAGGGGAGGAAAGGCTGCTGGGATCTGTGGTATCCAGCATGAACTTCTCCAGGCTGGTGATAAGGCTGTACTCCTGGCATTGCAAGCAATCTTTGCTTCCATTTGGAAGACTGACGTTATCCCATATGACTGGAAAACGGGACTAGTCGTCACTATCTGGAATGGGAAGGGGGTGATCGCCTGGATTGCAGCAACTACAGGGGAATAACGCTGCTCTCGGTGTCGGGTAAAGTCCTTGCTAGGGTCGTCCTCAATTGGATACGTGATCAATTGCTCACCTACCAGCGGCCGGAACAGTCTGGTTTTATGCCTAAGAAGTCTACCATCGACCGCATCCTGGCACTGAGGGTTCTCGTAGAGCGCAAACGCAAATATCGGTAGAGTTTCTTTGCAGCCTTTGTTGATTTTCGTAAAGCGTTCGACTTAATTGATTGAGCTGCCCTGTGGGACATCCTGAGGGTTCGCAGGATCCCCTCGAGGTTGCTGGATATCATAGCCGGCCTGTCCACTGGTACTGTGAGTGCTGTGCAGAGTGGAGGCAGAACCTCTGTGTTTTTCCCAGTTGATTCTGGGGTTCGTCAGTGGTCTGTTCTGCTCCTACTCTGTTCAATGCTTGTATGGACTGGGTGTTGGGCAAAGTCGTGGGGCCCATCGGCTGTGGGGCATCTGTTAGTGAAGGAAGATTCACGGATATTGACTTTGCCGACAATGCCGTCATATTCGCAGAGTCAATGGAGGCTCTGATCGGGGATCTCGAGAAACTGAGTGAGGAGTCTGAGTGTCTGGGCTTGCGAATGTCCTGATAAAAACCAAAGAGCCAGGCCTTCAGTGACCTCTTGGGCACAGCCATCAGCAGTGTGTCTGTCTGTGGAGAGAGTGTCGACCTCGTTGAGAGGTTTACTTACCACGGCAGTGACATTCATGTCTCTGGTGACTCTTCTAATGAAATCAGTAGACGGACTGGGAGAGCATGGGGGGGTCATGAGGTCGCTGGAAAGGGGTGTGTGGCGCTCCCGATATCTATGCAAAAGGACGAAAGTCCAAGTCTTTAGAGTCTTGGTGCTTTCTGTCTTACTATATGGTGGCAAGACATGGACGCTATCCAGTGACCTGAGACGAAGACTGGACTCCTTTGATATTGTGTCTTCAGAAAATCCTTGGGTACCGTTGGTTTGATTTTGTGTTGGTCATGGAGTCCCGAATGAGGCACTTGACCTGCATTGTGAGGGAGTGTCAGTTACGGCACTACGACCTTGTGGCGTGTTTCCCCGAGGATGATCCAGCTCGTAAGGTCCTCATTGTCGGGTACCCGAGTGGCTGGACCAGGCCAAGGGGTCGCCCACGTAACACCCGGCTGCGGCAGATAGAGGGTCATTTCCAGAGGGTGGGACTGGACCGTGTGTTTGCCTGGGGGGTTGCCAACCGGGATCCCGAGCTGTCGTGTAGTGGGTGCGGCAATGCACTATACAAGTGCATGCTCCCCAACTTGACTTGATATAGCAAAAGCAGAAATATTTCTAAATGTCTTATAAATGTAAGCATCTTGCTGCAGTGCTTTTCTGAATGAAGAATAAGAGAAAATTAATACCAGCTAATTAAATAAGCTCAGTGTTATCAGGTGTTGTCTCAGATTATGAATCTGACTGGAACAAATTTAACAAATTCAGCAGGGGATCAAATAATTATTTCCCCCACTGTAGAGGCTGTTTGAGGCGGGGAAAGTCAATAACCAGTTCTTTCGTGTTGTTGATGTTAAGATGCAGACTTTGCACCGTGAAGCCAAGTTCTCCTCCCGACTTCTCTGTCCCATCTCCCTTATCGATACACCCCCACAAGTGCAGAATCGCTCTGTGTTTGTTTTTTTTTTTTTTTCCACCCTTCCCTCAATTCTGACCAGTCTTCCTGTCCATGCCACTTAGACGCACACCTATAGTTTTTTGCTGTCACCACCATGAGTCATCGTAGGGTTAGTATTAGGCTGGTAATGAGCAGGGCTTGGTTTTCACCAGACATATTGCTTGGAGTTCTGCCCGAAGAGTTAGTTTTGTCTCATCAAACCAAAGAATTGCTGTCATGCTGTCTGAGTCTAAGCGAGCCATCGTATGCCTTTCTCTCCTTGTAGCCATAAACGCCTGCTCAATGGAGTGTTGCTGAGATGATTGTCCTTTCAAGAGGTTCTCCCCTTTGAGCAGAAGACTTCTGAAGAAGCTCTGTTAGAACACCATTGGGTCTTTGGTCAACTTCTTGACCTGGTTAGTCAGTTTGACTGGATGGTGGCCAACAGTAGGAAGAGTCTTGGAAACACTCCAAGCTTTTGAAAAGGTTGTCGTAATCTCTGCCTGACCACAGTGTTATCACAGAGGTCTACAGAGAGTTCCTTGGACTTTTGAAGCTCTGTTAGAGTGATGGTTGGGTTCTGGCTCACCTCTAAAGTCCAAGGCCCTTTTTCTCCCGAGTAATCAATCTGACCAGATGGACAACTCTAGGAAGAGTTCTGGTGGTTCCAAACTTCTTGGTGCTCTTGGGAAACACTCGAAAGTTTTAGAAGTGTACAACCTGTTCTTGAAATATCCGTAAATGAAATGATGGACCAACCATGCCTAGCTCAATGGAGCATACCGGTGTCTGGTGTGGTGTTTCTGGCAGTTCACCAGATGTATGATATGCACACTTGCCAGCCACACCATTGTGCATGTTGAAAATGGTTGTTTGCTTTTTATAACACGTCCTGAAATAAGGACTTCACTCTGTCAAACTCAAATGCTTGAATTATAAATTTATGTTGGGAATAATTGGATTTGGAACAATTTAATGTTCCCCAAAGTGGTGCATGTGGTTGCCGATTTCAATAACACAATTGCGACTGGCATAGAATGCTAGATGTGCACCTCCTGCTTTATTACAATACACGCAGTGTGGCAGTTATATGCCACCCGTAGGGTGTGGGCACTAAAGTTTAAGTGGACTCGATCAACAAACTATACTCAGCAAAAAAAGAAACGCCCCTTTTTCAGGACTGTGTATTTCAACAATAATGTTTTAAAAATCCAAATAACTTTACAGATCTTCATTGTAAATTGTTTAAACAATGTTTTCCATGCATGTTCAATTAACCATAATCAATTAATTAACATGCACCTGTGGAATGGTCGTTAAGACCTTAACAGCTTATAGAAAGTAGGCATTTAAGGTCACAGTTCTAAAAACGCAGGACACTAAAGAGACTTGTCTACCGACTGTGAAAAACACCCAAAGAAAGATGCCCAGGGTCCCTGCTCATCTGCGTGAACGTGCATTAGGCATGCTGCAGGGAGGCATGAGGACTGCTGATGTGGCTAGGGCAATAAATTGCCATGTCCACACTGTGAGACGCCTAAGACAGCGCTACAGGGAGACAGGAAGGACAGCTGATCATCCTCGCAGTGGAAGACCACGTGTAACAACACCTGCACAGGATCGGTACATCCGAATATCACACCTGCGTGACAGGTACAGGATGGCCACAACAACTGCCCGAGTCACACCAGGAACACACAATCCCTCCATCAGTGCTCAGACTGTCCGCAATAGGCTGAGAGAGGCTGGACTGAGGGCTTGCAGGCCTGTTGTAAGGCAGGTCCTTACCAGACATCACCAGCAACAACGCCGCCTATGGGCACAAACCCACCTTCGCTGGACCAGACAGGAGTGGCAAAAAGTGCGTGAGTTTCTGCATGACAGCAATGTCAGTGTTCTGCCATGGCCAGCGAAGAGCCCAGATCTCAATCCCATTGAGCACGTCTGGGACCTGTTGGATCGCAGGGTGAGGGCTAGGGCCATTCCCCCCAGAAATGTCCAGGAACTTGCAGGTGCCTTGGTGGAAGAGTGGGGTAACATCTCACAGCAAGAACTGACAAATCTGGTCCAGTCCATGAGGAGGAGATGCACTGCAGTACTTCAAGCAGCTGGTGGCCACACCAGATACTGACTGGTACTTTTGATTTTGAGCCTCCCTTCATTCAGGGACACATTGTGAAACATTTTTAGTTTATGTCTTATGTTGTTGACTCTTTTAGTGTTCATACAAATATTTACACATTAAGTCTACTGAAAGTAAAAACAGTTGAAAGTCAGGGGACGTTTCTTTTTTTGCTGAGTATATAGTGACCTTTATCTATGACTCTTTTTTTTTTTTTTTTTTTTTTTTTAGGTTGTAACCGAACACCATGGTGACGCCTCACAAGAAAAGCATGCTGGGAAATGGGAATTATGATGTGAACGTGATTATGGCAGCCCTACAAACACGAGGCTATGAGGCGGTGTGGTGGGACAAAAGAAGGTAAGCATGGCCTGTGTTGGGCTCAGGGGGACTTGGCATGAGTTCACACACTGGTTAGGTCACAGTTCACTTTGGTTTTTTTTTTTTTTGCCTATGGTTTAATCACCACCGCTCACTCTTGACAGGGATGTCAGCACTATCTCCTTGCCTAATGTTATGGGCTTCATCCTCAACGTCCCCTCAAACCTGTGCTGGGGTCCACTGCGTCTTCCTCTGAAGCGGCAGCACTGGATCGGTGTACGGGAGGTCGGGGGAGTCTTCTACAATCTTGACTCCAAACTGAGCAGCCCACAACACATCGGCGCAGAAGATGAACTCAGGTGAGCAGTTTGTTCCCAACTTGGTGGCTTGTGTTCATTTTTGTTGGATTTGGTTTCTTTAACCCCTTTAATCGGGGACCTTTTTCAGTAGTTACTCCCATGGTGGGAGTTTCTTTTAATTAATCTTTATCTAATTGACATGTGAGTTAAATTGTTGGAAGAAAAAAAAATTGAACTACAAACAAAATTATTTAAACAATTTTTGTTAGCAACAATTAGCTAATTTTATGTTGTTTTTTGTTTGTTTTTTTTTGTAGACTAGGGGGCTTTGGTTGCCACCAAACCCTGTGTTTGTACTTTGCCCTAGCCTCTTTGTGGTTCTGCCGCTCGCGTATGAGGATACGGATGTACAATTTACTAACTATTTTACATTATAGCGAGTAATTAACCATATTAAAAAATATTAAAACGCAATAATTTGAAAGTAAATTATGTTTCATGTTGCGTTAGAGTTATCCGTTGCATAATATGATTTCATTCTGTTTGGCTTTGAAATTAACAGGCAAATACTTTTTAAATTTACATTTTTACTGTAAAACTTAAGTAAAAACAATTTTTTGAATTAAATTTCATCAATATCACATTGGATTTTAATTCTGTGTTTGGTCTTTCATCATGGCAACGCCACATATAACTGCCCGCGAGTGAATTTAATTTCTTTCTCTCTATTAAATAAAAAGACTTTTTCGAATGTTTGGCTCTGAGATTTGTTAATTGTCTTTGGAAAAGCTATTCTAATGGGAAACTGTTAACGTTTTAATACGAATGGCATATCAAGATCTCCTTTGTTGTCTAATGGTACACCCTGAAGATTTACTACATTACCTTTCTTGGATACATCCTTCTTTCTACAGTAATTCATGCGGAGGAAGACCGGACGGTGTTAACGGTTGTAGATATTCTTCATGATATTGTAATTTGATGTTTTCATCTTCCGCACCATCACCATCAACTGTTTCAGCGTAGTCTATTAATACGCATTTAACCAATTTGTCGTGTAACCGGTCAACATTTTTGGTGTTAATTCATTTGACTCCATCGTTTCTGTGTGTTAGGATTGCCCGTGTACTCATTTTTACTGTTGATAACCCTTCGTGATTAAATTCTTCAATAAGATTTGGACATAATACGTTGTGTTTAATTGGGAACTTAAAGTGAGAAAAACATTAAAATGTATAAGAGCTGAGAGAAATGTGTCTGTCAAAAGCATTCACACGAATGAGAGGCCTGGTTTAATATGGTTGAGAGGGGGGTGTGTGACTTGAAAACATCTCATGTTGACTTGCGGGACTTGAAGAAATCTTCCAAAAAGTCTCGTCTCATTGCAGGATTTTTTTTATTATAATAGAGCAATATATTTACACAATGTACAAATTTGCCATTTTTCGCTTAGTACTCTGGTTGTGTGTGGTATACACGGAAGCACGGAGCAGCGCAGAATGGAATATTGCAGTCTCTGTCGCAGTATATTGTTTCCCTCCTCTTCTTATGTGACAGACACGCTACACGTCCTTTATGGGATGTCTGCTCAGCATGCAAACATCTCTATTATCTTTCCACGTCAAATCCATCAACTTATTTCTGAATGCAGTGGCAACTTTTCCCGATTTAGATTTTTTCATCATCACAGATTTTGGCAGGTCCATTCTGTTTAACTTTCCTGTTCCAACTGCATCAGTTTCCATCAATTTCAAAAATTCATAGAGCTTGGGACTGCTGTAGTGAGTGTCTAGTCCTATCAGACAACCGTGATTCAGTAGCTTCTCCGCAAGTATTGGCACAATCCGCAACGGTTTTGTAAAATTACCCACATCAGCCCCTCATACATCGTTAACAAGTTCTGTATCTTTTCCCGTGTACAACAACAACATTTTTTTCTGTAGCACGTTTTCATACAAATGATGTGCTTTACAAGATGAAGAAAGAAAAAGATATAAAAATTTGGCAATGCTTATTAACAAAGAATAAAGTAAGGTCCCATAGCCAGGAGGACAGAAAAAAAACCTCAGAGGGCTGGAGAAGAAAAACAAAATCTGCAGGGGTTCTAAGGCCACAAGACCACCCAGCCCCAACTAGGCATTCTACCTAACATCAATGATCTCAATCAGTCCTCATGGTTTTCAGGCTTCATGCAGAAAAATTAGATGATGATGGTCATGTGGATATCTGGCCTTCAATCCAACAATGTAGGGACTGCACGATGCTTTGGTCAGGTGGTGGTACAGATAGGCACCGCAGAAAACTGGAAAAAGAACAGCAGAGAAAGAAGGGGTTAGTATGGATTGTGGAACCATGATAAAAATGATAATTGAGTGCATATACAGAATATCAGGCTTTCAATAAAATGAAGCTATGAGAAAGCCATGTTGAAGTAATGGGTTTTTAGCAGTTTTTTTTAAAGTGCTCCACCGTATTAGCCTTTCGAATTTCTATCGGTCGGCTATTCCAGATTTGAGGTGTGTAACAGCAGAAGGCCGCCTCACCACTTCTTTTAAGTTTAGCTCTTTGAATTATAAGCAGACCACCATTCGAAGATCTAAGGTTTCGACTTGGAGTGTAGGGGGACGGGCATTCCAAAGTACAAGTAGCGAAGCGAGATTATTTAAGGCTTTATAAACCATAAGCAGTATTTTAAAGTCAATTCTAAATGGCACAGGCAACCAGTGTAATGACATCAAAACCGGTGTGATGTGCTCGGATTTTCATCATCATATTCCACACGTATTCCACTTTTTGCCCCACAAAGCTTATAGCGAATTCCATCCCAAAATGTGATCTTTTTTTCAGATTGTATACCTTCCACCCTAGACCGCCTTTCCATAGCAGTAAACTTTCATCGATCGAAAGACCTCCCACCGGAATGCAACTTCGAGAAAAATTTCAAATGCAGTGGTCAATGAAAGGCTCGATTTTTTTTTTTTTTTTTTTTTTTTTTTTTTTTTTTATCCATCTTTTGAGAAACTGGCCTGGCATTACTATTTCCTTCATTATCAAATAATGGGTAACACACGTCGTAATTGCTACAGAGAAGGAGCAAATCTCAAAAAAGGAACCAAAACATGGGCAAAGCTACTAACAGAGTTACCACTTGCAAAATAAGAGCAGTAATCCAAGACATTTCAAATATTCAAAACACACTTGTAAATTTACACACGATAAAAACTGCGAAGGTACACAGCTGAATGAAAGATGTTCACCCACCAAAAATAAATGCCAAGGCTAAATCTATTTCCCTTTAGAAATGTGACTTAGGGCAAGTGAAAGAAAAAGTACCGATAGAAGTTCTTTGGTCTTGAAACTACCATCAAATTTTCACCCCAGTAAAGGATGTCTGTACCTCTGCCACTATAACCACAGAGTTCAAACAAAATCAAACTAGACGGCAGGACCATGCAATGCACAAGGAACCCTGTCCATAGATGCGTTCCCCGAGGAGGGAAGAATCTTTTTATTAAGCGCGTCTGTAGACGCTCTTCCTGATTCAGCGTTGTCTTCGGAGCACGTCTAATTCCTAGAAATTTTTGCATTTGCCTGACTGGCAACTTCAAGCTGGACAATTTGTGTGTGTGCTTTGTTGATTTTGATGGATGCTTTGGGTCGTTGTCATGCTGACAGATGAAATTCCTCTTCAGCTTCCTAACAGATGCTTGAAGGATTTATGCCAAATTTGACCGATACTTGGAGCTCTTCGTGATTCCATCCACCCTGACTAAATCTCCAGCTGAAGTAAAGCAGCCCCAAAGCCTGATGCTGCCTCCACCGTGCCTCCCTGTGGCTATGGTGTCCATTTGATGATGTGATGTGTTAGTTTTGCACCAAACATACTTTTTGGAATTATGGCCAAATAGTCCAACCTTGGTCTTATCAGACCATAATACACATGGTTGTGGGAGACTGGGTATTCCTTTTTGAGAAGTTTTGCCAGGCTTGGATGTTTTCTTTGTGAGAAAAGGCTTTCATCTTGCTACCCTACCCCACAACCCAGACATATGAAGAATACGACTGATTGTTGTCACATTTAGGGGAACAACCAAGACTTGTCAGGAAATGCTGCAGCTCCTTCGATGTTGCCATAGGCCTCTTGGTGACCTCCCAGACCAGTTTACTCCTTGTCTTCTCTTCATTCTTGCTGGGTCGTCCTAATCTTGGTAGAGTCAGCATTGAGTTGTGTTTTCTCCACTTGTTGACGACTTTCTTCACCATGCTTCATGGGATGTTGAGCCTTCTTAGCGTTGGACCCAAATGTCATTCAGGCTATGAAAACGGTGTTAAAAGTATTAGGTCCGAGTGTTCCGAATAAACATGTCTCACGTAAGTGTTAGACCCGAGCATTACTCAGGCAAATGTACAGGTGGGTCTTATGTAAGTATCTGGCCCGATTTGGCAACAGTGTAGATGCCTCTTCTCCTAGCCTCATAATGGTGTCTCGTAAGAAACGTCGTTTAGCGGCCCAGGTGTTGCATGCTCTTGACGGCGATATGAGCAGTGATGTTGAGGAGCCCCTCATCGGCAGCGGTGA
>JANRMT010049829.1:11349328-11360943 GCA_026402145.1 Polypterus bichir lapradei
TTTTTTCTATAATTTGCTTGAACATTCCGGTTGATTTTGCGACTTCTCTAACTGCGCTAAGAATCAGAGTTTACTTGCATGAGCAATATATTCGCCTTAATCTGAGACGCAGGCTACGGGCCAAGGGGTGGGAGAAGTGTGACATCAGGAGTGGGGAGCTGGACGGGGTCCTCCTCACTCACGCATAGGCCTCCTTGTGAGTCGGTCTGCATCTGGCCATGTTTTAGCGTACCATGCCTCAGCTTAGCTAGCGATACCGGTTTGTTTATTAATTTTTAAAGCCTGTCCCGTTTCACTACTACGTGGGTAGAGCCGCGGGGGACGGCTAGTTTTGAATTAATGGTGGAATAAGTTCTGAGAGGATTTATCTTGGTTTTATGTTTTTATTGCACAAAATGTGCAATTTTGGCAGGGGTGTGTTTTTTTTTTTTTTTTTTTTTTTTTTATCTCCACAGTATTTGGTGTGTGTATGGGAGATAGTTAACTGCATGTGTATTTCAAGTATTGCACCCGGCTTATTTCTTTTATTTTTTTCATGTGATGTTTGTATGTTTGGAGGAAAAGCTCATTTTAACGGAAGCGGTTTGTTTTGATGTCATTTCTTTAATGTAAATGTTCACTGCTTTCTCTGTTAAACTCTGTTGTTCTACTTCTCCTGGGCAGGAAGTTCCTACGGCACCAACTGCGAGGTAAAAACTGTGAGCTCTTACTGGTGGTTCCAGAAGAGGTGGAGGCTCAGCAGACTTGGAGGACAGATGTGTCGTGAAGAGCCGAACAGAGCAGAGCGTCGCTCCTGACAGCCATATCCTGACTTTTTGAATTCTTTTTCTTTTTAAGATCCGAGTGGTCTAGCAGCATTGCTCTTGACTTTATATATTATGGAACAGAAGGTAAAAAGTTTTCATTTTATGCAGAAACCTGGAGGTCGTGGAAAGCCATTACTATGGATTGTCTGCTTAATGTCTATATATATAATATGGACAGTATTTTTGTTATTGCCATTTAATCTCCTGTTGAATGTGGAGAAGAGGGGAGGCAAAAAAAAATCAACTACCTGGATTTCCTTTCCTAATATTTCTTATTTGTACACCTCTTTTTTTTATATTCCTTTTTGCTTCAGTTTATTGATGGAACAAACGCCTTGAAGATGTTTGACCCGCTGTGAGCTGTTCCGTGTTTTTCTCTTTGGTGTCCGTCCTGATACATTAAGTGAATTTTTACTCTTTTGTGGATTGTACACTTATGTGTTTTCTGCTGGGAGGCTGAAAGTAGGATTTGATTGAAGGGGGGAGTCAAATGGAAGAGGATGCAGAGGGGGCTCCCGTTTTACATGGAGAAAGAGCAACGCTTTCTGCTGTTGAAGGGAAGTGGAGAGAGTCGAGACCGCAAAGCAGTGTTTCGTACTTTATTTGCTGCCAACATTCATTATACTCGGGTGCGATGTTTCTCTTTGTGTTTTTTTATTTTGTATCATTTTTGTAGTAGAAGCTATCATGTTTGAGTTTCTGTGTACAAATGTGCTTCTTCCACACTTAGGTGTTTGCTCCCAAATGGCTCTTCTAATCAGAAGATCACATTTCCTTGTTATGTCCGCCTTGTTTGCATTCAGTTCTTAATGGTGAATGGCCGCGTTACTAGGAAAGGCCATTGGAACACTAATGGCTTTGCAGTGAAGCTGGACAGGATGGGGAAGTCTGCTGAGAAACAAGATGAGGGAGAGAAGGCATCTAGAGGAATATTGGATTTGATTTACTCCAAATGTGCATTATGGGAAACGTAAAAGAAGGGACAGCAGTTTGGGTGAACTGCATAAAGACAGCCATAGTGATTCAGGGTTTCACCAGCACAACCTGGGGATAGGGAAAGGAAGACAGTTGTCAAGTTTTGTCTGCAAATAGCAGATGTGTAAATACGCTTCACCAGCACCAAGCCAGAGCTTGGAGAGCAATGTGTTGAGATCTTCTTCTTGTCATCGTAACATATCTTTTGTATAATGTTGGTCTGTGTACCCTCTTAAATCAGGAAAGGTATGGCTTATGAGAAGGGATTAAAGTTGGCAGCACGTGTAGAGTGAGGTGTGTGTGTGTGTTTGGCAAATGGAGGCCAGCAGAACTGAATTTCTCCACCCAGCCTCCTTTGTGACGGTAACATTCCTGGCCGCTTCCAGAAGCTGCTGTGCACTTCAGTACCGCGATAAGAGAGAAACACAAAAGTTGCATATTAAAGAGGCACTTCATACAAGACGAAATTCCGGTGAGGCCGTCTGCTTTTGGACCTCGACTGGTGAAAGGAACCGCGTAGATTTCAAGTTTTCTGTGTATGCGCTTTTTGGATTTTTTTTTTTCCCCTTCTTTCGAGTTTGTAACCTCTCTTTAACCCTTCACTGTTGGATGACTTGTTGTATAACAAATTTGTGTTCCTTTAAATTGTTATTCATTTCTCCATTTATATTTGTTATTAAAATTTGTTGAAACACTAGTGGTTTTCTGTAAAAAAAAATCTGTTTGGATTCTGTGCAAATCCTTTATGGCTTTACCATGGTTCTGACAGAGTCATCTATGTTATATATACAGTATATTCTTAACTGGTTAAGTGATTAGTAAATCATTTTTAAAAAGTAACCTACAACATTCTGACACAAAGTTAGAGTCCTCGGAACATTCTAGTAGTCAGGTGGATTCCTCGGAACGTTCTAGCACTAAGGGGGAGTTTCGAAAACATTTTGGTCATAAGTAGGATCTTCTATTTTAGCCCCGTTTTGAAGACAAAGCTTCAGCAGAAACAAAGGAGAGGATTGCATAAGGCCTGCAATGGGCTCCATTACCAGACATTCCTCAGTGTCATGTTTGACAAATGAATCTGAACAACAGAAGTTGGAGGATCGGGTAACAGAACAACATCCTTCTTTGATGTCCTTATGGAAAAAGGCAAAGGAAGATTTTGGTTGCTTCTCAAGAAACCACCGGAGCAGTGGACAAATGAGTTTTTATCACCTGTCAGCGTGCATGATGGTAGTGAATAGTGCAGATGAGAGAGGAAGAAGTCTCATCAAAAAGTACAATGAAATACTGATGAACAATGATGAACAAAATGTATTTTTTCCTCGAAACCATTGCAAGATCTTTCCAACATCGCCAAAAGCAGGGCAATTTTTTTATCTGTCTATCTATTGATCTATCCTGCTCACTCTACTGAAATAAATAAATCTGTCTTATCCTGCCTACTATACTAAAATATTAATCTTATCCTGCCTATTAGATAGATATTTTAGTCTATATTATCCAAACTACTGTACTAAAATTAATATTTATCTACTAAAATAAAAAAAAAATTCTTATTCTGCCTATTTAGATATATATTAATTTTAGTATAATCGGCAGGATAAGATAGATATACTGAAATTAGATAATATTACTATCTTATCCTGCCTACTATACTATCTATATGCATGAGAGCACCACAGATGTGATGTTTGCTCTGAAGGTGTTGATGGAGAAGTATAGGGAGGCCAGAAGGAGTTGCACTGCGTCTTTATAGACCTGGAGAAAGCATATGACAGGGTGCCTCGAGAAGAGCTGTGGTATTGTATGAGGAAGTCGGGAGTGGCCGAGAAGTATGTAAGAGTTGTACAGGAGATGTACGAGGCAAGTGTGACCGTGGTGAGGTCTGCAGTAGAAGTGACGGATGCATTCAACATGGAGGTGGGATTACATCAGAGATTGGCTCTGAGCCCTTTCTTATTTGCAATTGTGATGGACAGGTTGACAGACGAGATTAGACAGGAGTCCCCGTAGACTGTGATGTTTGCTGATGACATTGTGATCTGTAGTGATAGTAGGGAGCAGGTTGAGGAGACCCTGGAGAGGTGGAGATCTGCTCTAGAGAGGAGAGGAATGAAGGTCAGTAGGACCAAACAAAATACATGTGTATAAATGAGAGGGAGGTCAGTGGAATGGTGAGGATGCAGGGAGTAGAGATGGTGAAGGTGGATGAGTTTAAATACTTGGGATCAACAGTACAGAGTAATTGGGATTGTGGAAGAGAGGCGAAAAAGAGAGTGAAGGCAGAGTGGAATGGATGGAGAAGAGTGTCAGGAGTGATTTGTGACAGACGGGTATCAGCAAGAGTGAAAGGGAAGGTCTACAGGACGGTAGTGAGACCAGATATGTTATATGGGCAGAAGACGGTGGCACTGACCAGAAAGCAGGAGACGCATCTGGAGGTGGCAGAGTCAAAGATGCCAATATTTACATTGGGTGTGATGAGGATGGACAGGATTAGAAATAAGTACATTAGAGGGTCAGCTCAAGTTGGACGGTTGGGAGTCAAAGTC
The DNA here is from genome assembly GCA_026402145.1 of Polypterus bichir lapradei. Classification (NCBI taxonomy): domain Eukaryota; kingdom Metazoa; phylum Chordata; class Cladistia; order Polypteriformes; family Polypteridae; genus Polypterus; species Polypterus bichir. The sequence continues at coordinate 11,353,662 of JANRMT010049829.1, forward strand.
AGAGAGGCGAGATTGCGTTGGTTTGGACATGTGCAGAGGAGAGATGCTGGGTATATTAGAAGAAGGATGCTAAGGATAGAGCTGCCAGGCAAGAGAAAAAAAGGAAGGCCTAAGAAGGCTTATGGATGTGGTGAGAGAGGACATGCAGGTGATGGGTGTGACAGAGCAAGATGCAGAAGACAGGACAATATGGATAAAGATAATCCGCTGTGACGACCCCTAACAGGAGCAGCTGAAAGAAGTAGTAGTAGTTTGGATAATATAGACTAAAATTAATATCTATTTTATCCTGCCCACTCTACTAAAATAATAAAAATATATCTAAGCCCACCTACTATACTAAAAGTAATATCTGTCTGTCTATTGATCAATTCTGCCCAATCTACAAAAATATCTATCACAGAGAGGTTAAGTGAAAAGGCAAGTACGCCCTGTTAAATGTTTTTCTTTGGTAACCTACTGTATGTGGACATATCAATGTTTGGTCTTCATTTAAAGTTTATCTTTATATTATGGGTAGTTTATTTGGGGGATAAATTGGATGTTGCAGTAAAATAAAAAGAGTCTGTCCTTGACTCTAGCTGGTGTTGCCCCCTTTAACTTCAGGTCGTCATTTCCTGTCACTGCCTGCCAATCTCAGATGTCGATTCGCGTATTGCATAAAGAATTCTTTCAGCTTTATGTTGTTTGAGGGCTGTCTTTTACATACTCCGCCTCAGCATCTCGATGGGATTCAGCTTAGGGCTGTGAGTTGGTCGTTCCAGAACCCTCCTTTCTTTTCAGCCATTCCCTGGTTGATTTACTTGTATGACTAGGGTCCACTTTTGGTTGACTACTATACTGTGTCTCATACTGTTTATATTACCCAAGCATCAGAACGAGATGGAGTGCTGTATCTTTGTTGAGTGGTGAGGATCACGTAATTACTTTGCGTCGCGTCCTATTGTTTTTTGTTTTGTTTTTTTTTCTGCTATTGAACTGCCAGTTATTAAATAAGGTTGTAGTCAGGTTGGCACCCAAAATATTGTGCTGTCAAGTTGTAATGCGACAAACACCAATAGGGATGGCTAATTTTTCAACATTCTGTACAGTAAGCCCAGTAGGACACGGCATACAGTGCTGTATATTGCAGTATTATGTGTGGTATTTTATTATGCTTATCGTTATGAGTGTGGGCTTTTACATTTGGGATCAGAAGTTTCCATACACTTTAGGTGAATTCTTTAAAACTCACTTTATAACCCATCCACAGATTTTATACTAACAAACTATAAAACTGGCATTTCGTTTAAGATGTCTGCTTTGTGCAGGGCGAAAGTAATTTTTTCCACCAATGTTTGTAAACCTCAGACTATTTCGCTTTTTATTGATGATATCGCAATTCCAGTGGATGACAAGTTTACATGTCCAGCAATTCATCAATGTAAACCAAAGACGATACGCTGCAGTTAGAATTACAGGTGAATTCAGAAGTTTCCATACACTTTAGGTGAATTCTTCAAAACTCACTTTATAACCCATCCACAGATTTTATACTAACAAACTATAAAAGTGCCATCTCGTTTAAGACGTCTACTTTGTGCAGGGCGAACGTCATTTTTGCCAACAATGTTCCTAGACCTCAGGGAATTTCACTTTTTATTCTAGTGGGTCACAGGTTTACAGACACTTTGTTCATATTTGGTAGCATTGCCTTTAAATTGTTCAACTTGAGCCAAACATTTTTGGTCGCCTTCCACAAGCTTCTTATGATAAGCTGCTGGAATTGTGGGCCATTCCTTCAGACGGAACTGGTGTAACTGGGACAGATTCACAGGCCTGCCTTTCCAGGTTTGGCCTTGTTGTCCTTAAGCCATTTTGGAGGTCTGCTTGGGGTCCTTGTGCATTTGGAAGACCCATTGGTGCTGCAGTACAGTATTTCTCCATCATTCTCCTCCTTTTGTAAAGTGCACCAGCCCTACAACATGATGCTCCCAGTTGGGATTTTGTTCTTTGGCTTGCCGGCATCACCCTTTATCCTCCAAACATCCATCCATTATCCAACCCGCTATATCCTAACTACAGGGTCATGGGGATCTACTGGAGCCAATCGCAGTCAAGGCAGGAAACAAACCCCGGGCAGGGAGCCAGCCCACCGCAGGGCACACCCACACACCAGGCACACACTAGGGACAATTTAGAATTGCCAATGCACCTAACCTGCATGTCTTTGGACTGTGGGAGGAAACCCACGCAGACACGGGGAGAACATGCAAACTCCACGCAGGGAGGACCCGGGAAGCGAACCCGGGTCACCTAACTGCGAGGCAGCAGCGCTACCCACTGCGCCACCAAACAATATTAAGACACAAAATGAACCAACACATAAACAACAACCTGCGTCCATCACACAATAAGCTGAAAATAAAGAAAGGTGAAGGCCTCAGTAATGTTGATCCGCTCAGATCCACAAAACATTTTGACAGCGTGCTTAAAAAAGAAAAGCAACAGTTTTGGAAATGTCTGCCATGGTAGAATGGGCGCCAGGGAATTAAATACAGGGGGTCCTCGGGTTACAACGTTTCGAGTTTACAACGCTCACTCCCATAAAAACTTTAAAAAATTGAGACATGAGAAGGAATAAAGGTAAGGATTTTTTTTTACACATTTTTTCTGTTACTACAGTACAGTACAGTATATTTATGTCCTTTTCCTTTTTCTGAGGCTTAGATTTTGTGTTTTTATGTTCTAGATTATGATTTTGCAAATGTGTTAAGATGGGTAAGTTACTTAGGCTGGAGTGTGTTTCGACTTACGAGTACACCAAAATTCGGGTTACATCACTGTTGTAGGAACGGAACTGTGTTGTAACTCGAGGACCCCCTGTAATGGGTTTAATTACTAACGAGAATTGGCTTCAAATTAAGAAACTGAATGAAGTGGAGATGGTTGGAGTTTGAGGCTGCAACTTAGTGGGTCATCATCTGTTGGCTCACTTCACATCAACTTTATGTTTAGGTGCCGTTTAAGGAAAAAAAAGAATCAATTCAGCGGTCAGAGTGTCAAGAAAAGTCAATTAAAATAAAGGGAAGTAGTTAATTAGCAGCAAAATCTGGTCACTAATTAAGAAAAAAATGAAAACTTGCAGCCACAGTAGCTCTCCAGGACTGGAGTTGGAGACCCCTGTTCTAATGTTTCTTTCCTTAATCCCACAGAGGAGTTTGTTTCAGCATGGAGGTGTAATGTGTCTGCAGTGCCAAATGTGTGCTGCTTGTTATGACGCCACAGATGAGAATTGACGGGCAATTAAAATGATGAACCTGTTTGCTTTTTCAGACATCGCTTTTCAGTCTCTATTGTAATCTGTTTACGGTAGACCCCCGCGAAGTCGCGGTTCAGGGTTCGCGGACTCAGTCATTCGCGGATTTTTCCTTAGAACCTAACTATTAATTGTTAGTGGAAAGCGCAAATATCCTCCGCAAATTTTTTATGGCTTTTTTCGTGGCAATACTATGCTGTAGAGAGAACAGGAAGCAACCGCTGAGGGAAACGCGGTTTGGGATAGTGAAAGCAGCCAATCCGAGAGCGTTATTCATTTCTCCTTGCTGCTGATTGACTGCTGCCCTGTGACGGGTCCCTAGGTGAGTGGGTTTACCACCGCTGAGGGAATGCGGTTTGGGATGGTGAAAGCAGCCAATCCGAGAGTGTTATTCATTCCTCCTTGCTGCTGATTGATTGCTGCCCTGTGACACAACTCCAGCTGAGTGTCCTCGTGTTTTCCATTTTGTTATTGTATTCATTTTGTTATTCTTAAACACACAAGATATCGCCGAATCACCCTGCACCTTCCAAGACTTCTGACATTGAGCCTAAGCGCCAGAAGAAGTTTAAAACACTCCAGGAGAAGGATGAACTACTGGTTTTTCTCAGGGAACTAAAAAGTTATGCTGCAGTAGTGCACCACAATGGCATTAATGAAAGCACCGCGCGCTACATAAAGAAGAATGAAGCAGCGATCTGAGGTACCGTATCTAAGTTTCTGTGATAGTGCCAAAAAGGTAACGACCGTAAGGAATAAAAATATCGTCAGGATGGAATCTGCCTTGGCACTGTGGATCACCGACTGCAGGAAGAAGAACATCCCCTTGGACGGTAACATTATCCGTGAGAAAGCATGGAAATTGTACCAGCAGTTCGCTACAGGAGACAATGTAGCAACTTCCCATCACAATGTTCTTGAAACCTAAAAAGAAAAGCCAGCACGAAACGCCACCAGAAGAAGACCCGTCCAAAGATACGACTCCTCCTGAAGTGCCTGAAGAAGAGGTGCCACCCGAGGAGTTTTAAATCCTTCACATCGTACTGCACTTCATCATCATCATCAATATCATTCATCATTGGTGAGTACCCATACGTTTTACTGTATTTTAATTAAATGAAATTATTAGGTATTTTCTCTACTTATAACAAAGAAAACGACAATGCATACCAAAGAAATCGCGCTTGCATGAATTACAGTACATATAGCGGTAACATCGGTATTTTACATTCTAGAACCTCGGGAGACATAGCAGTACACTACTGTACAGTATACGGGTTTATCTTTACATTCTGTTTTAGGTGATGTATTAATGTATTAAGCTGAGTTTGCAATGACATTAAAGTGCTTTGGGGGCATACTGTATTTAGGGTTTAAACTATAAAAACAGGCATTTAAAAGGCATTTTTTAACCACATCCAAAAGTCGCGTTTTTTCACAATTCGCGGGTGCTCTAGGAACGTAACCCCCATGAATTTTAGGGGTGTACTGTATACTGTAAGCAGGATCACCTTTGTTTCTTTAGGTTACAGTCCTGTGATGCAAATGTGTCTGGCAAATTCCCACTTGCTTTTTATTGTCGCTACTCTTAGACATACGCATGCTGTTACACCATCAACGTTTTTCTTATTGCTTAGTGCGTTGACCAATATTTTGTGTTTTTAGGAACACAGCACGTCCAATTGTGACTCGAGCAATTTGCACTTTTTGCATAGTGCTGATCGTGTGCTTTGTAACGTGTGGTGTTTAAGTATGGAGTGTTTTCAGTCCTTTGGAACAGGTGGTGTAATGTTGGGGGAAATGCTTCTACTGTTTGAAGAATTGCATTGACGTTTTTTGAGAACTGAGGGTCACGTTTTGAGAAATGTGTCTAAGCGATTGAGAAAAACGGCAATATAAAAGATGCCGTGAACACATAATGTGGCATCCTTTTAGGTGGCAGAACAACATTTACAGCACCGTAACTGATGTCTCTGCTTTTTCCATCCATCCATCCACTCAGCTTATCCTGAGTGGGATTGCAGGAGAGCTGGAGGGCACAAGGCAGGAACACCACCAAGTTCTGCTCCATTTTTTAATTATTTTATTTTTTGTGTTGATAAAGAAAACAGTTGGATTTATTTTTACACCAGTATTTTTTCACCAAGCATATTGCCATTTCATGTGTTTTCTTTCTTTCCTTTCATATGTGCAGCACATCTCTACATGTGTGGATACACAAAGCTTTAATCATATTGAGAACTTCTGTACATGTTGACTAAGCATCGCCACCCACAGTGGATACTTTTGATTGGCTCTTAATGTATGGGCACAATGGGTACTGAGCAGGGGGTCCTAGCAGCATAGGGGCCCATGATGTTTCTGATGCCCATGTATGTTTTTCTATCAAAATAGGGGTCCCAGTGCACTACTTTGCCCAGGGGGCCTATGATGCCAGTAAGAAGGTCCCTGCAACTCCACGACCCTGATCTCGTGAGCTCAATAATCAATGGAATGTTTATTGTGGTTGGATAAATCAAAATTTCCTTTTTTTTATTTTTTTGGATAAAATACCTTTTGGCCTCTGCACCAAAGAAGAAAAGGGCCATCCAGACCAGCTACATGTCCAGAAGCCAGGTTCTGTGATGGAATGGGATTGTGCCAGTGCCATGGGCAAGAGGGGCTTGCATTTCTGTGAAGGAACCATTAAAGCCAAAAAGTACTTACAGATTTTAGGAGCACCATATGCTGCCTTCAGGATGACATCTCCTTAATGGATGCCCATGAATATTAGCAAGACATTGCAAAACCAAATTCTGAACACTTTACAAAGGCAGGACTGCATAAGAAGAGGGGTCAGGTGATCCACTGGTCCACCTGCAGTCCTGACCAGTCCCCAGCTGAGAATATGTGGGCCATTTGGAAATGCAAAATGTGACAATGAAGACCCCCATACTGTTGCACACCTACAGACTTGTTTTCTAGAAGAAGGGGACAAAATTACACCTGAAACGCTGAATAAATTGGTTTGTTCAGTGAATAAATGTTTACTAAGTGTTGTGAAAAGGAAAGAAAATGTCACAAAATGGTCAATTCTTTACTGTCCAAGCATTTTTTGGAATTTGCTGCAAATATCAAAAACAAAAAAAGTTCTTACTTTTGAGGAAAAAAAATAAAATTCATTAGTTGTAACATCAAATAATGGACTGTTAAATTGTTTTACAGGTCCAGGAACATTCACTATAATACTAACCACTGCTTTCTGTTTGTATTTGGATTTCCCAAAACAGTCTAACTTATATATACACACTAGGGTGTTCACCCTCTGCTTGCTTCGCTTGCCAACCCCCCAACCCTGGCCTGTGCTACGCGCCTGCCACTTCACATATATATATATATATATATATATATATATATATATATATATATATAATGAGGTGTGGCAGAAAAGTAATGAGACTGGCAACACTGCAAGCGATCTGGCAACGCTGCGCTGTTGTCCTTGATAGAGCACGTGTATCAGTACCCTCCCATAGCTCAGTGCGAGTTTCAAATCCTTCCGTTAACTACGTGATTTTTGAGACTGCTATTAGCGAAGTTGCGTTTTTGGTTGTGCGTCACGCAAAATGGAACAGCGGAATTTGGAGCAACGTTGTGCCTTTAAATTTTGTGTTAAGCTTGGAGAATCGGCAAGTGTGGCTCAGAAAAAGGGTCATTCGCGTGAGACCAGACATTGCAGACAACAAATGGATGCTCCATCATGACAACGCCCCATGTCACACTGCCCTCTCCATAACAGAATTTTTGACCTCAAAAGGCATTCCTGTGGTTCCCCAGCCCCCTTATTCACCTGACCTCAGTCCGTGTGACATTTTCCTTTTTCCTAAACTGAAAAATGTCCTCAAAGGACGTCATTTTGGGACTTTAGAAAACATCCAAAAGAGTGTAACGGACATGCTGAAGACCATACCGGTTGAAGACTTCTAGCGCTGCTACCAACAGTGG
>JANRMT010049829.1:11378008-11389253 GCA_026402145.1 Polypterus bichir lapradei
ATATTATATTATATTATATTATATTATATTATATTATATTATATTATATAAATGTCTACTCATGGAAGTGTGTGTGTCTGTCTGTCTAGCCCAGAAGTGCAAGGCTACAGTATGAAGCTCAAAGAAGGCAACTCTATCGCCAAAATGAAACCAGCAAGAAAAGATAAACTTGCTTAGCCATCAATACACAAGCGAGGCGAGCACATCGGTAAAATGAAACCTCTGAGGAGAGAGAAACTCGCTTAGCCGCTGATCGACAATGGAGTCGAGCACATTGGCAAAACGAAACCGTCAAGGAAAGAGAAACTCACTTAGCTGCTAATGCATGACCCATGTGATTGATTGATTGAAGTGGCAGAATCCATGATTTCTAGGAGCCCAGGGTTTTTACAGTACGGACTTGCACAGCTAGTTATATTATATTAACTGTTCTACCCAGCTAAGACAAAATGAAATCTAAGTAATCATCTCAGACCAGAGTGTTAACATTGGTAGTGTTGGTAGAGAATTCATAAAAGCAATGCTAACGTCAGTGATGCACCATCTGTTGGATAGCAGAGACATAGTAACTGGACGGAGCCACAGACACTTGTCCTTTTATTATATTATATTATATTATATTATATTATATTATATTATATTAGCTGTCCACCGTGGCTCTGCCCGTGTAGTAGTACAACAGGACAAACTTTAAAAATAAAAAAAAAAAATATAAAAAAATATATATATAATAATTTGTATTGAGAAGAATTTATATTGATAGCTTTCGTATCTGAGGGCCTCTTGATATACAATATTTTTGGTTTTGCTATCAGGGGCGAGAATGTAGCTTTGATCTCTTTGCTAAAAATGTAAAATGTTGGCAAGGTATCTCTGGTCAGTTGGAAGGCATGTACGCTCTAAATGTCAAACGTTGCCAATGTATCTGATTGTGTTCAGCTCTGATGGGAGAGCGTCCCCCTCATGGGGAGTTAGGGCATGTGGCCGTGATATCTCTGCCAATGAGCAGGTGCCCTCTGTAACATACATGTAGCTGTGATCTCTCTCTCAAAAACGTCAAACGTTACTCCTAAACAATCTCTAGATGATAATGTCTACTGAACAAGGAGGTATCACTAGCTAAGCGGCGGCGAGGTACACTCCAACATGTGGTGAGAGGTAGAGGCACTCGAACGGAGGCTGGCACGTGAGGAGGAGGAGGGACCTGCCCGGCTCCCTACTCCTGAGGTCCCGCCTCCCCCTCCCCTCGGTCCACAGCCTGTCTCTATCGGATTTGCGCGAATAAATCGCTCCCGCATTATGATACTTAGTGCGACTTAGCTCAACCGTAATGTTCAAGCAAATTATAGAAAAAACCAGATCTAAATCCATTAAGTAGTTCTCTTGTAAAAAGCAGACAGACATGCAGACAGAAGACAGACAGACATTGGATTTTATATATATAGGGATTATTTACCTGTTGATAGGATTAAACAGGTTGGGCAATATCATGTAATGATAAATTCTATTTATGAACATTAACTCTCTTGCAGTAGCTAAAAATTTCATTTTTAAATATGATTTTTTTATATTAATAGCTGAAATACTCATTCTTCAGCACATACTGTAGGGTTTTTAGGGTCATTATTGTTTGGGTGTATACAACATATCGAGAACATTTCTACTTTTATATGGCCAAATTTGTGGATTCAAGCATCATGTCATGTTCAAACCCACTCAGTCCAGGCCAGGGTGCTAGAACCTACCACAGTCAGCACAGGGCACAAGGCTGGAACAAACCGTGGACAGGGCGCAAGTCCAGCGCAGGGTGAGTGCATACATGCCCAGACAGCAAACACACCCCATGGACAATTTAACCTTGAGAATTCACCACTTTGGACAGTGGGAGGAAACTGGAGTACTCGGAGGAGACCCACAAAGAGAACATGCAAACTCTATGCGGGGAGGACCAGAGACATGAACCCTGGTCTCCTTACTGCGAGACAACAGCACTACCACTGGGACACCCCTGGATTCAAGTGTTAAAAGTTAAACGTGTCTGTTTTTATCGTAATCAAGTGCATTTTTAGAAAGAACACTGACTTATCACGCTGTCCTTTTCAAAGTGATTTCCTTTGGCAGTTCTCATTCCTAATGGTTTCCTCCTCTTCTCTCTTGTAACATCTCCTGCCCCTTTAGTGTTTCTTTTCTTTTCTTTTCTTTTCTTCTCCACCTGTCATTGCATTCTTTAGAAGTTTCCTTTCACTGGTAAAGAATATGTATGTTTTGCTTGCTTCATAACCTCGATTCTCAGCCTCTCTCTTTCTCTGTTTCTTTCTTTCTTATTTTTTTAGGGGAAGGTTGAGTATCTCTTGAAGTGGAAAGGATGGCCACCCAAGTAAGTTGCTGTTCACATTTTGAGTGTATTGATTATACAGTGCCACTCGTAAGTCAACCTCATTTCTACTTCTATTTGTGTTTTATATGAGAACAATCCAAAATAAATAATCATGCAACTTTATTCCAGTCTTTCAGTTTCTTCAGAAGAGCTTCCAAACAGGCCCAAAATATCATTTGGATTTAGAAATGTAATGTAATGGAGTTTCCTTTTCTCATATAGGGAAAGTACTATAATCGTCCAAAGTTTCGATGTCGAGATTTTGATGCATCTCAACCTTTTAGACCTCCCTGACTTTCTCGTATACGAAGCATAGGTAAAGTGTTGGAATTCTCCAAAAATTAAATTTCGAGATTTTGATGAATTCCGATGTTTTAGACCTCTCTAAGTCCGAAAATACCATTTTTAGAATTATGTCGATATGTGTCTGTAAACAATCAAATTTTGCATACAAGTATTTGGTACAAAACCGAACTTTCAACTTTTGAGCTATTTCTGCTAACCAGAAGTGGTACTTTAATTTGGATTCATGCAGCTGCAGAGTCCGATTTATTCAACATTACTTTTATAATAATTATGCAATATATTATTAAATTGATTTGATTTGTTGTTGATGGTTCTTTAATGTACATAATATAAAATATAATCATTGTCTTGCGATTTACTCCTCAAATATCAATCTCCATATCTGAGTGTACGAGAAAGTCGAGGGGAGATCAACTCACGATTTTTATGTTTCATATATTTGTATCGATGACCGTTAAAAGACCAACTGAGTCCAGCACTGAGATGCCCACTGTGTGATTTTCATTCTCATAAAGTGCTGGGAGGCTTAGGGCATCTACAGCATGGACTTCATGTTTTCTTGGTTTCCCTCCTCACCAGTTAATCAAGAGGTTCATCAAGCAGCTTCAAATGTTCACCACACCAGTCTTTGTTCTTTTCAGTTTTCCTGAAGGTTGACCTTCATTTCTAAGTAAATCATTCCTCCTTGTCGGTTTGTATTTAGCAAACAGTAGAATGGAGTAGCTGAGGAGATGGGTGTGAAGACTACTGGCTGTAGAAATTGGTGACTCTGCTCTAAAGACTCCCTGAGATGTTTCTGCAGTCCATCCTGTCATGTCATCATTTCATATCCTTGTCATGTATTTGGCCCACTGTATAAAATATGATATGATTGGCCAGTTAACCTATTGGTTGTTTTTGTCAGGTACAGCACCTGGGAACCAGAGGATCATATTTTGGACCCTCGGCTAGTTCTGGCATATGAGGAGAAGTAAGTAGTGGATAAATAAAATGGCCCCACGTGGGGGTAACCTGAGGACTTGTTCCCATCAGAAATCCAAATAACCAGCTAACTTGTGTGCTTGTCCACCTTATGGAGCAACAGGTCAACTACCTCTTGTGTGGGAGCAGAGATGATGGTTTATTATTGCTAATGAAACCTTGGAATACGTTTTTTATTTGAATAATGATGTTCTAATAGCTGCGCAGAGTTTGCATGTTCTCCCCGTGTCTGCGTGGGTTTCCTCCAGGTACTCTGGTTTCCTCCCACAGTCCAAAGACATGCAGGTTAGATGCATTGGCAGTTCTAAATTGTCCCTAGTGTGTGCTTGGTGTGTGTGTGTGTGTTCACACACCCTGCAGTGGGCTGGCACCCTGCCCGGGGTTTGTTTCCTGCCTAGTGCCCTGTGTTGGCTGGGATTGGCTCCAGCAGACCCCCGTGACCCTGTAGTTAGGATATAGTGATGGATGGATGGATGTTCTGATAGGTTAAGGAAGCTGTGGCAGAATCTGAAAAGAAACAATTTTTTCTTAATAAAGACGAAAAATAATACAAAATAGAAGGCTCAATTTAACATGGTGGTTTATTCATATAGGGGTTGAATTTTTTTGGTCAGAGGTTGTTTTTATAGCTGTTGTATGAAAGCTTCAGACTGCTGAATGGATTAAATGATTTACTTCTTCTGCCTTCCAGGGAACAACGTGATCGGACACTAGGGAACAGAAAACGAGGACCAAAGCCCAAAAAGAGACTTGTCTTGCAGGTAGGGTTGCTGCTGTCATGGGGGGTGCGGGCTGAATAAAACAAGAACTTATGACCATTTTTACATAAGATGGCAGTACAGGACCTAAAGAGGACATCATGTCTGGATTGTCAGTCCATCACAAGATGTTCTCATGCCCAGTCAGTTCAGTATCCAGCTTGGGAGAATGTGCACCCTCCATACAGAGGTGCCCAGCTAGGAATCGAACTGAAGTCCAAGTGGTGAGAGATGAACAACACTATCTTCTGCAGCAGTGCACCACCACTTTAAAGTTAATAGGTCCATAAGTTCTTGGAAAGTAATACTATTTTCATAATTGTGGCTCTATTAACCACCACAATGGATTTAAAATTAAGCAATTATTATATGATTGAAGTGTAACTTTCAGCTTTAATTTAAGGGTTTCACCAAAAATATCATAGGAGCCATTTAGGAACGACTGACATTTATTTATATACTAGCTTTGTAAGCCTGTGCTGTAAAAGGTCCAGGGTCCTAGAAACAATTGAAATTGTCAGGAAAAAAAAAATTGAAATGTAGAGATGTCAGGTTATTGAAAGGAACTATTCTGGGCATCCTAGGAGGTTTCGTGTTGCTGACATGCTTGCATCGTTTGTGCATTAGCGACTAAGTGACTTTGTCTTTCTTCTGAGGTTTCCTTTTGCCAACGTGCTCGCCTCGCTTCTGTATTGGCTGTGAGAGGAAAAGTAAAAGGGATACCATTTTGCGAATGTGCTGTCCTTGCTTCTGTATTAGCTGCTAACTGAGTGTCTCTTTCTTTGGAGGTTTGGTTTTGCTGATGTGCTGGCCTCGCTTGTGTATCTTCGGAGGCAGAACCCTTACCCTGACCCCACCTCTCATTTCTGGGCTGGATAGACAGGCACAGACACTTCCACGCATAGACGTTTATACTTGTATAAGACTAGCTGTGTAAGCCTGTGCTGTAAAAAGCCCAGGGTCCTAGAAACTATTGAGATCGTCAGATAAAAAATCGAAATGTAGAAATGTCAGGTAATTGAAAGGAACTACTCTGGGCAGCTCTCCCCTAGGAGGTTTCGTTTTGTCAACGTGCTCTCATCGTTTGTGCATTAGCCGCTAAACAACTGTCTTTCTTTGGAGGTTTCGTTTTTTCGACGTGCTCTCATCGTTTGTGCATTAGCGGATACTTAGTCTTTCTTTGAAGGTTTAGTTTTGCCAACGTGCTTGCCTCGCTTGTGTATTAGAGGTGGGAGGAAAAGTAAAAGGGATACCGTTTTGCCGATGTTAGCGGCTAAGCGACTTTGTCTTTCTTCTGAGGTTTCGTTCTGCTGACGTGCTGACCTCGCTTGTGTTATTAGCGGCGAAGCGAGTTTTCTGTTTCCTCGAAGGCGGAGCTCTTACCCCGACTCCACCTCTCACTTCCAGGCCGGACAGACAGACACACACACTTCCACGCGTAGACGTTTATATATAAGATTTGGTCCACCTATTTTCAGGGGCTCTTCTCTTTCAATCCAGTTCAGTTTATCCATATTAATATAGTTTAAGGTCAGGACGATGATCTAAGATTCACTCATCCATGCATCCACTGAGACATTCATACTCTTTCTTAACTCTTTTAGGGCAAATTTTGTTTTTTCCTTTGCTCCCAGGGCTGAATAAAAAAACTCTGTTTTTTAAAAAGCACAAAAAGTAATAGTTTCACACACAAATTAACATAAAATTCTTATGTATATAACAAATGTCACTCTATTTTATGTTCCATGAGCCTCCACAGTGTGAAAATTCACAGACTTATTCCATACTGTTTGTCTCATCACTTATAAACTAAAAGGTACTTTCTGGAAAAAAAAATAACCAGTTACCTGTCTTTCGTTTTCAGTTTCCAGATTGCTTGTATCCAAATCAGAGTTTGATAAGTCAGAGTCTGATTCAGTAATAATACACAAAAAAAAAGAAATAAATAATGCACACAGAGTATTTGGCTTTGTGAATTCATTTCACTCTCTCGCCTGACGTTGAACGTCGCCATTCTAGACTTTGTTTACTCTACGTTACTCACACACACGCAGCTATTTGACATCAAGCCAATGAGAATTAAACGTCCTTGTAGCAAAGAAGGTCTACAAATAACGTACTGTTGAGTTTTATTGACATTTACAGCTGATTATCACCCTCAACCCCTGCTGTCGACAAAAGTTGACATTCACCCTGAAAGAGTTAATCTACTTTAGGGCCATGACAGCAATCTTCTTTTTTATTATTATTATTTTTTTAAACATTTTATTGAATTTATTAAAATACTAGGACAGTTTAAGGTGAGCAGCTAGCCATAGACTTAGGGAGAACTTTCAAACTCTCCAAAGAGATATGACGCTACACCTGGGACTTAGTGCTTCTGCCTCACAGTTACCATCTCCTAATGAGTTGTGACTCAGTCTGTCACTTGATCACTGAATCCGTCATCTTTTAATCTTACAGACTCTGTAAGTGGTGTGAAAGAATCAGTCTCAACACACGAAAAAGGTTTGGGGCAGCCACCTGTATATTACAATACAATACAATACAGTTTATTTTTGTATAGCCCAAAATCACACAGGAAGTGCCGCAATGGGCTTTAACAGGCCCTGCCTCTTGACAGCCCCCCAGGCTTGACTCTCTTAGAAGACAAGGAAGAACTCCCAAAAAAACCTTGTAGGGAAAAATGGAAGAAACCTCGGGAAAGGCAGTTCAAAGAGAGACCCCTTTCCAGGTAGGTTGGGCGTGCAGTGGGTGTCAAAAGAAGGGGTTCAATACAATACAATACACAGAACAGAACAAATCCTTAATACAGCATAATAATAAAAATTGTAGAAGTACAGAGCAGAATTTAACAGTAGATGATATCACATAATAAGATTTTGATATTTTTAGAGTGCTGGAGACCTCATCCGTCAAGCTGCCTCCCCATTTGGCCATTCCACGGCTGAAACGTTGCTCGGCCAGCCAATCCGATGAAAGGGCCCCTCTTTCCCATGATTCCTGTGATCCTCCATCAGGGATGACTTTACCATCGGCAGGCAAACAACTTGGCAGGTGGGCCGTGGCACCAATTGCCACATTTGAGTACCGAGAACAGAAACAGAATAGGTGAGGGTTAGTATTCAATTATACTTATCATGTTACTTATGTTTTAGTGCTAATGACTAACAACAGAGATGCAGTATGAACAGTTAATCAGCAGCTCTAGTCAGGATATGCTAAACAGAAGTAGTAAGTCTTCAGCCGGGATTTAAAGGCTGGGACCGAAGGGGCATCTCTTATAGAAGCAGGAAGACCATTCCACAGTTTAGGGGCCCTGTAACTAAAAACTCGACCTCCCACTGTTATTTTATTAATCCTTGGAATCATAAGCAGACCGGCATCTTGAGATCTTAATGTGCGCTCAGGTTTGTAAGTCATGATAAGTTCAGACAAGTAAGCCGGACCTTGGCCATTTAATATATTGTCCCTGGCTGCAAAAGGGTATAGAAACAGGATGAGATGTGTTCTCATTGAGTTCCAAACTGAATTGTTGAGGTTAAGAAAAGATGTCGGCTTTATAAGTCGAAAAGCGGAGGTGATGTCATTTGGCCGGAACCGGAAGTGATCTCAGTCTGAGCCCCAGAACCGGAAGTGATATCATTCTAGGCACCAGAACCAGAAGTGACATCAGTCTGAGCGCCGGAACCAGAAGTGACGTTGAATCAGGCAGGTTTTCCCATATTTGGCCTGCAGAGATAACAGAAGGTAGGTTTAGTGCACCACGCCACCCACTGGCCTGGTGGGTAATCACCTCCATTTGGTTCACTCAGCTCCCTTCTAGTCGCACATGTGTGACAGTGGGCTCATTTCCATAAGGTCAATTAGAGGAGTATCCTTTTGAACCTTTATTGATGGGTCACTCTGATTCTCTCCATTCACTGGATGTTTGTCCTTTTGTTGCCCTCCCCAGCGGATGTACGGGATGGATCTGCGCAGCGCCCACAAGGTACAGGTGAAGCCACCACCCCGATTGAGGCTCTCCCTGACACGCACGCTGAGGGAGGAGGTCCATAACCACAGGGAGGATGAAGATGACGAGGAAGAGAGGCAGGAGCGACCACAACAGAGCCAAACCCTCTACAGGAGGCTGGCAACAGCAACTCGCCGAAAGTACAAGAGGGGCATGCCGACCTTTCTGCGGCTAGGGCCTCGACACCCCTCAGTGGAATACCTGGAAACTCAAAGTGAAGGACTGGCAGAGAGCTGGGACACTGAAAACAGCGGGACACCACAAAGGGAACAGATACTCAACGGTTGGTACTGAGACAACTGGGTGTATTTAGGAGATCTAGAGAAATTGCATGTTTGCTATTTTATACATATGGGATGGAACTGATGGCAGACATGAGGGGTTTGAGTTTTGAATGATCAGCATATTTACATCGGGGTCTTCCTTTGCACTTGTAGCTTTAGATTTTTCAGAGGTACAGTATACTGTCTCTGCCTACACATTAGGTATATTATACAGTGTTTATCACCAAAATACTGAATCCTTTTATTTCTAAAAGATTTAAACAGAAAAAACTTGTCATGTCTACCAGGGTACGGCACAGAACAACTATTTAAACATGAATGTTTGAGGGTACACTTATCATAGTCTGCTTTACACTTTTAATTCGTTGACTTTATATAGTCAATCATGTTCGAGATGAATCAGCAGACCAGCAGTGTCACAGTGGCCCATTTTGTAGAAAAGTTTTTTGAGGACGTGGTTTCCCTCTAGGCTAGTCATTTTAAAGTGTGGTCCATGGTGTGCTATTGGTTCACAATCATCTGCTAGGTGGTCTTTGGGCTGACCTAGTCTTCTTTCTTACCAGAATGTTCCTTCTGTTTCTCAGTTTCAACATTCTTTCTTTCCTTTCCCACCTAACTCTTTGAGTATGTGAGACTCTGCATTTAAATCAACCATCATCTCCACTTCAAGAGCTGACCCACGCTAAAGGGACTTTCTTCATTCCATATGGATGCTGATGCATACTGCTTCTGATGTATTAATTTTTTAAGAGCAGGGGTGTAGCTAAAGTCTTCGTCACCCTGGGCAGTCATTAAGCCAAAAGAAAATAAAACATAATGCACATCATTCAAAAAAATGAAACCCACAAACATTTTAACCACATTTTTAATTGCAGTTACAATTTAATTACAATTACAATGTAATTACAATCTAAAATCTGCAGTCTATAACTATTCAAACTAAATTAACGATACTACTACATTGGAAAAATCGTCAGTGACATTGTCAAAGGTGACTTCACTGGTAGGTTGCTGCTCTATCAAAAATATGGCAAGGTTTCTTAACTCTTTTAGGGATAATTATTGTTTTTTTCCTTTTGTCCCAGGGCTGAATATTTTTCAAAATGTGTGTATTTTTTAGAAAACTGAGCAAATCAATATTTTAATACATAAATCAACATAAAACACTTGGGCAGTTTATCCCATTCTTCCAGGCAGATCCCTTCAAGCTCCTGGTGATCTGGTTGGGAAGCGTTTATAAATTGCCATCTTCAGGTCTCTTCACAAATGTTCTGTGGGGTTCAAGTCTGATCTTTGACTGAGCCTCTCAAGAACAGTCCTGGACTTGTCCTGAAGCCACTCCACTTGTTTTGGCTCCATACTATTGGTCATTGTTGGACTGGAAGGTGAACCGTCGCCTCAGTCTGAGGTCTTGTGCACACTGGAGCTCAGTTTCTTCAAGGACCTCTTTGTATTTGGATGCATACTTCATCCCTCAATTATGACCAGTCTCCTTGTCCCTCAGTTGAGAAGGACCCCCATAGCATCATGTCGTCATCACCATGCTTCACAGTAGGGATGGTATTAGGCAGGTGATGAGCAGTGCTTGGTCTTTGCCAGATATATTGTCTGAAGTTCTGGTTAAAGAGTTCAATATTTGTCTCATCAAACAAGAGAAATGTTTTCATCAATCTCAGAGTCTTTATTTACCATTTGAAAAACCTCAAGTGGGTTATCATATACACCTGATTGATGGAGTACTGCTGAGATGGACATCCTCCCAAAAGGTTCTCCCATCTCAGCAGTGAATTATAAAGCTTTGTTAGAGTGATCATTGGGTTCTTGGGCTCACTAGCCAAGACCCTTCTAACCTGGATGCTCAGTTTGGCCGGGCAGCCATCTCTAGGAAGTGTTTTCTTGTGGTTCTAAACTTCTTCCATTTCACAATTCTTGAGCACTGAAAGCTTCCAAAAATGTTTTTACACATATGCCCCAATGTATGCCTCATCACAACTTGAGTTCTACAGGGAATTCCTTGGACTTCATGGGTTGGATTTTGTCCTGACATGTGGTGTGAACTATTGGACCTTGTATAAACAGGTGTGTGCCTTTCTGAATGATGTCCAGTCAGTTCAGTGTGCCACATGTAGACTCCAATTAAGTTCTACACACATCTCAAGGAGAAAGCAACCAGGATGTACCTGAACACGATTTGGAGTGCCACAAGATAGCGTTAAACAACTTCTGTGAAGGAAAAATTTGATGATGATTTTTAACAAATTTGAAACCCCATTTCACATTTTCACCTTGTCATTATGGGTTATTGCGTTTTAGATTGATGGATAAAAAATTTGTCCAATTCAAAATTAAATGTACAACACAATATAGTGTGTAGAAAGTGAGGAAGACTGAATAATTTCTAAACTCACTATATTTATCTCTGTATTATGGAGTTGTCTTCTGTGAAGTGTCTGCAGAATCTATCTATCTATCTATCTATCTATCTATCTATCTATCTATCTATCTATCTATCTATCTATCTATC
>JANRMT010049829.1:11389975-11405619 GCA_026402145.1 Polypterus bichir lapradei
ATCTATCTATCTATCTATCTATCTATCTATCTATCTATCTATCTATCTATCTATCTATCTATCTATCTATCTATGATATAGCACCTTTCATCTGTTTATCTGCACAGCACACTCTAGAGCACTTTGTCATTGTGTCCCAGCCGGGCCACCGTACGTTAGATCCCAGCCCCCATGCCACATACAGAGAAAACAGCTTTCTATTCTATTAATCCACCTTGGCAGAAAATGGTAGAGGGCACAATTGTGACATACTGGGAGGGGTTCTCGCTTAGACATCATTCTCTGTTTCTGCCTATTTTTGGCACAGGCAAGAGCGGCCGTACAGATGACAGAGCTTCCCTTCATGCTTGACTGAAAGCACACGTTCTGAAGGCAGGGATCCTCGCTCATGGCCAGGACAGGATTAACTGGCTCACCATTGGCTTTATAAGGGGATGGCACCAGAGACCTGCATGTCTATGAATGTGCTCTGGCTCGCTTTCCTATATCTAATTCTTTATAATTTTTTTTTATCTTGTACAGTTCATTCATATGTCATGAGAGGTGGGGTATTAGTAAGAATGTGGTTTGTTTCTTTGTATTGTGGTTGTTGTTTATCTCATTTTGAAGGCCGGATGGATTTTGCCTGTTGGTGACAGGGGGCACGAATGATTCTATGTTAGTGGAAGCAGGCACAGCAGACCCCGTATGATCTGGCCTGAGGGGAGGCTGTAAATGCCCACCTCCTTGTTTCTTAAGTCAGATGGAAGCATTTAAAATGTATAGGAAGCAAAGAAATGCATCTGATCTGAAATCGCATACTCGAGCAAAACTCCAAGTGCTCCCCAGCCTCATGTGTCATCTTCCATTTGTGGATGTTTAAATGAAAATCTCTGAACTGCCTGAAGCCCTGTCACACTAGTAGAGCGCCAATATCAATCGGCAGGTGTGTTCATCTTATGCTTAAGAAGCTCATTTTCTCCATTTAGAAACATTTTGGAAGCTGTGCTTCTGTTCATATCACATATCATGTCACGTCTATGAGGTGTACCCAGGCAGAAGTAGTAATGTTGAGTTACACTTTAAATTGCATGCTGACATGAAGAGGGCAAAAAAGTGAAACAGGAAATATAAAATATTAATTTAAATTTTACACTAGACAACAAACATTTTGCTTCCTGAACACTTTTTGGTGTATCTCATAGGTTCTGGTCTGCTGATTATAAACTCACCTTTGGATTTTCCTGACATTAACTGTTTTATTGCACTTGCCTATTTTGTAATTTCCTCACATATTATAAGTATACAGAACATATACAGTACAACAACTACATCTGGAATATCTGTGGTGACCTAAAAGTATTGGGCCTGGAATACTTGAAATGGACCTCGGACAGACTAAGGACTGCATAAGGGACAGCCAAGCTAAAGAGTCTCATTACGTTAAAATGAACTGGCCACCATAAACCACTTGTCCACCCAACAAAGATATTTTTGCCTCCACTTCTTATAAAACTTGGACTGATAAAAAATTTCGTGAAGGTAATCAACAAGGAAGCTGAAGGAGTTCATTGTCTGAAATAAATGTTTCCTTGGGTAACTGATACCAAGATTAAGGAAGACATTTTTGTTGTGGCATAAATCACACAAAGTGACTAGTGGTTTGAAGATCTGCTAGTGGGGCCGAAGGAAATCGCATGGATGGCATTCAAGAATGTTGTTGAGAATTCTAATTGGCAACTATAGAACACCAAACTACATCCAGCTGGCTGACAACTTGCATCAGACGTACAAAACCATGAAGTGCAACATGTCGCTCGTGATTCATTTTCTGCATTTCACACTTGGACATCTTCCCTGCTAGTCTTGGTCAAGTCAGTGATGAACATGGGAAAGGTTAATTAGGACATTACCATAATGGAAAAGTGGTGTTAGAGCAAGCATTAGCCGACTACTGTTGGACACTGAAATGAGATTCATCAGATGCTGCGTACAGATGAAAATCAGCAGCAAAACCTTTTTAGCTAAATTGAACTAATGCAATGTGTCAGAATTATTAAGTGATTAAACACCCTACATTCGATAAAAGTTCATTTTATGTTTCTCCAAATTCCTATGTGATAATAGTCAATCTAACATTATCACTGTGTTCAGCTTGAAATGTTCCTTCATAAGCACCAAAACTATTTCGGGAAGCAAAATTTTTGAAAACATTTGTTGTCTAGTGCAATATGGGGAATGTGACCCAGAGACAAACATGTGCCAGTTCTGTGAGGGTTTAATTTTGCGGTTGTCTGTGCCCTTCCGCCTGCTTTTTCTTGCTCACTTCTTTTCGTTAATTGACGCCCCTCTGCCTATCCCATTTGTGATTGGCGTTGTGTTAATTTTCAATGGGCAAATGAGCTAATCTGTACACCCGCCTGCTTTTTCTTGCATACTTCTTTTTAATAATTGATGTTCCGATCCTGCCTCATTTGTGAATGGCGTTGTGTTAATTCTCACTGGGCGAGGAGCTTATCTGTGTCCTCCTGACTACTTTTTCTTGCACACTTCTTTTTGTGAAGTCACGTCCCCACGGGGGCCCCCCCCCCACCTTATCCCAGGCACTGCTTCTCTTATGCACTTTAAAGTCGAGTCGACTATTTTCAGAATGGCGTTGTGTTAATTCTCAATAGGGCATATGTGGGGAAATGCCTCCCCACTAGCGACAGTATCACCCTTGGCTTGCTTTATTGAGATTACGTACTTCACATTGTTTTGCTGCTAAAAAAAAAAAATTAGAAGAAAAAAAAAAATCATCCCTGGGGTGGAAATTAGAAATATTTGCAATACATAAGGCTTTGTTCTATGGGATTAAGCAAAGGCATTAAGGAAGAGGACTGCTAGTGAGTACCATGTACCATAGCTATGCAGGGTATACATTGTGTAGCCATTAATTGTTTGGATGTTTGTGTTTTCTTTTCTTTTTTGTTTTGCTTATGAGAGGAAGTGGGTTGCAATAACAATTATGGGAATATCGGCAGTTATTACACTGGAGCTGTATTCTCATCCTGCTTAGTTTGCAACATCTGACAAATTGAATGTATTGTATGCGTTTTCCAGTAAAGATTATGAATAATGACTTTCGCGTTGTGTCGGTGAAATGATGGCATTGCTGTTTTGCGGCTTTTATGGAATGTTTAGATATAACGTGTTAAGGATTATGAAGCATGATTTGGGAATGACATTGCCATTTTGAGGCTCTTAGGGTGATATATCTGAACTTGCCATAAGAGCCACAAAATGGCGGCCAGATTGTAATGCTTTAAGGATTGTGAATAATGACTTTATCATGGTTCATAATCCAACATTATGACCTTGCTGCCATTTTTGGCTCAGAATTTAATGCTTTAAGGATTATAAATAATGATTTTATCATTATTTTGCTGATATAGTTGCGTCAAATTTTGTGGCTCTTGCAGTCATTTCCAATGTAATGCTTTAATAGAGATTAAAAAATTTGCAGGCAAGTTTGAATAGGGAGCCATTCAGACTGAAATATTAAAATATGCTCTAATACAATTAGTTAGATAGAAACAAGTAAAATATGCAAATAAAATGTAATATTTATTTAGACACTGAAGAAAAATTATATTTCTAAAAAAAAAAAGGAAATTTACAAGAACAGAATTTTCTCATCATTCCAGCTATTCTTGAAAATGGTGGGTGGTGGTAATAAAGCACTTTTAAGCATATTAAGCAATTTTTATTGATGCCGTCACAAATACAGATAATATACCATAGATGCAACATGGCCAAACTCTCAAAGAGGGTAAGCTTAAAATTCCGACTGTATATAAAGTAAAGATTACTTAACTTCTTTTGATGTATAATAGGCAATCGTGCAATCATGCAAACATACTGCAGAATTTAACTGATGTAAAGAAACAGAAGATTGTCAGATATGAATATCTGTGTCTAGTAGGAATTTGGTAGAAGTACGTCTGTGTTTTTGGATTTTTTTTTTGTGTGGAAAATTAAATGTTATTTTTATAGATGATTTACTTTAAGGACACAATTGTGTTGTCATTTAATGGCATTTTGTGTGTTTGGTTGCGTTCCATATGACATCATGGTTGCCAGATGTAAAACATGGCCAGGCAGCCAGGCAGGAGTTTTGAAATAAAAAGGAAAGACTCAACAAAAAATGAGGCCCACAGCGAGTTTTTAAGGTTTTTGGACTTTGCTTTGGCCTGTACGGAAACCGAGAGAGGACGTGTAATATCGCTATTTTTTAAAATTGTCTCCTCGAGATAACAGACTAATTTTATCAAGATCTCGAGAAAACGAAACTTAACCTTTGCTCCTGGCATCAGGCTCGTTTAGCTTGCGGCGTCTATACAGCTGAAGCCTTGCTAACTAAGGCATATTTCAGCCTGCGTCAGCTTGATTGAACAAAAATGTGATGTGCTGATCAATTAAGTTCTGCTCTTCTGCCGTTTCAAACACGACGTGGCTTCAATAAACTAAACTTTAAACGTTAGATACAATTATTTCATAATTTCGAGAAAACAAGATCTTTTGTTTTATTGAAATATCGATAAAATTATTCTGTTATCTCAAGAAAACAAAGTTTATTTTCTCAAGATCTCGATAAAATTAGTCCGTTATATTGAGGAAACAATTTAAAAAAATAATGATACTGCATGTCCTCTCTTGGCTTCCGTAGGCCTGATTTCTGATGGTGGATCAATTTTTTGACAACTCGTTTCTAGTATTTCAGACTTGACTATTGCCATATCATCCATTTGGCATTAGTTTTACCCCAGGAGGTTAGGTAAAGTACTTATTACTGGAGCACATCTGTAATTTTAGTCTCACCGTAATTGCTTACGTGTGTAATTTTTAACAGACTGCGCTTTTGTGTCTCATTAAAAATAATAGGGCCTCTTATCTTCTATAGAAAGTCAGGTTAAACGAGTCCAGTGTGAATCAACATGTCAATAAAATCACATGATTTGAGCGATTTGGACAAGACTAAAATTGTACAGGTGGCCTCCTATTAATTACTTTACCCAAGGCCAGAAGATGAAAAAAAAGACCTGCCACTACACCTTATTGTGCTTCCTGAATACTTTGGGGAGGTATAATCCCCTAGGTCCAAAGTCACGCTGATATATACTGTACGGTTTATATCGAAATACCGGTTAGTGTCTCCCTTGGAGGTGTGAACGGACATTTTGTTCTTTTAAATAAGAGCTGCTAATGTGGTCTGAATTACTAGTACCCATAATACAAGAATGAGGAAATGTGTGTATGGTGTCCCAGTGCATACCGACCCTCCTTGTGGTGTAAAACTAATCTCTCCTGAATAGGGCTTATGTCTGACTATTCTCTTGTTTCATTTTAAAAACTCATTTGGCATCTCTCTGCCACTTGCATTCCACCAAACAAAAAATGATAGTACCTGAAAGAATGTTTTTATCGAAAGCGTTCCCTGTTGGCTCTCGCCACTCGCCGATGGGGAATGATCCTGTTCTGTCGGCATGCTTCACATTCTCTAAGGGAACTATGAGCTACGAAACAAATTGGAAGACTACTGGCAGAAAATAAATGCACACTCTTTGACTGGGAGAAAAACACACACACACACACAAGCTGTTATATTAAAACAGGTGAATTCTGAAATGGGAGTGCAACTCGTGTCTTTTCTAGCTGGCAGATGTAGAGCTGGAAATCTCCTGGTGTGTCTATGCGAAATTATATTGTGTCTTCTTTAAAAACTAAGGAGGCAGCACAGCAACACAACAACACATAACGTATTAATAAATAATATAACAATGTGGACCACTCTAAGGGACTACATCATGTCATTTTCTAATCCATTTAATCCAGGCGAGGGTTGTGGGGACTGGAGCCTATCGTAGCTGGCATAAGGAACAAACTCTGGACAGGGTGCCAGTCCATTGCAGGGTGAACACACACACACAGTAGGGCCAATATAGCATCAACAATTCACCTAACCTGCATGGCTTTGGACAGCGAACACCCGAAGAGCACATGCAGACTCCCCTGGGACGCAAACCCTGGTCTACGCCACTATGCCACCCTGACAGATGATTTAAGAGAGGAAAAAAAAAAGAATGATCGAAGATGAAAAAAATAATTTACGATTTAGTCAGAGTAAAATACATTCTGTTATACTGTCTGATTTCTTTATGTTTTATAATTACGAGGGGCGTTCAGTTATAAACAGGAATTTTCATGCTCTGTTCTTATAAAGAGTGCAAGGTAGACCTGACTCATTGGACAAGCATATGAATGTTTGAACTTATGGTCAGTAGTGCTAGCTGCTCTTTCCCCACCTTCCTGTCAGTTGTAATCAACATGTCGAAGCAGGAGGTTCACAATAGTGTGGCAACATGAATTATTAATACATTTTTGACAAAAGAAGGAGTCACCCCATCTCAGATTTATTCAAGACTCAAAAATCAGTTTGGGGGTGAGCGCCTTTCTCTGTCCATAGAGTGTATGATTCAGAGATGGACTATCATCTCTTTGGCCCATTTAAGGAATTTTTAGGAGGGGAGAAATTCAAGTTGAATGAGGAGGTTACTGACGCTGTGCAAGAATGGGCCAACATGCAGTCAAAAGACTTCTGATCGTCTGGGATTCAGAAGCTTCCTGAGTGCTGGAACAAGTGTAATGTAATAGCAGGAAACTACATAGAAAAATAATGTGTAAGTCGTTTTATTGTATTCAATAAATAAAGTGTAGATCAAAAATTCCTGTTTATATTTGAATGCCCTTTGTATTAAATAAAAAACAAAGCATTACAGAAGCAATAGGGACCGGCAGGTCGTTCAGTTTATTTTTGTAAATGGCTTCTCATTGAGTACAGACATCGAGCGCTGTAACAATTTCATAGGTGAAATGCAAGCACCAATTTACAAATGACTAATTAATATAATGAACACGCATAAAGAAACCGATTTGTTTAAACACCCCGTAAAACAAAACAGAGCCTAACAATATCTATTCATTAACATTATCATTGAACTACGAAGGAGAGGGAAACAAAAACACGAATAATAATGCAGTGGAACCTCGGGTCATGACCGTAATTTGTTCCAAAACTCTGGTCGCAACTCAATTTGGTCGTGACCCAAAGTAATTTCCCCCATAGGATTGTATCTAAATGCAATTAATCCGTTCCGGACCATACGAGCTGTATGTAAATATGTTTTTTTAAAAGATTTTTAAGTACAAATATAGTTAATTACACCATAGAATGCACAGTGTAATAGTAAACTAAATGTATAAACATTGAATAACACTGAGAAAACCTTGAACAGAGAAAACTAACATTGCAAGAGTTCACGCTGCAGCCTTACAAACCGCTCGCTGTAAACACCTTTTTTTAATGAGTTTTAAGCACAGGGAAAAAAAATAAACATTTGAAAAATCCATAATTTATACAAAAACTAACCATAAACAACCAAGAAAACTAACATTGCAAGGGTCTTGCATGAAGGAAGTGAGGAGGAACTGGGTGGAGAGGAGATCTGTGTGATGCACGTCTGACAGAGAACAATGTACAGTACAGGGAGAGACTGAACACGTGCGTAAATCACCAGCGCATACGAACCGGAAGGGAAACGAAATAGAGTACAAAGAGTTCACAGCGAATGCACAGAGAGAAACTGAACACGTGCGTAAATCACCGGCGTGTACGAACCGGAAGGGAAACGAAATAGAGCACAAAGAGTTCACAGCAAATGCACACAGAGATACTGGACACGTGCGTAAATCACCGGCGTGTATGAACCGGAAGGGAAACGAAATAGAGTACAAAGAGTTCACAGCGAATGCACAGAGAGATACTGAACATGTGCGTAAATCACCGGCGTGTACGAACCGGAAGGGAAACAAAATAGAGCACAAAGAGTTCACAGCGAATGCACAGGGAGAGACTGAACACGTGTGTAAATCACCGGCGTGTACGAACCGGAAGGGAAACTGGCTTGTTCATATACCGAGTGTGTGGTTGTGAACGGATGCAAAAGTTTGGCGAACTTTTTGATCGTAACCCGATTTGTACGTGTTCCGAGACGTTTGTGACCTGAGGTTCCATTGTAATTCAATCTAAATTAATATCTGTACATATTATTTCAAAGCAAAAGTGAAACTAACCTAATAAATTTTAATAGCGATATAAAAAGTAATTCCAGATTCAGTTCCTATTCAAGACACTCATAGCACCTCAGACTTTTATACCACCGACTTAAGGAAGACGTAAGTTCTGATGTAAGGTAACACGTTACTCTCACTAATCAGGGCACTGGAGATTGGCGATGGGTTTTATGTTGATTAGCCACTTTAAGTAAGAATGTCACTATCGCTATACATGTAACCATAATGACCCTATAAACCCAATAGACACATCGTGGTGATCTAAATAACTCTATGCTCAGATAAGGATAACTGTCATTTATAATTTGCTCTGGCAGACAACACATTGAAGACCACTGTGCTGAATCGCTAAGTCCATTTAGGTCAGTGCCCATCCCTCTGCTCACAAATGTCCTTTTTTTCCCTCAATCAGATAATTCACAAATAAATTGTGGGACAAACCCTGCAAGTTTGGAATTTTTTTTACAAGGCACAGAAAGCTTTACCCTTCACAGCTGTTGTTTTCCTTTTTGTTTTAATGAGTTAGCAGAGCTGCCAGGGAAGCCCTTGGCATTCATTTTGTGGTTTTACATTAATTGACTAGCTCGCTGTAATTAAGACTTGTAGACAAAGGGGATTTTCAGAAGGGGAGCTACGGAAGGAAGAAAGCACTGGGAGTTTTAAAATGCTAATTAGGGATGAACACAGCCCATGAACCTCGATGCGGTCAGGTCGCATCACGACTGGTTTAACCCATTTCAGGGTCATAGGGAGCTGTAAAGAAAAGAGCAGACAGAAGTCACTCATGGGGTAGCTTTCATCTTTAACACTTACTGCTTCTGGTTAAAATGTAATTAGGATAATTTAAATAGGAATTGGAATTAAAAAAAAAGCCCAGCAGCAGCATGTGCACAGTTTGCACGTTCTCGCCGTATGTGACTTGGAGCTCCTCCAAAAAGGTTGGCTGATTGACAACTCTAAGTTGGCACTGCATCGGTGTGAATGTGTGTGCGTGACCTTTGACGATTTGGCATCCTCTCTATAGCGTTGTACCTAGCGCTAGAGGAATGGACTCAGCCGATTTGATAATTGATGGAGGGGTAGGTGAAAGACCAGCAGATAATACTCTTCTGAGTATGTCTTCTTCTTGCATAGTCCGTTGGCTGTTTAATTGAATGTACGTTTAGGAGGGATTTGAGGGATGAGACTCTTGTGGGTGACCTTTAACGGATTTAACTAGAGCTGTATCCACGCTACTACATTTTCATTTAAAAAATGGCATTTTTAAACAAAAATGATTTACATCTACAATAGTTTTTCAGATTGTTTAGCGATGAGAAGTCAAGCAAAATGGCACCTTTTATTGGCTAACTAAAAAGATTACAATATACAAGTGTTTTGAGGCAACTCAGGCCCCTTCTTCAGGCAAGATGTAATGAAGATGTATAATTATTAATCGTTTACATAACAAAGACTTTTTTTTTCATTCTGTAATGGCCAAGGCACTAGATGTTAAACCACTAGGTTGCTGGATCAAAATCTGACAGTGATGTTGATTCAGTCACTTAACTAGGGTGTTGTACCGTGTTAGCCATTATGAATGTAATGAGAAGTCAAGCAAAATGACCCCTTCTATTGACTAACTAAAAACATTACAATATTTAAGCTTTCGAGGCAGCTTAGGCCCCTTCTTCAGGCAAGATCGTATAGGAAAGTATCTCTGCGCACACTAAAATGACCACAGACTCATGTCATGTCATTCGTCTACAGTGGCCAGCCACGGATCAGCGGAAACAGAAAGAGAAAGTGTCCTCCATGCTAGACGTTAATTTGCATTTACACATGGAGACCAGAGATGGGAATACGAAAAACAAAAAACAATTGTTTTGTCTGGACTGACAATAAGATGGGATTGTTATTGAGAGTGCAAGGCGAGCAAAGCACCTAAGAAAACGTAATGAGTGCTGCATAATAAGTGCGAACCTGTTAGATGTGTGAGTTAAAAACTCGCCATTTTCACCATACTGATTTGGAGATTTCAGACATATATGGATCTGGAAAGCATCTTTAAAAATCTGGAGTGAAAAACACTGGAGGGGTGAGGGTGAAAGAGAAAAATGGAGACTAATGTCTGCATTTTCAAGCAAAAATGTAATAACCGTGGATTAGCGAGACAATCGAGCACTGTGGAATCATTCAATACCTGCATTGAAGATGGGAAAAATGCCCATCTGAAATGGCTGTCTTAGTAGATATAAGCCAACAAATATTTTTTTTTTACCTCATATAGTGCTTTAACTTCATCTGTTTTCATACTCTTCTATTTTTAAAATGGAGAAGGAAATTTGTACAAGTCACTCTTTCCATTTTAATCATGACACTAGATAGCCATCCATCCATTTTCGAAAGAACTAAGGAGCTAATCTGGATAGGGTGCCAATCCATCACAGGGCACACTCAGACAAAACAGGTTATTTTGAGTTTGCCAGTTAATCTTTAGGATGTGGAATGAAACCGGATAACCCAGAGAAACCCTGCATGGAGCCATCGTTATGGTATAAGACAGGAGTAAATAATGCTAATAGTGTGCATATTACCAACATTCTGTACAACTCCCAACTTAAAAAGTAATCAGACTCAACTGTCGGAGTGACTTTTGGAAACTTGATCATCAGTTGGAGTCTGGGTAGGTTAGGTAACTCATTTAGGGTTATACAGCACATTTAAAGGGGAGATTGAAGTGACGCCTCAGCCGCTGATTCTTAAACACGTCTAATCCAATTCCAATTTACAGAGAATGAGAGCTTATGCAAGGATCATTGGGTGCAAGGTGAATACCAACCAGGTATGGTCCTTCACAGTGCTCACCCATGCACACAGAGGGTCAATTAAAATTACATGCCCACCTTTATGGGATGAAGACCCAGACGGATGTGGGAAGAATGTACACAGAGAATTGTCTACACAGACAATGACTGTGCATGGGATCTGAAACCATGATCTCTGTGAGGCAGCAGTGCTAACCAGTAGACAATGATTTAAATAAAATAAGTAATACTTCTATAATAACATGGTCATTTCAAGCAAAAACTCCACTCGTTCTTTAGGTATCTGTTTCTCCCAACTTTTTATTGGACCTACATCCAAAATTAAAACCAAAAGTTTCACATATAGGATTTAAGCCATTGAGTCAGCAGTGTTAAAGAATGTGTAATGATGACACTTTCTTATGGAATTATTAAACTACTAGAAAGATGCCACGCAGGTGGGCATGTTCATAGAAGGGCAAATCTGGGGGAGGCAGGGTTTTTTTTTAATGACATTCAATTCTTTTGGGATACTTGCAAAATTCTTTATTCAATCCCCAGCATGTGCGACCTTTCATAATGAAAGTCTGAGTGGCATACATTTAAGTGTTATACTTGTAATAGACTGGAGTGGAGGTCAAGGAGTTCATTCCAGATTGAAATAATGAATACAATCCGCAACTGTCAAGAAATTCTACAGGGATGAAAGCTGGTGGTTTCCTTTAAACGTATGATCATCCATCTATGGAATAAGCCTTTGCTTTCCATCCAAGAATTGTGTAACATTAGGACCATTTGCACAAGTCAAAAGCTAAATCTACAGTTTCTTTTTAATAGATTATAGAATAGGCTCTGTGGCACAGGTCCATATGCAACAACTGGGCATCAGTCTGACTGGATTGGTCTGGATTATTGTCCATACCATTTGCCCATTTTTTTTCTTGTAGCATCACTTTCTCCATGTTTAATGTAAAACTGAATGTTTAATTTTATCCAGGGGCGGCACGGTGGCGCAGTGATAGTGCTGCTGCCTCGCAGTAAGGAGACCTGGGTTCGCTACCCAGGTCCTCCCTGCGTGGAGTTTGCATGTTCTCCCCGTGTCTGTGTGGGTTTCCTCCCACAGTCCAAAGACATGCAGGTTAGGTGCATTGGCGAACCTAAATTGACCCTAGTGTGTGCTTGGTGTGTGTGTATGTGCCCTGGCCGGGGTTTGTTTCCTGCCTTGCGCCCTGGGATTGGCTCCCGTGACCCTGTAGTTAGGATATAGCGGGTTGGATAATGGATGGATGGATGGAATTTTATCCATCCATTTGATAAATGCACTTATTCCTAAATAGAATTGCACTGAGCTCGTGCCAACCCCCCAACACAAGACATCTGTTTGTGTCAGTCAGGATATTCCAGAGAAGAAGAAAGTGGTCATCCACTACAGTTGTGCCACAGAGCCTGCAGAGCTTTATGAGGTCAGGTAGGTCAGCTGCCGTTGGTTCTCTCAACACTCAATTGTGGCATCTCTAAAGCATAAGCGGAATGGGCTGTGATGATTTCTTGTGTAAAGATAAAACACCTTGATAGTGTAAAGTAGCAAACTGTATGTACAAGTAGTGTGAGTCTGGTGTGAGAACGGTACTGTATGTGTGATTTCTTAGAATTTGAAGACAAATAGGAAACCAACGTGGCTGTCCTGTGTGTGAGCCGAGTGGTCTGTTCTCATGAGTTTTTCTTCATGCAAACAACTTTTATCTTATGAGGTTAACATGAAGGAAATGACACGACTCATTAGTTGACACTTTGCACCTTACAGTGACTTCCTTTTGATACTAGTGTGACAGTGACTGGCCTGCTGCGTAGTTAAGCGGCAGACTTGCCATGGCAGTGCTACAGATGAAAAGTCCTTTTCTTTTGTCTTGCTGTCAAAGAGATTTCCTCTTATTAAGTATGCATATCCATCTCCGGCATCTTTGATTGCTTTGATCCCTTTTCATAATGCAACTGCTCCCTTATCTAATATTTTCAGCAAAAGAAAGGTGTGAAAGATGCAGCAGTGTCAGTTATACAAGACTGCAAAGCTGCTGAGGTCTTTGCAAAGTTGCGCTTGCTGCGCAAGGCCATCCAGAAAACTCTGCATGTGGCCAGTGAGCATGAGGTACCTGCTAAATCAGAAGTTCAGGAAGAACTTTTAGGCATCGGAAATTAAAAAGCAATACATAAAACAAAATATGATGTTGAATCAGGGTGAACAGCAGCGCAGCAGCATCAGAGAGAGGAGAGCAGGAGAGGAAAAGCCAGGTGGCCAAAGAAATTTGGAAGCTGGGATTGTTTTGCTGCATGCACTGCTGTTTTTGAAAATATCATAATATTTACATTAACATTTTGTTGAGATGCACACAACTTTGTGAGTATGTACAGTGCAGAATCATTGTAACATAGTTAGCTGTATGATGTTTGTACCGTATATAACAAAGGGTCCAGACAGAAGGCAGTGCACTCGGCTTTGGCTCTAGTCCTTATTTACATATATGTATTTATTATATATGCATATGTATGCAAGCATGTGGGTATGTATGTGTATACATATATATTATATATATTCATATATATATATAATAATGTGGCTGGGAAAGAAGAGCAGAATTGACAACCAAACAAAGGTTGGGATAACAGCCTGGTATCCACTTTTAATATAACAAAAGATGGCACATTAGGTTACTTGTGAGGCAACAAAGGTTTGGGAGGTCTGTCAGTCTCAGGTGTCAGTTTGACATCTAATGCCACCATTTTTGGGAGTGGACCAAATTTATAGGGCTTTTACTGGAAGGGGCTGAGCCTCCTCTGGGCGCCATCTTCTTTTGGGTGTCTCTTCCTGGTTGCAGAGGAGGAAAGAAAAGGTATTGTTCGTATCAGTGCCCCCCTCTTGTTCCGTGTTGGAATTGATTACCTCAACCGAGCCAGGAAAATGGTTCCCAGGTTCATGTGCGTGACTAGAAATACATACATAGTGACCACCAAGGAGGCACCTCAGAGCTCCGAACATCAGACACAACTCAACCAAACACAATTTCAGGTAAAATGAAATGTAGTTTTAATGTATAATAATTTCTTAACAAGGTTCAATCGGTCCAGCACAATAAATAATGCACAATTAGCCACCTTCCGTCTTCTTCCTCCAATCCTCCACAAGTGTTATTTGCTGCCTTTCGATGCCAACACCCTGGTGCAGATGAGATGCCGTCTTTAATGCCAGACCTCACAATACTTACAGGGTCAAAGCAATGCCAGGTGGACGTTCCCAAAAGTTGGGGCAGCATTCCCCAGCAACTCCCCCTAGCGGGACCCAAGTACCCCAACAGGGCTGCCTCTCGCGACAACAGCTCCCAGTATGCTCTGCAGGCTTACAAATAGGAGTCCACCAGGGGTATACTGCCAGGCTCGATACATTGGTCCATTACAAAGGTCTTGCTTGAAAAGGATCCTTAGTGAATGGCCTGTCCTCAATGGGTGCTAGGTCCAAACTGAACACCAACTTCTGGTTGATTGTCGTCTTTGTCTTCTGAAATACGATATGGACTGGAATAGATGGTACTTTTGGAAGTGACATCAGGGTTACCATATTTTTGCTCATTCTGCACTGTAGTGAAAGTGGTTATGGACTGTGTTTCATTCTCACCCTTACCAGTCTTTCCTATCTGACCAAAGTAAGTGAAGTACTCCCGTGGCTTGCACGTGCGACAACATATACAGTTATATACACACTCACATGCACACATTATATGTATTACATTCTCAAACTCAAACAATTCAGTATGGGGAGATGGGTTACCAGAGTGTATCCTAGCTGCATATTGGGCACCAAGGAGGAACCAGGCTTAGATAGAGTGTTAGTCCATTATAGGACCCTATATAAATGTACAAACATGAAGACATACAATGTATATAATTCAAGCTGAAAATGGTTAGGGGTCCCATGGGATGGCCCATTTAATTTCCAGAATATTCAAACAAAAGTTAAAAAAAAAAATTAAGAATTAGACAATTTCTGCCAGGCGTGCACAATCTTGGGAGAGTTTAATGAGTTTCTTGGGACAGACAATCTGCTGGTCCATCAATGAACACTGTCTTCTGGTGGCTTTCTGGTTTAAATGGAAGCTGGCCCAGAAGAAGAGGGGTTTTATTCTCTCTCTCTTTAAATAAATGTATATATTTAGGGCACATATGGTGATTGAAGGGCCATCTGACATATCAGGACACAAATTATTTTTATTAAAATGCCCTTCCCCAAAGATGTGGGACAAATTTAATGACCAAAAGTAAGTGTTTAACTAACTGGTGATTAGTAGAGCTTTCATTTTTCTTAGACAATCAGGTTCACAATGTTGTCCTTTTATGAGAATATACATTGTCAACTACTCCATTGTGTATCACTCTCACTTCTTGTGGAAGAGTTCCTTCTTTTTCTTGTACAGTAGGTGCCAGAAGTGAACTGCCCCGCTCTGTTCTTGTTACCCACCTTGACAGGATCCCACTGACACCACTTCTGTGGCGTGTCCTCCTATTGGGACTCCCTGTTCTCTCCTTAAGAGAAAGAACAACATCATGTGAGGCATCCAGAATTAAATTTGCTTCAACTTCCAACACAGTCTTTGTGAGAAGGTGGAATGATTATCTATCTATCTATCTATCTATCTATCTATCTATCTATCTATCTAT
>JANRMT010049829.1:11406052-11424492 GCA_026402145.1 Polypterus bichir lapradei
TCTATCTATCTATCTATCTATCTATCTATCTATCTATCTATCTATCTATCTATCTGTCTGTCTGTCTGTCTGTCTGTCTGTCTATGGGTGGGGTGGAGGTGTAGGTCACTGCTTGGTTAGTATTTATGTCATTGTTACCACAGGCTCCTTCTATGTCTCACCCAGTGTAACCCATACAGTTGTCTTTCTCTCCCTTTCCATCCATTTTATCTTTTATTTTGTTTCTTCTACTCACTCCTTCTTTCAGTAATTGAGATAGGAGCTACCAAGCAGTCTTAGCAACAATATTCTCACTGCAGTTTTGGAAGTAATCAAAAATGTGTCTGGTCAACAACTATTATCATCCTCAATGCTTGTTCCATTAATACATTCTGCTAAAAAAAAAAAAAAAACCTAAACTAAACAAAATGTCCCAAAAGTGGCAGCAAACCTGCATGTTGCACTGTTGTTTGTGGTTGATGGTCCTTATCCATATAATTATACTGCAGCAGATCGGCCTGCTGCTAATTTTGAAGCTGGTTTGCCTCCTCTAAACTCCTGGTTAATCCAAAATCCCAATTATGGACTCAGTCAGTGGTTGCTGTTGTTCATCTAAAATGCAGTTGGCTGGTGTATTTCAAAGACAGGAGTAGCCAGCTTTATTCTGGGATGTGCAAAAGGCAAGCAGTTTGCAATGATAAAGACTGGAAACACCCATAACGTCCTCAAACCTGATTCAGGATCCTGATGGGGGCAGAAACCCATCCCGGCAGGAACCCCGTAAAACAGAAAATAAACTAATGAATTAGGGGTTTTTGTACTTTGAAAGAATCAGCTGAGGTGTTGCATTAGTAGAATAAGTATGGTGGTGGGGAGTCCATTCCAGTACATCCTTCAGGGAGCGCTTCAGACTAAATAACTGACATCCCTCCAGGGCATACCCAGTATCTTGAAGAGAGAGGACTGACAAAGCAGCTCAGATTTGCTAGACTGCCCAGCAGCTCCTTTCATTCCAGTCAAAGCACTCGCTTTTACCCATCCCAGAGTATTGGCGGAGGCACATCAGTTTTTGTACACATGAAAGCTGACAGGCTCTGTAAAGAAAAAGAGCAAAACCTGCTGGGCTGGCACAACAATCAATGAATGTATATGAAGTAAAAATGTCTGCATTGGCAGCATAGTCGAGATCTTTAGTGTACACAGGTATAAAGTGTAAAGGAAGGAATTTTAACAAATTAAGAGAGAAGACTGTTATATTTTTGTACTGAAGACTGAATGTTATTTATTTCTTAGAGATTGTTGTATCTGTTAAAAAGAGGTACCTTTGTTTCTGACTTTTATTATTAATGTTATTATTATTGTTATCTCCAGACAAATAACATGGTCATTAAATTAATGTACTTATTTTGTTTCAGAATTCACTGATGTAAGTAGTACCTCGAATTGCACTGTATCTAGATCCTGGTGTTTTGTACTTTAACCAATCAGCACTTGCGGATGTTTATGCCGTGTGTAAAATGAGGCTCAGAATAAAAAGTCTTTCCTTGCTTACTGTTAAGTTCTCACTGTCTGATTGCTTCAGTTGCTTCACAGTATTTAACCGTTGGACCCTGCAGAGGGTGCTCTTGAGCCATGTCTAAACCGAAATAAGGGCCAAAAGAGAAGAGATTTGCAGGATTTATTTAAACGATAAAGCACAGAAAGCAGGGCTCAGCTTAAGAAGAACACGAACCAAAACTCTCTTGAGCCTTCACATCTCTGGTGTCCACTCTCAGTTTCTGGTCCACATTCCTTCTTTTAATTCCTCTCGTAGAGTACGCCATCACAAAGTTTTTAACAAAAACACAATTCAAAAAGTGCAGTTTGAGATCATTCAGAAATGTAATAAATTACAGGGGAATGTCGGTTACACTCTGTCAGCCCGCGCCTCTATTTAGAAGGCGGGTAGAAGCGTCCGCAAAAATGAATTTCCAGAGGTAAATATTCAGGGAAATCAAATTATTCCTTCTCTTGGGTGAAATAATCTGTCTCAATATTTCACAAATCGCTAGATTTCTGTTGATGAGCTGAACGTACAGTGCTAAAAAAAAAAAGAAAAGAAAAGCAGCACTGGGTGTAAGGCAAGACGCACATGGAGTTGGCTGCGCGCAATTCGCTGCTCAGAGAATTGTGGGAAAAGTTTCTTAAAAAAATAGGGGTGCTTTCCGACAAGAAGGGGGCGTGGCATAGGAGGGCATCACGAGGTGCACTGTTAGATCAAGGTGAGAGCCAGGAGGAACAAGTACGTAAGGAGTAAGTTTTGCTTTGGTGCAGAAAGGCGAACATTTATTATTTTGGTGCTGTTTTCTGAGACCCAAACATAGATAGATATATATATAGATAGATAGATACTTTATTAATCCCAAGGGGAAATTCACATACTCCAGCAGCAGTATACTGATAAAAAAAAACAATATTAAATTAAAGAGTGATAATCAAAAAGATCAAAGTTAACTTTATTTGGCATAGGCAACTTTACATAGTGAGATAAGACAACGTATCTCAATGAGCCCCAGTGCACCATATAGAAATATACCACAAGGTGCCAGGTACCCCTATGGTGGCCCTGAAGTGCAATGTACAAAAACAAATTAGAAAACTCAAAACCAAATTGAAACACAAACACCAATCAGAAAATGCAAAAACAAATCAGAAAATCCAAAAACAAATTGAATATGCAAAAACAAATCAGAAAACGCGAAACAAATTGAATGTGCAAAAGCGGTCCGCGTACTTTTGGTATTTGAAATTTCATTTCAGAAAATATCATTTAAAAAAGAAAAAG
Organism: Polypterus bichir lapradei; assembly: GCA_026402145.1. NCBI lineage: Eukaryota > Metazoa > Chordata > Cladistia > Polypteriformes > Polypteridae > Polypterus > Polypterus bichir. The sequence goes on from JANRMT010049829.1 coordinate 11,408,856, forward strand.
AGACACTTATTTGTTTTTCAACTTAAAAGGGAAAAATAAAAAACGCGAAACAATTACTTTTTTCCTTTTATTCTTTTACACATCAGAAAAGAAAAATGCAAGAAATGAAAACGAGAAAACGTCCTTTGTTTATTTTGTAGTAAGTAACAACAATAACGTTCATAAAAGAACTGCTACATCAATGAAGCAAAGTTTGCAAAGCTTGTATTTTTACCTGAAGGATGTGACTCCGCTTTTCTGCAGTCATGTCCTTGTCACCGGAGTGTCACTCTTTTACTGTTCCGAAAAACAACGTAATGGTCCACCCCCTGCTGATGCCATTGTAACATCAAGGCCGTCAATCGATGTGTTGTGAGGAGGACTGTTCGCAAGTGTCGTCAAAAATGGCGCACAAGCAGAAGTACATCTTGTTTAACAAAAATGCGTCTGTTTTGTTGTTTTTCAGCTATTACACTTTCATTATTTGAATCACAAATAAATCCAGAAAAGCATGTGTAAGTTTAAGTTTATGACTGCTATTTGTTACCATAGATTTAAAAATACCTTATTTTCCCTCATTTTATTCTTTAATCAAAAATCAAAATCTGAAAATTCCATTAATTTTCATTTTTTCTTTTTGCTTCTAAAATGAAATTTTAAATACCAATCTTCCCGGAGTGTCACTCTTTTACTGTTCTGAAAAACAACGTAATGGTCCATCCTCTGCTGATGCCAGTGTAAGTTCAAGGCTGTCGATCGATGTGTTGTGAGGAGGACTGTTCACACGTGTCATCAAAAATCGCGCAGAAGAAGTACCTCCAGTTTCAGACAATGGAAACGGGTCTGTTTTGTTGTTTTTGAGCTATAACACTTCCATTATTTGAATCACAAATAAACCCAGAAAAGTATGTGCAATTTTAAATTTATGACTGCTATTTGTTACCACAGAATTTAAAAATATCTTATTTTCCCTCATTTTATTCTTTAATCAAAAATCAAAATCTGAAAATTCCTTTCATTTATGTATTTTCATTTTTGCTTCTAAAATGAAATTTCAAATACCAAAAAGTACGTTTGTATGTTTTTGCGCATTCAGTTTGTTTTTGCATTTCTGATTTATTTTTGCATATCCAGTTTGTTTTTGGATTTTTTGATTTATTTTTGCACATTCAATTTGTTTTTGTGGTTTCTGATTTGCTTTTGTATTTTCTTATTTGCTTTCTTGTGTATTCAATCTGTTTTTGCATTTTCTGATTTGCTTTTGCATTTTGAATTTGTTTTTGCATTTTCTGATTTGTTTTTGTGCTTCCAATTTGTGTTTGTGTTTTCTGATTTGTTTTTGCCTGATTTAATTTGTTTCTGCGGATTGCACTTCACGGCCACTGTAAGGTGTAGCAGAAAACAAACCACACATGGACAATACAACAACATAACAGTATAGTGTGAAAGGGATTAAAATATTCCAGAAGTAAATACTATTGAACTATAAATAAGATATTATACAAAGGCAATCTGCAGCAATGAATGAGTATAAGGTTATGAAAGCACATCATAGGACACAAGTGTGCCTGTTGTAGCAATAAACACACAAAATATGTAGCAGTGCCCAACAGATGGCATGATGGGGCAATACTTCTTTTTGTGGGAAAATACAATTGGCCATTTGTCAGATCTTCCATGAATAAACCATTAGCCTTGAATACACGTGGATATGAGATTAATGACTGTCTTTTTTATTCTTCTAAGTAGGAATACTGTTCATTTCAGAATTCAGTGATGTCAAAGAGAAAAGAAACAACTCCTATCTCAATTACAAACGGGTTCACCTGTTCAGAGACTTGTTTTTATGCATTCAAACATACCATCGCATAGGGTCTGTAATCTTTAAATGATTTGGCATTTTCTTAATCATCATTCTCAGTTATTTAACAACTGAGCTTTATAACCAGCTGAGGTCCCCTCCATATAACTGCAAAATGTAAATGCAGGATGCACAACAACAACATAAAAAAGAACAAGTGAGAAAATGTGGGCATGACGTAACATTCAGCTGCATTCAGAGACTCGGCTAGCTGGTTTGATAGTTGGAGCATTTTTACATTTTCTATCATCACATCATCAAACAGGGTGCTACCACAACTTGTTTATTACATATTTTTGTAACAGTGAGTCATTTGCAAAAATAACAATGATAGCAGAACACAACTGCATGTGTTAACAGTGTACATGAAAATGTTTTTTAATGCCATTTCATGATACTGAAGTTGCTTTCATACACAGGACATTCCAGCTCAAGTGATGAAACAATTCACATGCTTCTGTTAGTTTGCTCGATCTGGAGGGTCACACCCTACTTGTACTTCACACCTCCCAAAGTTTCCGATGGACATTTAAAATCTGTGCTGAAGCCTCTTGGCCCAACATGAGAGATAGTGGATCATCGTGGCGCTTCGCTGATTAATTACAGTGTCAGAGAAATACCAAATTACTTATGATAATACAGCCCTGAAGTTTGTTTTTAATGTAATGGAAAGACTGAGTACACATTTAGCCACTGTAGCATAAAGTGTCACCAAGCCATCTTTTTCACATTTCTATGTAAGTTAAGTTGCTTTCATTTTGCACTTTTACAGACATAAATGAATATAGAGGAGTACTTGGGTGTCCACATCAATGACAGGTTGGACTGGCCTTGTAACACAAAGGAGCTATATACAATAAGAAAGGGCAGAATAAGCTCTTTATCACAGGACACTGCACTCCTTTAATGTGGGTAGTGACATCCTTCACATCTCCTACAATTCTACGATGACCGGTGCAATTTTCTATGCTGTGGTGTGCTCGGCTGATGACATCAGTTCAAGAAAGGCCCAGCGAATCAACAAGATAATTAAAAGGGCCTGTCATTTATGGGATGCACTCTGGAACCCTCAGATGTTGTAGCAAAGGAGAGAATTAAAACAAAACTGAGTGCCATTATGAACAATGCTATTCAGCCTCTCTGTGGCACACCAACACTGAGGACTTTCAGCCAACGAATCTTTCAGTAGACGTGTGTCATGAAACTCAACGCCTTTATACCAACAGCAATACGGCTTTTTAATGACTCATTGGGACTGTGACTGCCAAGTTAGAAGTTTTTATTTCTTTTCATTTTCTACCTTTTCTAGTCACTCTGGTATGTGGTCCGACTACTATCTATCTATCTATCTATCTATCTATCTATCTATCTATCTATCTATCTATCTATCTATCTATCTATCTATCTATCTATCTATCTATCTATCTATCTATCTATCTATCTATCATATGTACTCATGTATAAGTCCATTCTTGAAACCTGAAAAATTGATCATAAAATCAGACCCCGACTTATACGCCCGTTTAAAAATGCGACACATTTTTTTTTAATTTTCTTGCCTCCTCCAATCTCACATCAGTTTCTCAGACGCATTGAATTTTGTTGCAGTACCACAGTTAACAATTTCTTTCGCTACTTCAATGACATTTAATTTAAAACCAGCTTCATATTTTATCCTGATCGAATGCTCCATCGTAGATAAGAGATGCTCTTACGATAAAGGAGTATGAGGGTGTGAGATACAAAAAACACAAAACAGTGCAAACGTCACTTCGGAGCAGTTCAGATATTACCATGTGGTCATGTAGGGACAATACATAGAAAGAAAATAAGACAATGGGCTTCGTGGTTACTCTCTCAGGTGGGCGTTAGCATATCATAATCTCTTGGACAAATAGTGTGCGTTTTCCGCATTCAACTTATACAACCAACATTATAAAATATCAGAAATTATACTGTAAAATCAAGCCCCAACTTATCTGTGGGAGAACTTATTTGTGAGTATCTATCTATCTATCTATCTATCTATGAACATCATGTCACTTACCCTCTTTGATTTCAAGAAGCAGGAGAAGTGAGTAGCTGCAACTGAGGTTTGCACAAGATGCCACAGAACTGCAGAGATGAATATGTGATGAGGCAGAGGCAGAAGAAACCTGTTGGCTTTTAAAAGGACCTACCAGTGCATTCTGATACAGTAGGGGACACTGATGAATAAATAAGCAATAACATTACTATTGTATACAATAAATAAAAATATTATTAACAAATTAATGCATACGAAATTTCCATTGCACACATGCAGAACAGGGACGTTCAAAAAGTTTCCGCACTTTTTTTTAATTCTATTTTTTAAGAATTTCAAAAACAAATGACATCACTTTTCTACAAAGTCAGCTTCGTTTGCGATGCAATTTTCTCAGTCACATGACACTCTCAGACACAACCAATTACTACTCCTCCCGCCTTTACCGTTTCTAACGAAAATGTAAAAGTGTGGAAACTTTTTGAACGTCCCTCATATATTGTAGGCATACTCCATCTCACACTTTACAGTGCTTCCCTTTCTGAATTGCACATGTGTAAATTATTTACGGTGTATATATGTCACTCCATCTGGGTTTGAACCCCTTTGAGGGGTACATTAGCAGACCGTAATGACAGCCCCCCGGAGGATAAAGGCCAGATTAAACCCCTCATTCTTTTAACAATGCAGCACACAGACACCAGGATATTTAATACAGAACGATAAATTTTTACTTTTGATTTCAGCGTGAGACTTGATTGTTCCCCGTTGATAATTTTGACTTGCGGAAACTTGATCAAGTGGGTGGAAAGTGGTTGTTGAAAAGGTTAGTTGCTGTTGTGGGCCCCTGGGGTCATACCCAGCACCCAGAACACCTTAATGGTAGATCCACCCCTACCTGCATCACAGGCATGCTTATAACAGAACACATACTCTGTCTACTGTTGTGGAAGTGGGCGGCAACAATTGAAAGAGAGGTGTGGCAAACCTAGGAAAACAAAAAGGGGCTTGTTCAAAATTCAAAATGGGTGCAAATCACTTAAAAAAGGGGACAGAGCACATTTTATTAAAAATAACTGAGCAACATTTAGAAGAGAGCACAGCATTTTTTAGAAAACGTCTGCTAGAAATAAAAATTCATGTCAGAAATGAGATCACGCGTACACTACTAAACAGCGAAAGCTTTTACACTAGTGTTATTAAGAAACAAAGAAACAAGGTCATTATGGTTTAATTTAAGCTATTTTACAAACTCTGTTGATTCTGTTCTTTAGACAATCTGCCAACAAGAAGGATTGCACCTGACAGAATTTCACTGAGTTTGCTGAAATTCCCAAACATTTGTTTGTTTTCTCTAAACTCACGGTGACGGGAATTCAGCAGGACTCTATCACAGACCGTTTTCTCTCTATTCTGAATGAAAACAATGCAGAAATATTTTCTTGTCCATCACTATAAACTACATGGCGTAAGTAACATCAAAAATATATCATTTTTGGATGGAGCATTCTTTTAATATAATCAGAAAAACATAGCATCCCGGTTTCTATGGTTAGCAAAGCTGCTTCATGGCTACACAGTGCTGGATTAGAAGTTGAGGCTTCATCGCTGCCTGTGTGGAATTTGAACATACAGTCATGGCCGAAATTATCGGCACCCCTGGAATTTTCCCAGAAAATGCACCATTTCTCCCAGAAATTGTTGCAATTACAAATGTTTTGGTATTCACATGTTTATTTATTTTATGTGCATTGGAACAACACAAAAAAACAGAGGAAAAAAGCCAAATCTGACATCATGTCATACAAAACTCAAAAACTGGACTGGACAAAATTATTGGCACCCTCAACTTAATATTTGGTTGCACGCCCTCTGGAAAAAATAACGAAATCAAGCGCTTCCTATAACCATCAACAAGCTTGTTCCACCTCTCAACTGGAATTTCCGAACACTCTTCTTTTGCAAACTGCTCAAGGTTTCTCAGATTTGAAGGGCGCCTTCTCCTAACAGCAATTTTGAGATCTCTCCATAAGTGTTCAATCGGATTTAGATCCGGACTCATTGCTGGCCACTTCAGAACTCTCCAGCGCTTTGTCTTCAACCACTTCTGGGAGTTTTTAGAGGTATGTTTGGGGTCATTGTCCTGCTGGAAAACCCATGACCTCTGACGCAGACCCAGCTTTCTGACACTGGGCCCTACATTGCGCCCCAATATCTTCTGGTAGTCTTCAGATTTCATGATGCCTTGCACACAGCCAAGACATCCAGTGCAAGAGGCAGCAAAACATCCCCAAAACATCTTAGAATATCCACCACGTTTGACTGTAGGTACTGCGTTCTTTACTTCGTAGGCCTCATTCCATTTTCTGTAAACAGTAGAATGATGAGCTTTACCAAAAAGCTCTACCTTGGTCTCATCTGTCCACAAGACGTTTGCCCAGAAGGATTTTGGCTTCCTCAAATACATTTTGGCAAACTCCAGTCTGGCTTTTTTATGTTTCTGTGTCAGCAGTGGGGTCTTCCTGGCTCTCCTGCCATAGCGTTTCATTTCTTTCAGATGTCGACGGATAGTTCGAGCTGACACTGTTGCACCCTGAGTCTGCAGAACAGCTGGAATATGTTTTGAAGTTGATTGAGGCTGTTTATCCACCAATCGGACTATCCTTCGTTGCAGTCTTTTATCAATTTATCTCTTCCGTCCATGTCCGGGGAGATTAGCTGCAGTGCCATGTGTTGTGAACTTCTTGATTATGTTGCACACAGTGGACAAAGGAACATGAAGATCTCTGGAGATGGACTTGTAGCCTTGAGATTGTTGATATTTTTCCATAGTTTTTGTTCTCGAATCCCCAGACAATTCTCTGCTCTTGTTTCTGTTCTCCATGCTTAGTGTGGCACACTCAGACACACAACAGAAAGGTTGAGTCCACTTTTCTCCATTTTAACTGGCTTCAGGTGTGACTGCTATATTGCCAGCACCTGTTTTTTGCCACAGGTGAGTTCAAACGAGCATCATATGCTTGAAATAAAATGATTTACCCACAATTTTGAAAAGGTGCCAATAATTTTGTCCGGCCCATTTTTGGAGTTCTGTGTGACATGATGTCAGATTTGGCTTTTTTTCTCTGTTTTTTTGTGTTGTTCCAATGCACATAAAGGAAATAAACATGTGTATACCAAAACATTTGGAATTGAAACAATATACTGGAAGAAATGGTGCATTTTCTGGGAAAATTCCAGGGGTGCCAATAATTTCGGCCATGACTGTACTTCCAATGTCTCTTTTTGTAAAGAAAGGTGTTCAGTTTATGGAAGTTGGCAACATTAAAATGGCTTGAACCATGTGAGTGTGCCCCCTTTGATGGTTTTGGTGGCCCAAACAGGGGTAGGCTCCCCCTCCCTTGAACTGCATAAGCAAGTTAGAAAATGAATGAATGGATGATCTGAATTAATTAAATTAACACGGATACAATAATTAGAACATTAGAACACTCTAGACGAGAATAGGTCAGTCAGCCCAACAAAGCTTGCCAGTCCTATCCAAAGGAATATCAAGTCGAGTTTTGAAAGCCCCTAAAGTTTTACTGTCTACCACACTACTTGGTAGCTTAATCTGAATAATCTGAATTCCATTGCTCTATTGGGGCAGAGTGGTGGCTCTGTGGCTAGGGATCTGCGCTGACAATCAGAAGGTTGTCAGTTTGAATTCCGTAAATGGCAGAAGTAACTCTACACATCGTTGGACCCTTGAGCAAGGCCTTAACCTGCAATTGCTTCATCATGAGTATGACATCAATGCAAGCAGGTCCTCCAACTTTCAGGGAAAAGCTTGGGGGTTGGTGTCAGGATTGGCACTGTTCCAGTGTGGTGCTGAGGTGTCACCCATTGCATGGCCACAATCGGGTGGTTCGTCGTGTGGTGGGTGTGACAACATGTTGTATCAATGCTTCCTCCCAACCTCTCTATCTCTCATTGCTCTATTACAATCTGTATATAAAATGAATTTTAAGCCTCACCATTATATTAAACTTATTTTTCTTTTCCACTGTGAAATCCCAGGTGGAATCAGAGGTCTATAATACAGCACAAAATTAAAACATTCAGTAGATCCATCTTTCATAACTTACATACATTTGTTTAAATACCTCATGAAAACATTTATGTTTTTTAAAGTGTACTACTGCCAGGCTCCAAATCCGTCAACATTTGTACATTTTTTGCTCCATGGTGAATTCTCTGGTGTTTTTTACAGCTTGAATTCTGGTTGAAAGTCTTTCCACATTCCGTACACAAGTATGGTTTTTCACCTGTGTGAATTCTCTCGTGGTGCTTAAGGGTTGCTGCCTGGTTGAACGCCTTTTCGCATCTAGAGCACTGGTACGGTTTTTCTCCCGTGTGGATCCGCTGGTGACGTTTCAGTTTTCCACTATCACTGAATACCTTTCCACACTCCGTACACTGGTACGGTTTTTCTCCCGTGTGAATCCTCTGGTGGAGTTTAAGGCTTTCCGCCCAGCTAAAATTTTTTGCACATCGATCACACTGGAATGGTTTCTCCCCCGTGTGAATTCTCTGATGCTGTTTGAGACTCTCCATCCGGCAGAAATTCTTTCCACATTCTGTACATGGGAAGACTTTTCTGTTGGCATGGATTACCTGATGAAAAGTAGCTTCACTGAAAGCCAGTCCACTCTCAGACATTTTGTTCAGTTTTGGTGCAGTGTGAATTTTCTGATGCTGCTTAAGTTGTGCAGCTCTAGTGAAAGTCATTAAGCATTCTGTACACCAGTACGGTTTTTCCCCCGTGTGAAGCCTCTGATGGTGCTTAAGAGTTGACGCCTGATTAAAGGCTTTTCCACATTCGGTGCATTGATACGGCTTTTCCCCTGTGTGAATCCTCTGATGGAGTTTAAAGCTTTCCACCCAGGTAAAGTTCTTCCCACACTCAGTACAATGATACGGTTTTTCTCCCGTATGAATTCTCTGGTGGTGTTTGAGGTTTTGAGCCTGGCGGAACGTCTTCCCACATTCAGTACACTGGTATGGTTTCTCCTCTGTATGGGTCCTTTGGTGCTGTTTCAGGTGCTGAGCCAGACGGAAAGTCTTCCCACACTCGATACAATTGTGTGATTTGTCTGCCATAGGTTTTTCATTACGTCTGTAAGTTTTATTTTCTGTGGCACTATATGCGTGTCTTTTATGGCCGGCAAATATACTGATGTGTGTTTTTACAGTTTGGCTTTTTTGCAGCTCGTCAATGCATTTTGCCAACGTTGAATTATATCCCAACACAAATTTATCTTCAGGTCGACATTCCTGATGGACTGAGGTGGGACTACTCTGTGTAGTTCGTAGATGGGGCTCGTTTTCATTATATACACCAAATTCATTTAAATGTTCACCTGCACGCTTCACGGCAGTTACCTCCATTTTAATTATAGGAGGACATTCCACCTCAGAGTCATCTTCTTTAACAGAGATGAACTTCTCCAAACTAGTGTCCGTTAGCCCAACAAAATCCGTCAGATTATCTTCTTGCTTGACGTAACCAGTTGAGTTGAGTTTCAGATTGCTAGCATCCGTAGCTCTTTCCACTGCCAAACTGCCCACCTCTAAGAGACGAAGGCCAAAGTCAGACATTCCCTCAGCAGTTTGGAAAAGGAGGTCTGGATGTTCTGTGGTAAAAGGCAAAAAGAAAAGATCTTTACTTTCAGGAAGTCATTGTCTATCAGTGGTCTTGTGTGTATATTTGTTTCAATGTGGTATTCATTTTTAGTTCGCTTTATTATTACAATGGCCTCATTCATCTAAAATAATCACATTGAAAGGAAGCCAAACTATTGATGTGCTTCTTCCCTTCAATCACTGGTCAAGTCCCTGTTTTCAGTTCTTATGTGAATTACATTTCCATGATGTGCGATGATACTTTTCCACAGGAATCTATTTAATTATATTTTAGCAAAAAAACATGCATATGTTTTGCATGTTGTAAGCAAATTATTGGAAAATGGACATGAACATTATGTGACACAGATAACATCAAATTTATTTTTTCTCCATTAATGTTTTTCATATTGTTTGTCATTGTACAGCATCGGTCACTATTAACTTGTATTCTATCATAAACTTTTTTGTATATGTTCTTCATGAGAAACATAAAACACACAAAATAAGCAATATTTACATAAAAATATCATTGTTTTGAGTGGAGTATTCCTTAAACAGATTTGAGTATCTGAAAAGTTGATGGGTGCACTGTGTTATCTTGAAGAAATGTGAACGCAATGAACATAACATGTTGTGATTCTAAGTGAATAAGCGAAAGCTATTGCATAAATTATAATATTTGAATGACTTACAAGGTGCTGACAGCATTTCATCTTTTGATGTGTATCATAACCAAAAAATATTTTTTTGTAAATAACATAAAAAGTGACAATTTCCCATCATTTTCACCAAGGAAGCATAAGCCTATCTGAAAATAAAATTGACAAAAATGATCCTGCTTCTGTTGGTATGGAGGAATATTTTGCATAAAATAAAATAAATAGTCGAATAAATAAATGGATTGTGACATATACCAATATGAAAAAACAAAATAATATGTGAGTGCTGCGGTAGGCTGGCACCTTGCCCGGGATTTGTTCCCTGCCTTGTGCCCTGTGTTGGCTGGGATTGGCTCCAGCAGATCCCCGTGATCACGTAGTTAAGATATAGCGGGTTGGATGGATGGATGGATATGTGAGCATAAGTAATTAAATATGTCACAAAATACAGTGCTAGCAATTACCTAAGTTAAATAACCTTTATCATGATTGGTTGCATTTGTCTTTGTAGTTTAAGGTCTGATGAGCTAATCAAAGCAATTTTGTGCTGCAACCTGTCAGCATTAAATGACTACAGGTCTTCAAATTAATGCAATTAAAAGGGTGCCCAAACTTTTGCACATCCCATTTTTTTTTACATTTTTTTAAAATTTCATACAACTCCGTAGTGCTACACTGAGAATTTTGGTGTGATAAACATCCCCTTGTCTACATTTCTCTAGTAAAAAAAAAAATCATATTGCTGTGATCTTCTCTTATGAAGACAGAGCAAATTATCATGCAACCTTAGTGGAGGGCCCAAACTTTTACATAGAAGTGTATATGTTTATGTTGTTTATCACTTTATGCATTTATTTTATTATTTATTGGTTTATTTCAGTGACACCACAGGCAACAAGAAATGTGCCTTGAAATGAAAACTGTCACTTCCACCCATCAGTGCTGAGAGAGTGGGCTCTAGCAAGTACAGTACTGTGCTTTGATTGGCCAATTGTCAGTTGACTGCACATCATTCTTTGTCCCTGGAGTTCTGCATTTATAGGCAGACACCACACGTCAGTTGCAGACTCCTGAGAGGATGATGAATTTAGGGCTTCTTGAATTAAAGTAGTCGCTTTGTGCAAAAAATTGATTTTTGCCCTCGTGTCCACCACAACTTTGAGTGTGCGCTTTGCTTGCCTTTGGAAATCCTGGTTTAAGCAGAAGCCATCAGAGGTGGGTCTCAGAATTTTACTTAACAAGTAAATAGGCCCTTGTATGCTGATGGATGAAAATTACAATTTTCTTTTCAAGGCATATTTCATGTTGTTTGCAGTGTCATTGGAATGAATGAATGAATAAATAACTAATTGAATTAATACATATAGAAATAACTAACAAAAAGCACATGTGACCCACATTTAATTATTTATGCTCATATTGCATTTTGCTAATATTTATTTTTTTTATCTCATTTCACAATTAATATATTTATTTTGTTATTTATTTTATTTTGTATGAACATATCCTCCATATATTGGCCCCCGACTGTCCTTTTAGTTCTGACTCCTAATTTTTATTTAAATTGACAATCAGCTCAGAGGCCCGTTTACCATAAGACACAGCATAATAAGACTCTCTGCTGCCACCTACTGTGCTGGACCATAAAAAGTAAATAAATCCTATCTTCAGTTTCTAGATTGACATAATAATAATAATAATAATAATAATAATAATAATAATAATAATAATAATTCTTTACATTTATATAAAGCTTTTCTCACTACTCAAAGTGATGTCCATGCAGGGAGGACCCGGGGCATAAACCCATGAATTCAGATATGTTTACATGTATTAAGGAATCGACTTATGTTAGGTAAAGTCATCTTAAGATTGCAGCATAGTCGTCTTCCTCCTGTATATTTGTAGAGCCTATTTCCATCTGGAGAAACAGGGCAGCAGGGTGAGGATTTTGTTTTTTTAACTTCATTAGGGAAGGTCTACAGGATGGTAGTGAGACCAGCTGTGTTATATGGGTTGGAGATGGTGGCACTGACCAGACAGCAGGAGACAGAGCTGGAGGTAGCAGAGTTAAAGATGCTAAGATTTGCATTGGGTGTGCCAAGGATGGATAGGATTAGAAATGAGGATATTAGAGGGTCAGCTCAAGTTGGACGGTTGGGAGACAAAGTCAGAGAGGCGAGATTGCGCTGGTTTGGACATGTGCAGAGGAGAGATGCTGGGTATATTGGGAGATGGTAGGGATGGAGCTTCCAGGGAAGAGGAAAAGATGAAGGCCTAAGAGAAGGTTTATGGATATGGTGAGAGAGGACATGCAGATGATGGGTGTAACAGAACAAGATGCAGAGGACAGAAAGATATGGAAGAAGATGATCCGCTTTGGCGACCCCTAACGGGAGCAGCCGAAAGAAGAAGAAGAAGTGCATCCATCCCCATACAAACCAAATAGCTGGGTGACAGGTTCTGGATCAATGCACGCCGATGCTACCATTGTGTCCTGAATGATTAACTATCTAACTAGCAGACCACAGTTAGTGTAGCTTAAGAAATAAATTTCAGACATGACCATGGGTAGCACAAGGGTTCCACTGGCAGCTGCACTGGCTCCCTTCCTTCTGACAGCATAGACCTCAGACACTAGATGCAATACTGAATCATGTCAACAAAATTTTCGGAGGACTCAGCCATTGCTGGTTGTATCAGTGCTGGGCATTATAATGACTACAGGACCCTAGTGGAGAACTTTGTTGAATGGTGCAAACTAAAATGGAATACAGCGACACTGCCAGAATCACTAGATGCTAGTGGGTAAAGAGGAGCATTGTGATGGGGGAAGGCACTGATGCAGTCCAGAGCAAGGCCATGTAAAGCCTGATAGGTCATTAATAGAATATTATATTCAATCCTGTAAGACATGGGTAGCCAGTGAATAGCAGAGCAAGATGGCTGTGATGTACTTAATGATGCTGATTCATGTAAGGTCTTGTGCAGCAAAGTTCAAGAGATGTAAGAGCAAATTAGAAGGGGCACCCACCAGTAGGGAGTTCCTGTAGTTGATGAGGGATGTAATATAAGGATGGATATGTTTATCAGCATTAGAAAAGGAGAGGAATGAACAAACACAGGATATGTTATGGAAGTGGAAGTAAGAACGTTTTTTTAATGTGATAAGTGTGGGTCGAATAAGAATGGGAGGAATCCAAAATGACACCAAGATTCTTTGCAATCGAAAGTCTGGTGATTTCAGCACCACGTGTGATTTAAAAGGAACACATTTACTTAAACTAACAGTTAATGCCAATTAGCATGGCTTCAGTTTTGTTGCAGCTTAATTTTAAAGAGTCATATTCCATCCAGGTTTAAATTTTACTAAGGCAAGTTGTGAGCTGAGAAAGAAACTTTCTCTTTTAACACAGAAACAGATCGGAGTACCATCTGCATAAAAATGATAACCCAGTCCAAAGCTAGAAATAATATGCCTGTGGTAAAGCATGTAGAAGAAGAAGAACAGAAGGATGAGGACAGAGCCTTTAGGAACTACTTGTATGACAGGTGCCTAACCCTAACCCTAATCCTAATGTTAAAATTAACATCCAGAACCCTTAGGTTAATAAAATAAGGATAGGAAAAAGACAGAGAGTAAAGGGATACATCAAATCAAATTTTTCTACAGATTTTAATATGAGGGGACATGAAGATGGAAAGAGCCCTGTCAAATTAGTGGTAACAGCCCATGCATTTCTGGGCACTCATTGGGGACAAAAACGGACGGCTCAAATTTGGACCAATGTGGATGGAACCCATGGGTACCCTGGCCTTTCCCTAACTCCTAACTCTAACTCTGTTGTTGGTAAGTCAACAGACATTTGGCAAACAGTCATCTAGGACTTAAAATACTGGAATGCATTGATAACTAGAGATAACCAGAGTGTTCTCCATTCTAGACAGTAGAATATCATGCTTGACAGTATCAAATGCTGGACTGAGGTCTAACAGAATAAATATGGTTTGCATGGTGTCTGCTGCCATAAGAAAATCAGTAGTTTCACAGCTGTGTTGTGCTTTGAACCCATATAATTCTTTTTATATGATTATTCTTATTACAGTACTAGGGGGTTCTGCCCCCTGCTCGTTTCGCTCACCGACCCCCTGTGCAGGCACTATGCGCTAGTCATTTCCCGGATCTGCTGCTTGCGACGAATTGTGCTGTGCTTTTGGATAAACACGGATATCAACTCTGTATTTGATAGCTCCGTCTGTCGAAACTATATCGCTGACAATTCATCACATGTTGGTTTATTATATATGCGAGCGTGATCTTTTGGATTCGTATAGAAATCCAAGAAACTTCTTTGTCTGTGTTTTCCAGATAAATTTTGTGCAAAGTGCGATACTTTTGGACATATGGATTTGTCCGATCGTTTAACTCTTTCCATTCTATGTTGCATCGCTTCTCCATGATCATAAATATAAACCTGACCGAATTGTGGTTTCTTTGAAATTAAACTTGTAGTAGCTTTGGTTGTTGTGGGACTACAGATTCTCATAGTGTATGGTCCTGAATCATGTAAATCTACGTTTTGAGCATTGAATGATGCGAAAGCAAACAGATTATTGTAGATTCGGATTTTTTGCCTGTAGTGTTTGTGGATTTCACTTTCAACAAATAACAGATCTTTAATTTCTTGCAGATAGGCCTCTTCATTGGGAAGAAACACTACTTTTCTCTGATGGCAACACGAACTAGACAATTTACAAGTCTCTGACTTAAACTTAAAGCCGAACAATATCTACATACTTCTGTCATATCACCTATGTCCATATATTTGATCTGTTTTCACTGTTCTGTTATTTCACTGAATAATAATGTCTGTTTGTAAGAGCTAATGCAATCTTTACTATCAGTTTTTTGAGGCTTTTGAATTTTAGTACTTTCATAATCTCTAACTTGCTCTGCATGTGTATTGCGCCAACGTTTTTGAACCTCTTTATGACGTTCTACTTTGTCTTCTACTCTTTTTTTTTTATTTCTGGACCTGTTAGGTTTTCAATTCCACTTGGTCCAAGCTAATTCTAACTTTCTTTATTTTCCAGATTTGCACTTAGATTATTATTGTTCTTTTTTGAATTCTTTTCTCTCCAATGCTTTTGGACCTCTTCTTCTTCGCTTAGTCATTGACATTTCATCTAGAACATATAAAATTATTGTCCAGAAAAGGATACATCAAAGGATTGTAGATTGAATGTCTTGTATTAAAATGAGGAAAACATAAAAATGTGTAAGAGCTGAGAGCACATGAATATAATAGAGTGAAATGTATATTTGTGCTTTCTAATATTAGCTGCTATAAGCCTGGATTAATACAGTTTCTAACTATCTATCTATCTATCTATCTATCTATCTATCTATCTATCTATCTATCTATCTATCTATCTATCTATCTA
>JANRMT010049829.1:11424502-11437206 GCA_026402145.1 Polypterus bichir lapradei
CTATCTATCTATCTATCTATCTATCTATCTATCTATCTATCTATCTAGTATAAGGGTGGGGTGTAGGTTTAGGTCACTGCTGAGTTAGTATTTACGTATTATATGCCACTATTAACACAGGCTCCCTCTCTGTCTCTTTCCTAGTGTACTCCATACAACAAACTTTCTCTCACACTCACTTTCCATCCATTCTATCTCTTATTTTGTAACTTCTACCCACTCCTTATTTCAGTATTTGTTTAAGGAGCTACCACACAGTCTTAGCAATAATGTTTTCACTGCAGTTTTGGAAGTAATCAAAGGGCCAATATACATCATGTGGCAGAAAACATGCTGAAATATAATTAAACACTACACTCACATAGGCAACCATCTCTTTCAAGTATTACCATCAAGGAAATGTCAGTGGTCACTTAAGCCAAGAACTACAAGACATAGAAACAGGTTCTTTCCTACTGCAGTCTCTGATTCATTTCTGTCTTTTCATGATTCTAAACTCCTCCATCTCATCTAAGTTATGTTTGTGTTTATTGTTTAAAGATTCCTTGTTATATTATTGAGCCCGAGTGCAGCTTTTCATTGTCAGATTGTTTTATACATTTGTGCAATATCATTTGTTATTCTCTACAGATGTATATAATGTTGGAGTGCTGTACAAAATGCTGCTTATTGTGTTTATCTTTGTTATGTGAATAGATGTAACACCAAGAAAAATTCCCAGTAATAATGTTGCCTGGCCATAACTTTGAAGTTCAAATCTAGTTCAAGCTTCTCAGACATCCTGGACATTTGTTATTGCATTCATTCATTCATTATCAGAGTCTGTACTGATGGTATCAGGCACAAGGCTGAAGCCAACACTGGATGAGGTGCCAGTTCATTACAGGGTACAATTACTCACAAATGGCCAGTTTAGATCCACACATCTTTTGAAGAAATTTAAAGAGTCTATGGATACACTCACTGACCCATGGGGAGAATGTGCTGACTTTATATCGCCTCAAATTCAGGACTTTGAATCTGTGAGGACAGGGTGGTGGAGTGGTAGCTCTGCTGATTCACATCTGCCATGTTGAAAAGAGGGTCACTGTCCTGGCTTATAATTAAATTTCTTTCTTTATGTGTTGTTGGTCCTTTAGTTATTATCATTTACGTAAATGTGGTTATTTATTCATTTGTATAATTATGTATTTGCTTAATTAGTTATCTATCTGTTTTACTAATTGTTGGTTTCTATGCATGGATCCTTGTTTTGTTACAACCCTTGTGTTTTGTGAATGGCTCCCCAAGAGGCATGGCCACCTGTCAATCTACATTAAGAGACTGCTCCCTGCTCTATAAGGGATCATGGGAATTGCAGTCCATCTGTGGTACATTGTATGTGCTTGATGGTTGGTGAGTTTCCCTTTTTAATTTTTCTTTTTCTTGTGTTTACTGGCTTTTTGATTTTTTTTGCTTCTGTTTTGGGGATTCTGTTTTCTGGATAGGGTTTTGATTCTGGTTTGATTAGGACTTCATTGTTGGAAACTCCTTTTACCTCTTTTAAGCATTTTGTTATATTTTCTGATTTTTGTAAAATAAATCTCCTTATGTAAATAAATATTCTGTGTTTGCCCTATCATCCACACCTGGGGCCTCTGGTGAGGCTTGGCTATATTTCGTGAACATTGCTGTTATTTTTGAACTTTCAAAGCTAAGCACATGCACCATGTGGGTCAAAGCCAGCCACTAGAGTAGGAGCTCCTGCCAATTTTGGGTGCACCATCTCTGGGTGTTTATGTGAGAATTTCCGCCTGCTTCCCAGGGTACTCTTGGAGTCCTCACACTACTTTGGCCACTTCAGGAGAGTGCATCAATATAATATCAGCATCTGCATTCATGTCCTGGATGCTCTCTGCAAGGAGCTTACATTGTATCCATGTTGGTGTCCTCCGACAGCACAAAGACATGAAGGTTTGGTGAATTGTTGATGTTAAATTGAACCTAGTGTGAATTTGTGTGTTCACCCTGTGATGGACTGGTACTCTGTTCTGTGATTGTTTTTTCTTTGTGCCCTATCCTTGTTGTGATACACTCCGGTGATAATGCCCAGAATAGGTGGGTAAAGAAGATGAATACATCAGTGAGACAGCAGCACTAAGCAATGCACAGCTGTCCCATCCTACTTGTCACCCCAGTTTGCCCTGAATTGTCTAATGCTGCATAAAATAAAGAGAAATGAAGATGGTTGGGTTGGGGCATGGGACCACAATAATCAATACAATCTCCCATTACCCAGTTGTACTAAGACATATTATGGGCATTTCTAAAGAAAGAAAGAAAGAAAGAAAGAAATGTTTTATTGTATCATGCGTCTTACTGCTTAAGTTAGATTATTTATTTGGAAATTCTGCTTCTGGCATCAAAGAAGACTACCCTATGAACAGTGTCACCAGCTCTTGCTCTCTATGGGAATGTTACACGCACCTTGATCTACACTCCCTTTGCGCTCATCTTAATTTCATCGCGGATGCCAGAAGAAGAAAGAGCATCTGACCTAACAGGAGATTAATTGATTGACCTGCAATCTGTAGTTTCTACCGTGCAGTCTTGCAGATCCATCTCCCTTTTTAATTCAATTACTTTCTAGTTAGGGTAGCACGGCGGGATTGACGCCCCGGGTTTTACAGCTAGTCTGCGTTCAACTTTTAGAGCCCCGGCCTGTTTTGTTATATTCAACAGCTGAACTCTGTGGCATGCTGTGGATCGCGACGGCGCCTTGCCTTTATAGCTCTGATCTCCAGGCACGGCTCTCGTCTCGTGTCGGAATACTCGTAGCTGCTGCTTTAGACTTTCGATCTCTTTTTCATAGGCTGATATCCTGCATGCGAAATCAGTAAATCGCTTCTTCAGAAAGCAGTCATATTCAGACATCAGAGACCGAGTAGCCTCCATCACCGCCTGTTCGATGATGTTAGAGACATAGCGGGTGCGTACGCCCCCTATTTTCCAGCCTCCAATCTCCACTTTTGCACTTTTTACTGCACAGTTAGGAAGCGGATCTCTCGTAGTCTCTTCAAGTTTACGAAGAAAATTGCGGGATGTCGCTTTCGCTGTCTTCTCGATACTGGAGGCAAGATGGTCTTTCATTTCTCTGCAGATATTTTCCCCGTCCATGATAATGACACGATCCTTGGCCCGATTGCTCCTTTATTCCCCTGGGAAGTATCTCAATATGAAGAGAGTAAAAGGAGAATGCAGAAAATGAACAAATCGTTATTGTGTCTAATCGCGTTTGGGGGGTCGTCCAACCCGAAATCTCCGCATGAGCACAATTGTTCTTTTCCAGTTAATCATTATACACGCCGAACTCTCCCTAAGCTGCCAATCATCAAGGACAGGAGCCCGCCTCTAACAGGACACAGCCAATTATCTTAGCTCAAGAAGACAGAGCAGTTGCAACGCGCACCGATAGGCTAGTCTATTAAAGCCCGCCCAAGACAAAATAAATTGTATCCATGCGCCCGAACACATAGATCTAAATCTTATTATGGGATATCATCTACTGTTAAATTCTGCTCTGTACTTGTAATATTTTTTGTTTTACTATTATATTGTATTGAGGATTACTTGTGTTTTGTTCGGTGTATTGTATTGTATTGTATTGACCCCCTTCTTTATGATACCCACTGCACGCCCAACCTACCTGGACAGGGGTCTCTCTTTGAACTGCCTTTCTCAAGGTTTCTTCCATTTTTATCCCTACTAGAGTTTTTTTGGAAGTTTTTCCTTGTCTTCTTAGAGAGTCAAGGCTCGGGGGCTGTCAAAAGGCAGGGCCTGTTAAAGCCCATTGCGGCACTTTTTGTGTGATTTTGGGCTATACAAAAATTAATTGCATTGTATTGTATTGTATTGTACATAGATCCATCCAGCCATCCGCTATCCTGACCCTTTGGAGTTAGCGAGTTCTTCGAATTTTTCAGTTGTTTATCCTCTCTGCACTCCTGTTATCAGGCCACATCACCAAAGATGTACTGTTTAAGGTTAACTGGCCAGTTCAAAGTGTCCAGTGTGAGTTTGCAGGTGGGCGAGGGGGCTCTGTGATATATGGACCCCTGACGACCCTCAATTGGAGGAATCGGGTCTGAGAATGCTACAGTATTTTAGTTTGCTGCATAAATCATTTGTGCGCATTTCTTCTTCTATAATATGCTACTGTGGCTGTTCGTTTGTCTGTCCAGGATTTTAAATCACCTGTAGCTCACAAACCGTTTGACCTGAAATTTTGTACACATAAACTACATGACGTCTAGTATCCGCTTTTGGGGTGATTATTGACCTCCAAAGTTATTCCTCTTTTTATTTTTATCTAATTTTATTTTATTGTAGAATCAACTCCCAGTAGCGTTTAGCAGGTCGGCCGTGTGGCACATGCGTACAGGCGCCGTTCTTATCCCTACCACCTTCCCCGTCACTTCCCCTAACTCTTCATAACTTAAATCATTCTTGAGGCAGATTGAACACTTAAGTGCCAGCTTAAGTGGAAAATTAAGGAAACTGAAAAATAGGAAAGTAATTTCAACGAAAACACTGACTTAATCAATTTTAATGCGAAAAGAACAGAAGAAGCGGGCCGCTAGGGTGGAGAAAAGAAGAGCTGCTCAGGAAGCAGCAAGCGCATCAACCTCTGAGCAAACGAATGCTAAACGTACAGAGAAAGAGGATGAAAACTAGGAATGCTCAAGTCAAGTGTATTCACTGCACGTTATCGTGCGGTGCTCCGCTACTGGTATTATATAATACTGAAATCCTTTTTTGAGACCTGCACCTCAGTACCTACTGTATAATTAACTACAGATAATTCCTCAGGTTATGCTTGAAAGTTGATCATTTGTACAATTTTGATTTTTGGGCTCCAGCTTCTCCGCGACCCAGCTCAACAACCAGGCATGATACCGAATAAATAATACAGGCTTGTAAAATTAAACTCATGCATTTTTTTTCAATTGAGTGTTTTTGAGTGTGAATAAAATTTGAATAGAATTTTCTATTATGTCACATATAAATACAAAATTGAAAAGAAATATAATTAAAAATAAACAAATTACATCATTTATTCATGTATGCCATATTTTCCTAAATCAATTTAACAGGAAAATATTAAGTCAAACTCAAAGAAAGCAACACTACATATCCATTGACTTACAAAGCGTCTCTAGTTTTTTTTTTTTAATTCAGAACTTTGTTTTGTGGCTTCATTTCTTTGTACACTTTTTCTGGTGTGTCTCTATAATCACCCAGCCACCATCACGCAGGCGTTCCAATGTCCCCAGTACATTCTTCCCAAGGCCTTGATATCCTGATGTATTCTTTCACCCTGGGAATCCAAATAGTGAACTCTGAGACTTATGCTGCTTACATTTTGCACAATGTCTTTATAATTTGAATCTTTATTGTTACTTAAATAGCATCTTTGAATATACTCGTCTGTTGTTGCAGGTTATTCATCGCACCATCAAATTCTGCACTGGAAATCAGTTTTCTAATATCAGACTATCTGCCCAACACCAGATACTATATAACCTGCACTAAACATCTGTGAAGAGGATGTGTGTCGGCTCTTCAAGATACAGCACACCTAGAAAACAGCAGGCCCAGACTGCCCAGACAGGCCCAACTGGCCTGTCTTCAGATGGATTTTCAACAAATCATTAGTGCTGTGTGAAGTTCCCATGTGCTTCAAACAAGCCACAATCAACAAGCCCAGAACAGGACTGAATAACTACAGGCTTTGATATCTGTGGTTATAAAAACCTTTAAGAGGCCATTGTTTATCTCACGTGAAGGACATCACAGTTCCTCTGTTGAACCACCTTCAGTCTGCCTACCAAGCAAACAGGTCAATCTAACCTCAGGAAATCCCAGAAACGTCTGGCACAAATCCATAGAACAGGTTCCATCTTTTGATGGAAGTTTGACAGACTGCTTCATTAAACCAAACTTAATATAATGCAGTGGTAGCAGCACTTTATCTGGATCCACCAAGCTGGGTCTGATGATATTTTAGGCACCAAACTAAAAGTTTTTGCTAGCTGTCCTTTCCTTATGAACCCAATGTAAATTCTTTGCTCTGCTATCCCATACATGTTAACTTTATATGCCAAGACTGCTGACCCAGTAAGAAACACAGAACCTTCAGGTCCCCATATGTGAACCAATGGTTCTCATTGTTGTTCCTTTTCTTGAGAAGATTTTGAAAGTTCTCATGGATTTTTCTCAAACACACAGAATGAGCAACACATGTTGATGTGTATCCCTTACCTTTATGAGTGTAGTGAGAAGTCTTGCCTGAAGAAGGGGCCTGAGTTGCCTCAAACGCTTGCATATTGTAATCTTCTTAGTTAGCCAATAAAAGGTGTCATTTTGCTTGACTTCTCAATACATGACTGCATAATGGCTAACACGGTAAAACACCCTAGTATCACTGTTATGAAGAAGTACTCATTTTAGACATCTTTTAGGTAAGTCTATATTTACCCTTCATTCTTCTGCATTGTAGCCTCTGCCAGGTTTTTGCACTAGGTGGTCCATGCAGTGGTCCATGCAGTTAACTGGAGTCTATACAGCCTCCAGTTAATCCAAAATGCGGCTGCAAGAATTATTACAAGAACAAGAAAATATGAACACATAACTCTAGTTCTTAAATCCTTACACTGGCTCCCGGTTAAGTTTAGGGCAGATTTCAAAATACTCCTTTTAACATATAAAGCATTAAATGGCCAAGGTCCGACTTACTTGTCTGAACTTATCATGACTTACAAACCTGAGCGCACATTAAGATCTCAAGATGCCGGTCTGCTTATGATTCCAAGGATTAATAAAATAACAGTGGGAGGTCGAGCTTTTAGTTACAGGGCCCCTAAACTGTAGAATGGTCTTCCCGCTTCTATAAGAGATGCCCCTTCGGTCTCAGCCTTTAAATCCCGGCTGAAGACTCACTACTTCAGTTTAGCATATTCTGACTAGAGCTGCTGATTAACTGTACAGACTGCATCTCTGTTGTTAGTCATTAGCACTAAAACATAAGTAACATGATAATTATAATTGAATACTAACCCTCACCTATTCTGTTTCTGTTCTCGGTACTCAAATGTGGCAGTTGGTGCCACGACCTGCCTGCCAAGTTATTTGCCTGCCTATGGTAAAGTC
The DNA here is from genome assembly GCA_026402145.1 of Polypterus bichir lapradei. Lineage (NCBI taxonomy): Eukaryota > Metazoa > Chordata > Cladistia > Polypteriformes > Polypteridae > Polypterus > Polypterus bichir. The sequence continues at coordinate 11,431,691 of JANRMT010049829.1, forward strand.
ATCCCTGATGGAGGATCGCAGGAATCATGGGAAAGAGGGGTCCTTTTATCGGATTGGCTGGCCCAGCTCTGTTTTAGCCGTGGAATGGCCAAATAGGGGAGGCATCTTGATGGATGAGGTCTCCAGGACTCTAAAAATATCCAAGTCTTATTATGTGATATCATCTACTGTTAAATTCTGCTCCGTACTTCTAAAATTTTTATTTTTATGCTGTATTAAGGATTTGTTCTGTTCTGTGTACTGTACTGTATTGACCCCCTTCTTTTGACACCCACTGCATGCCCAACCTACCTGGAAAGGGGTCTCTCTTTGAACTGCCTTTCCCGAGGTTTCTTCCATTTTTTCCCTACAAGGTTTTTTTTGGGAGTTTTTCCTTGTCTTCTCAGAGAGTCAAGGCTGGGGGGCTGGCAAGTGGCAACTTCCTGCGGCACTTCCTGTGTGATTTTGGGCTATACAAAAATAAATTGTATTGTATTGTATTGTATGCAGTAAACCAGTGATCCATCTTTCTTGAAATATCCTGCAAACTCATTTTCTCTATTTCAAGAGAAAGTTATGTCTAGATGTAATATGTTTTTATCTTTTAATTGGAACCCCAAGAACTCGGGAGCATCTTTGGGAAAGCCTCGATCTATTGCTAAATCATGAAGTTCATCATGAGAGAATGGCTGTGGCTCATTGCTTGAACATATTGGTACAAATTCTTCATTGTCATCTGAAGTTCTTTCTCTCTCTGAGTGAGTTTCTACAGAACCCAGATGTTATTGCTGATGAAAGATTAAGAGAAACAATTTATTTTAGATTCTTTTTGGTATATCCTTGAATTTTGCAGGAACAGAAATAACAATCGCCGCTATGATTTTTGGGTTTCCTCCATTTCATTGGAATACAAAGAACATCCTCCTCTTTCTTATGTTTTGTCTATTGTCTTAGTTCCTCAGCACAAATAGTACAGACATTGTGAGGGATCCATTGTTTGTCCTGGTCACTAAGTGTTATTCCAAACTAGGCGTAGTGTGCTTTAATTCACAAAATCTGTTCTATTTCTGTTTTATCTTTTTACTACAAACTTTCACAAACATAATAAAAAAAAACATCAGGATTGTTCACATACAGTAGCTCTAGTGATAATATGAATATTATTTGGCAGGTAATACAGCATATAACATGTCTATGATCTGCTTCTGGCAAATGAGAGGGCATGGTGGATGTTTGCTGACTAGCTGACCAACCACAAGCGTTACCTGGTAGATGACCACATAAATAATCAGATTGTAATCAGACCTGTTCATGTAATACTCCAATCTAAACCCTGCCATGTAAGTGAACTAGCCACTCTCCCGCCACGTCTGAGGCTTTGTTTGAGGTTCTGTCGCATACAGTGTACTCTTTCTATTATTTGGCAGGTGCTACACACACACACACACACACACACACACACATATATATATATATATATATATATATATATATGTATATAATTTAAATACAGATATATGTTGCATGCCTCACTACAAGGAGGCTGAGGTTTATGTATTATGTTCTCCCCGTGTCTGCATGAGTTTCCTTTGGGTGCTCCAGTTTCCTACCATAGTATAAAGACAACAACATCAAAAACATTTATTTATATAGCACATTTTCATAGGTATATAAATATATATATATATAAGCGAAGGTCTGTGATATGGTTTGTATATTAGCCGCTGGAGATCCACAAAGGGAGAAAAAATGAATCACGTATCATAAAGTAGTTTTTATTCCTGAGCTTTCAGCCCCTACTAGGAGCAGTCATCAGAGGATAATGATTAGACTTACAAGAACCAAAGGCAACATATAGCAAAATTAGGTGGTTTTGGTGGGGGGAGCTGAGCCGGGGGTGGGGGGGGGGGGGGTACTGGTCGTAACATTTTATTTATTATGAATATGTTCTTCCTAAGTTTGCATATGCTGGACATAAACCCAGATAGATAGATATATATAGATAGATATAGATATATATAAATATGACAACAACACTCATGTCAATGACAAAACAATTATATTAACAATCATGTTACGTTATTTTTAAAATTTTTCCTTTTCTTTTTCATAACTTCTTTTATACACTACTTCTCCGCTGCGAAGCGCGGGTATTCTGCTAGTAATAAATAAAACATTACGACCAATTCCTGTTCAGCATATGCAAACTTAAGAAAAACATATTCATAATAAATAAAACGTTACGAACAATACCCCAACCCCCGACCCAGCTCCCCCCACACCTAATTTTGCTATATATTACCTTTGATTCTTGTATGTCTAAGCATTATCCTCTGATGAAGGCTCCTGGTAGGGGCTGAAAGCTCAGGAATAAAAACTACTTTATGATACGTGATTCATTTTTTCTCCTTTGTGGATCTCCAGCTGCTAATATATATATAATATAGATTTCTTATTCATATTTATATTGCACACCTTGTCCTTAGGATGGCACCATAGCAGCGCTTCTTCCTTTCAGTAAGGAGACTAGGTTTTATGTCCTGGGTCCTCCCTGCATGGATTTTGCCTGTTCTCCCCATGTCTGTGTTGATTGCCTCTAGGTGCTCTGGTTTTCTCCCACTATCCAAAAACATGCTGGTTAGGTGGACTGGAGATGCTAAATTGGTCCCATTGTGTGTGTGTGTGTGTGTTTGTGCGTGTGTGTGTATTTGCACTATGATAGACTGGGGTCCTGTCCAGGGTTTGTTTCTACCTTGCACCATATGCTATGCTAGCCCAGATAGGCTCCAATGTGACCCTGGATAAGCACGTTTGAAAAATTAATGAAAAAATGTGTGTGTGTATATATAGTTAGCTAGTAAATTACACCTCTCAATTTCAACATATTCAGTACTATATTTACAAATTCGTTTTAGATTTCTTATACATATTTATATCGCACACCCTGACCTTAGAACTGGTACTCTAATAAAGGAAATGACTAACGTACAAAACAAACATAAAATAGGAAGTTTTCAGCTTAATTTTTGAGCAAAGACAATAAGAAGCCCCATTTTTTTTTTTGTCGATTTCTATTTACAGTATTTATGTAACGTTGTGTCAGTCCTGGAGGAAAAAGGCTTGCGGACGTCACTTCGGCGAGTTCAACGCTCCTCCCCAACGTCCCCCTCCCTTCCCGGCTGGGGTTTCCGCGGCGACGCGAGTCACGTGGGCATTGCTTATTCTGGTCTGTCGGATAGAAGATGGAGCTGTCTGCTGTGGGGGAGCGAGTGTTCGCCGCCGAGTCCATCATGAAGCGACGGGTCCGCAAGGTGGGGCGAGGATGGTCCAGGGCGGGAGAGGGGGGCGATAAGGAGTCAATACATTGGGCCGGACGGGGGGAACGAGTGGGTCAAGCTGAGGGGAGACGGGAGGCACAGGAGAAGAGAAGAGTAGAGTGGAGTGGGGTGGGGGGAAGAGGAGAGCAGAGCGGAGCGGAGAGCGGGAGGGGGTTTGACACCAAGCTGGCAGCAGCAGTCTTGTGTTTATTTGCTTGCATACGCACACTGGCACAGCGTGCAGTCTCGTTCGGATAACCTCACTTTTGTTTCGGTTTTCTTCCTCTACAGGGTCGAATTGAGTATTTAGTCAAGTGGAAAGGATGGGCCGTCAAGTGAGTACACACTTTACACGGTGGCGGGAGACAGCCGCTGCCGCTGTTCCTCTTGCCTCTGCTTTAGTCGCAGTCGCCAGTGTGCCCCTCTGCTTGTGGTCGCTGCCCGCCTGAAGTGGCTCCCTTCCTGTTGGTACCTCGTGCCGTGCGATTGCCCTGCTTTGCATCTGCATGCTCGTCCGCTCGCTCGTTTTGACAGCAGTTGGCGCGTGAAAATGGCAGTGTTTTGTAACGTGCTTCTGCATTTGTCCAATGCGCAGATACAGCACCTGGGAGCCCGAAGAAAACATTTTAGATGGCCGCCTGATCTCCGCCTTCGAGCAAAAGTAAGTACCGTTGTCGAGGGGCTTGGCGCGCGCGCGTGCGTGTGCGTGACCGGCCTCCCGCCTGTCTTCTGTGTGCCAGGCTTGGTGTTTGTGTAGATGTCTCCTGTAGACCAATGGGTGGGCAAGGGAACGGCCAGTGCACAGTATAACCTCGTACTCACGTGTTCATATCTCTGTCATGCCCGTAGCACACATGCACTAGGTAGGACCAGCTGTGCCAGACAGACACAAGCTCTACGAGAGACCCTGCCCCGTCTTTTTGACACATGCGCTCAGAGAGACCCTACACCCGCCTCTTTGACACATGTACCAAGAGAGACTCTGCAATGCTGGTTTGAGGTGTGCACCAGTTGATAATTTGCTTTGCTGGATTGAGGTATACAGGTATATTATTAGTCACCCTGGTAATGCTAGTGCCATATATGCACCAGTAGAGACTGTTATGTATAAGTTTAAAACGTACACCAAAATCCCTGCCGTTCCAATTGCACACATACTCCAACATAAATAAAGCCAAAGGGGACTTCAGAGGATACCCAACATCTAGTTTCAATCAACCAGAGCAAATCAGAGTCTATGTTTAGTACCTGCGATCAGATGAAGATCAGCTAAATATAATGGCAGAGCTTATGTTATACCAGGGGTGTCCAACTCCGGTCCTGATGGGCTGCACTGGCTGCAGGTTTTCATTCTAACTCTTTTCCTAATCAGTGACCAGTTTTCACTAATAATGAACTTCTTTTCCCTTCATTTTAATAGTCTAGTTTTTAAGGACCCAGTCCTCTGAATTTATTTCTTTCTTCATTAAATGACAGCCAGACAGAAATGAGATGTGAAGCGAGCCAACAGATGACCAACTAAACTTGGATTAGTTTAGTGAGAATCTGATTCTTGCTGTTAATCAAACCCGTTATTTAATGCTGCTCTCATTCTGCCACAGTAGACATTTCCAAAACCGTTAATTTTTCAGTTTTTTCTAAGAACACCATTAAAATGTTTTGGTGACCTGATAGATCCATGTTTCCCAACCTTGGTCCTGGGGACCCCGTGTGGCTGCAGGTTTTTGTTCCAACCGGAGTCCTAATCAGTGACAACACCCGATAATACCGATCTCATGTAATTAGCTGGTATTTTTTTTTCTTATTCTACATTCAGAAAAGCACAGCAGCATGATTTTTACATTTATAAGACATTTAGAAATATTTCTGATTTTTCTAGATTTAAATGTTTAACTCTTTTTTGTTGATTTCATTATATTTTGCCCTTTCTTTGTGCAGTTTTTCCCCCTTCATTGTATCTTATTAATGACAATTAAAAATGAGCAGATCAGACACGCAGGCAAACAACACTGAATAATCAAAGGCTGCTACTTTAGCGTTAGACCCACTGATTAGTAAATAATGGATTGATTAAACAATTAGAACACCTTGAAAAGTGGAATAAAAATCAAGATGAAAATATTGTTTAAAAGAAAAAAATACATTATTCCTATATAACTGCTTGGTACATTTTAATATATTTTGGATTTTTTTTTTTTTTTTTTTACTAAACTTAGTTTT
>JANRMT010049829.1:11447206-11467562 GCA_026402145.1 Polypterus bichir lapradei
AAAAAAAAAAAAAAAATTGTTTGCAAGCTGAGCCCTTCTAATTTTACTCATAAACCTCCATAAATAAAATATCTGGGCTTGTGTAGTCTTTATGTATAAGATGCTTTTTCAAGATGAATCATTGTGTAATGAGCCACTAAATGTTAATCAGCATCTTTTGATACATGAAATGTGTTTATTGTAGGTCTTTCTGACCAAAGCCGTTTAATTCTGAGTGCATTCTGAATCCGATGATCTGTGTGTGGCCACTGTTGTGTAAAGGGGATAGCCGATTCAATTAAAAATACAGAATATGAAAGCAGACAGCAAATAAACCCCAAATCCTTTGGGTTTCTGTTTTTCATCTTTGGTGCATTGCCTTCTGACCTTTTTGTAGTTTTCGTATGTAATTAACTAATTAAAAAAAAAAAAAATCAATTTTTGCATTTTGCCATGTATTGCATCAGGATTAGAGTGAAGCAGAATCTGCTGAGAAAGAGCTACTTGACAAGCTAAGGCAATTACACACGTTTACTTTTGAACAATTAGGCTGTAAAGGGGACCTTATCAAGGTCTTCTAAATTCTTAATAGGCTTTGATAAAACGGATTAATTCCAATTTTTTTGGTTAAATAGTGCATCACATATTTGAGTAAAGCAGTCTAAATTAGGAGGAATTGACTTTAAGGCAGAAGTCGGGAAGCACTGCTTTATGCAAAGGGTTATGGGAATTGGGAAGAAGTTGTTTGTATGAAGCAGACGCCATGACAACTTTTAAAAAGCATCTTAAGACTATAGTTATTATGTGGATGGACCAAATGGCCATGATAACGTGAGAATAAGGTTAGGAAAATGTATTCTGTAGAACGCCTAAGCCATTCATTCTTCAGAGTAGCATTAACAACATAGATACACACAGGAGAGAAGAGACTAAGGTTGGTGTCCGACTTGCTGTAGACATCACTGGTTTGCCACAAAGTGACCTAAAATAAAACAAAGAAAACCTTTGTCATATAAAGAGCTTTTATGTTTTGAGTGTTTCACTTTGATAGGCTACATATTGACGCAAAAGGAAGCGTTAGCTCTGCTCTCTTCTAGAAGCTGTCTTTACTTCAAACACAGCGCATGCTACTAAAACTCAAAACAGCAGCTGACCACTGTGTAGGTTTATTCTGTACTTAATAATTTTCTTGTTGAAGGGTATTTCTTTAATCTTGTACACCATTTGAACTATTATTCATGAGGTAGTCAGAGGTTCTGTTCCAAAAGACCATATAGTCACACAAGATCTGTTCTTTTCCCATCTGAGAAGCTGCTTTCAAAAACATGAAATTAGCATAATGCCAAAAATGGCTTAAATTCCTGCAGCAGCCTGAGTTTCTGTTCCTTTTTTGAGTGTTTGCCAATTTTAGATAATTTTCTTCTAACAGTCCGAAGATTGTTATTTTGGTCAAATGGTGTCTCAAAATATCCCCCCATGCTTATTTTGATGCCGGCATTTCAGCAGGGGTAATTTTTTGTTCAAATGTTTTTTTAATGACTGTGTTGTGCATGCATTTTTGTACAAACTAATTAGAGTTTCAGACTGTTTAGCTGACTGTAAATTAAAATAGTAAAGACAGCAGACTTTTAAATGCAGTAATATCATCTATTTTTGTTGTAATGCCAGGTCCAAATTTACAAAACTATTACAGACACCCTGACCATAGCAATCAAGGGAGTTTGTTTTTTTATTATTATTAAATGGTAAGCTGTGAAATGTAGTAATATTATCAGAACTACTTCTTCCTCTTTCTGTGACCTTATAAGGATAAAAGTCCTAGAAATGAATGGATGACTGTGAACTGACCAAATGTATAGGGGTTCTCCCGTTTTCTCTTTAGTTCTAAAATTGTTCTTCATTAAATCATTCTGTGACACTTTGTTGGATTGTTCTAATTGGGTTGTTAGTTAAATTGGTATCGGTTTAAAGTGGGAGGTCAATTCAGATTTAAAATTACCCTTTTTTTTGTTTTAAAGAAAATCGCTAGTAGTCAGAGAGAAATTGAAAAAGTAAAAAAATAGTTATTTTTTTAATGGGGGGGGGCAACAAAAATGTCATCCTTGTTTTGTTGACTTTCAACTTCCAGATATTTTTATTTTAACTTTCAGTGTTTGGTAACAATGTTTGAAAATCAGTTATTAATTTCTGTAAATGATCATGATAACAAGCGTAGCAAGGTGGTCATATTCGTAGATGAAACTAAACTAGGTGGAATGGCAAACGCCACAGGGGCAGTGGTATAATTACATGTGGGACCAGGTGAAATTCAGACTTGTGTTGATATAGGGCAGATTGTATTTATTCTTATTCAATTATTTATTTATTTTTTTAAATTTACGAAGTAAAATTTGAAGCAAACTCACCGTGTCATTCTACGAGGGGGTACCCAAAAAAAAAACGGAGTCTGTACCTGGCACGCAATCTTGACTTAGTTGCAAATTTCGCCACTAGGTGTAGCACAATACAGTATTCTGTAGCAGCCTGCCAAGTGGCGTTGCTCTGTATTGTTCATGTGGCATTCCGTGTTGGTTTTTCTTGGTGCTTATTAATCACGTTCTGCGATTTTTGTGATGAGTGATCATAAAGAACAGCGAGTCTGCATTAAATTTTGGTTTCTCTTAGGGAAAACAGCTTCTGAAACTGTAGTGATGCTTTTAAAGAGGGGGGTTTTAAGTAAAATGCAGGTGTACGTGTGGTTTTCGCATTTCAAACGAAGGGAAATGTCATTTGAAGACCAATCAAGATCTGGCCGACCTTCCAGAATTAGGAAAGATGAAAATCTTGATAAAGTTCGCAATGCAATTTACGAAGAATGGTTGTCAGACTATTGAAGAGATTTTCGAATTGACTTGTGTGTCTTGGAGTTCTTGCCACCTTCCCTACTCACGCTATCTTTGCTCCGTGCGGCATTTTCTTGTTCCTGCATGTGAAAAAAGAACTCAAAGGAAAGCATTTTTGTACCATGGAGGAAGTCGAAGAAAAATCACTGCAGGCATTGGACAACGTTCCTGTTCAGCAATTCCAAAAATGTTTCCTCCAGTGGGAAAACCGCTGGGACAAGTGTATTCATTCACATGGAGAGTACATTGAAGGAGACTAGATTCAGTAAATAAAAATTATTAAAACAATTTTTTTTTCCAATTTCGGTTATTTTTGGGTACCTGGAATAGTTTACGGAAATGACCAAGAAGGCTAACCTTAACAGGGTTAAGTAGTGGAATGTGTTGAGTACAAAGCAAAGGGGGATTAACTGAGCTATAAAGTAAAATAGTGAGGTCACATCTGGAGTATTGTGTGCACGTTTATTCTACATATTACTAAAAAGATATAACCATGTTAGGGAAAGTCCAAGGCCAAGTGTGTAGACTTATTTCAGGACTTTGGGTTAGGAGCTCTTAAGAGAAATTGAAACGGTTGAGTCTTTTCTGTTTAAGTAAGTGGGGCTTGCGTTCAAGTTTTTTGTACTGAATACATTTAATTCTTAGTTGCATATCTGACCAACATGCAGTGTTCTGTTCTGTGGGAATTGTTCAACTGGTAGATGCGCCTTGCTTCAGTGAGGCTTAGTAATTAGGTTTGAATAGCAACTTGTAAGGCTCAAGTCGTGACGCAGGGGAATGTATTGGAGAGCATGGTGTCTGCAAAAGTCATGATGGAAGAGTTTAGATTGATGTAGGGAACTTGTATGGTGGGTGCCAGCTTTTGCTTTAAAATTACTTCAGCTAGAACACAAGAATACAGATGAAAGTTGGTTAAGGGCAATTTTTCCACAAGTATTAGAGTATCTTTGTGCATAAAGAACATAGAAAAGTAAAATATCAGCAGCCATACCATATGCACTTCAGAGCAGGCCATCTACTTGAAGCTAGGCATGTTCGGGCCCAGCCAGTACTGTGATAGGAGAACATCTAGGAAAAGCTTGGGTTGTTACTGGAAGAGTTCATTGTTGGGTTTGAATGTGGATCCCAGTGCCCCAATGCAGCGATGGGGGACAATGTGCTCCATAAAGGCCACTGTCGTTGCAGTGAGATAATCGATGTCCTGACTCTCTGTAGTTATCCTTGCATCCTTCGTTAAGAGTAGGGTGTATCCTGATGTCCTAGCTGAATTGCTTACCACAGCTTAGCCAATCTGACCCTAATCACCCCCTGTTTGTAATTGTCTATCTCTCTCACCACTTTATCACCTAATAGCTCATGTGTAGTGGGCATGCTGGCGTAAAAATGGCATTCATTGCTCCGTCTGGGTGGATACCACACATTAATGGTGGTTGAAATGGCTCTCCACGCACTATGTAAAGCACTTTGAGTAGTGAGAAAAAAGAGCTATCTAAAGAATAATTTATTATTACTATTAAAAAAGCTTCTAAGTTATAGGGGACCTTCAAATTTTAAACTGGATATTTTGCACAGTTAGGTGTAGTTATGCTCTGATCGATTGGCTGCCAATCAGGATTAGCCGAGTTTCACCCCAATTGACTTGATTGGTAAGCTTTATGGTAATTTAGTTGTAGTGCTCCTTTAAATGAGACATTGCAGCAGTTAAGGAACCACTTATGCCATTTTATTATTAAACTTCCTGTAAGCAGAGGGCCGGCCGTAAGATTTTATCGGAGAGAGTGACGGGTGGAATATTGGCTTTTACATTAAAAGTGAAGTAATAAACTGGTAAAAGGGAACCGGGGGAGCAACGGCAGAGTGTGAAAAAAGAGTCACTTTAAGGCAGAAATCAAAAGAGAATATGAGTCTAGACCTTTTCAATTATCCTGTAATTAATGTTGAGATGCCTTGTCTGAGTGTGGACGGTGACCGAACTTGGGTTTAGTACAGCAGCTCACGTTTTTAATTAGAGAAAGAACTCATGAAGAAGAATTTGCTTCTTTGTGAACAGCAGGCTTTTTAGCCACAGAGCTAAACAAGTATATCTTTCATGTAAACGTATTATCTTCTTGATTTAAAATGAATAGAATTGCGTGTTGTAATTATCCATCCATCCATCCATCCATTATCCAACCCGCTATATCCTAACTACAGGGTCACGGGGGTCCGCTGGAGCCAATCTCAGCCAACACAGGGCACAAGGCAGGAAACAAACCCTGGGCAGGGCGCCAGCCCACACACACACACACACTCACACACCAAGTACAGACTAGGGACAATTTAGAATCGCCAATGCACCTAACCTGTATGTATTTAGACTGTGGGAGGAAACCGGAGCACCTGGAGAAAACCCACACAGACACGGGGAGAACATGCAAACTCCACGCAGGGAGGACCTGGGAAGCGAACCCGGGTCTCCTAACTGCGAGGCAGTAGCGCTACCCACTGCGCCACCGTGCCGCCCGTGTTGTAATTATGACAGGAATTTTTATTTTCTTCTGGGACTTGTATGTTATGGATCAATGTTTTTACTCATGCTTTATTAGTGCCTGCTTTATTACTTCCGTCATTAGTTCATGGCAGGGTGCCGGCAGTCGGAAGGTTGCCGGTTCGAATCCCGCAAATGTTAGAAGTGATTCCACTCTGTTGAGCCCTCGAGTGAGGATCCAGCTCTGCAAGAAGGTCCTCCAACTTGCAGAGAAAAGTTGGGGGTCCTCACATTGTTCTACTCCATTTGAACTGGTGTGGTACTGAGGTGTCACCTGTTGCACGGCTGTGCTCGGGTCCTAATTTGGGATCCTGAGGTGGTTCATCATGTGGTGGGAACCTCTCTCTCTCTCTCTTTATCAGTTTAAAAAAGGGGATCTTTATTTATTTTAGTGTTTATTATGGCCTCTGAACAATAAGCTTATAGAATTTCATTGTGTTAATAAAAAATGACAGGTAACCCATGTGTTTTTCAATTTAATTATAAAATAACTACTTTAATAAAGAACATAAGGTTTCTAAATGGCTTATTATGCAGGGATTTAGTGCTATAGGCCCTGATCAGAACATCCACCTTCGGGGCTGTCTTAACGCATGGGCACAATGGGGAGTTGCCTGGGGGTCCCATGCTAATTTATGTACGTATGCTGTGACTTGCTGAGTGGTTGTGTAGGTAGGGGCTCCCGTGTACTGCTTTGCTCAGGGGCCTATAATGCTGTTAAGACGGTCCATTCCCCATTTAGGAGAATAGCAAGCAGTGGGGTGAAAGGCCTGTTCTTATCAAAGTTGTTCTTGTAAGAGTACCATGGTGGTCATGTTTGCTGATGACATTAAACTAGGTGGAATCGCAGACACCCTCAGTAGAATAATTACAGATTAAAAGCAAATTTTGCTGTCTGGTTTGTGAACAAATCTGAAGACTGTTTCCTCTTAACAGTTGTAGGTAACCTGCTATTTAGGAATCATATTTCCCCTAAAATACACAAAGAAGAAAAAAAGCTGTAACCTTTTGAAACTGATCGGCAGACATCAGTAAAAACCAATGGCAAGTTTCCTTATGATTCATTTTTTTTCATTTAATGCTTGTGGTTTTTCTGCCGGTAGACGCATGCTGCTGATAAACAGTTGAGATGCAGAATTAGGACAGTACACTGAGTGAGGATACAGTTGTGAACTTCAGTCACCGCCCTGACCTCACTGTTACTGAGAAAGGCTAACCTTTTCCCTTTATTGCTTTTCTTCTGGCCACTTTCTTTGGTGTTTTCCCTGCAGTTCTCATTTGTGTGGATTTTTAAAAATGAAACTGGTTCATGAAGGTTTCACTTCACAGCAATCTGTATCTGCCTAGGCTTACTGGGAAACTGTAGGTAGCTGTGTCCTCACAGCAACTATCTGTATTACTAGCCACCCACATTTTACTCTGGTACAATGTGACTTTAGGCATCATTCTTTCTGTAGAAGTGTAAAAGACCTCAGCATACCATTTTCTGCTTTTTTATTTGTTTTCTTCTTCGTTTTTGTTTATTTCTTTGTTCCTTTTCCTTTTTTAAACTTACACCCATTAAAAATAACAGCCTAAAATCTTTGCAGCCACTGTCTCATAGAACCCTAAAGTTTAATCATTGATATTCCCTTTTATTTTTAATCAAGATCAGTAACTGTGTTTTGTTCGAGACTCTGTGTAAAATGAAGGTTGTTTAAAAGTATGACCAGACCGGTCACAGTCTAATTGAATTCAGACACTGCTAAAACACTTTTGGGGTATACATTTGGTATCTGTTCTTTTTGAGAGATCCATTTGGCTGTTATTATTAACATTTTGTATCTGTTTTAGGGAACGTGAAAGAGAGCTCTACGGCCCAAAAAAGAGGGGACCAAAGCCAAAGACCTTCCTTTTGAAGGTAAGATCTTTTTTTTTCTCCCTGAAGTCCTCCTTGTTTTCTGGGAGAACAGCATGTGTCTAGGGTTACAAATCTAATAAAGAAGTGCACAAATAACATTGACTCTCAAATTCACAAGTGTTTGCATGTGTATGTGTTCCCTGGCAGCAAAGTCTGTTGTGACTGAAGTGTTTCTTGGCTGCAATGAAAGTCTGAATTGCATTTATAACGCTTACCACCCACCCAGAGTTCTTCTTGAGAGACAAGTTTGCTGATAGCTGCAGGATGCTCAGTGCTGTCTTGCCAACATCAACAACAGTAACACAAATAAAGAAAAGAGCATTCCTAGCCATCTTATCTGTGGTAAACACAAGCGTTCAGTACTTTCAATGTCAATTCCCTCTATCTGTATGTGTCTGTTTGTCAGTATTGTTTAATAAATACAGGAGATATCTTAGAATTTGTCTATTGTATCTACTATTAAATATCAGCTAAGATACAGTTTTTGCCACTGTATCATAGTTCGCTTGCGGGACCGATTTATTTGTGCGAATCTGACAGAGAGGCTGTGGGCCGAGGGGAGGGGGGAAGTGGGCGGAACCCTGGTGATTGGCAGAGATATCACAGCCACGTGCTCTTCTTCCACACGATAAGATACAGTGCCAACGTGTAACGGTGGAGCGTACCTATCTTCCGCTTGCCCAGAATTACATTTTTTAAAAAATTTTTAATTGATTTTTTCAAGTGCTGTTTCACTACTACATGGGTGGAGCCGCGGGGGACAGCTAGTTTACAATAAGTTTAGTCTGACATACTGCCTATACAAGTTGAAATGAGGACAACAACGACAAGCATAAAGCCAAAACTACACAGGAATGACATAAAAACATCAAGTTAATGTCCTGTAGTTGACTAAGACTGAGTCCAGATCTCAATCTATTTTAGAATTTGTGGCTGGATCAGCGAAATGCTGTTCACTCACAATTCCCACATAGCCTGACAGAGCTTGACAGTTTGGAAAGAAGAATGAGTGGAAAAAGTGCAGTGTCCAGACGGGGTCAAGGCTGTAATGGCTATAAGAGGTGCATCTACTAAATACCAACTTAAAGGTCGTGAACACTTATGCAATGAATTATGTTGTTTTAAACAGTATTTGTAGTTACCGTATATACTCGCTTATAAGTCTGGTCGTGAAACCCGAAAAATCGATCAGAAACTCAGACCCCGGCATATACGCCCGTTCAAAACTGCGACACTAAATTTTTTTTTTTAACATCATCTTGCCTCCTTCAATCTCGCATCAGTTTCTCAGACGCATCAAATTTTGTTGCAGCAGCACAGTTAGCAGTTTCTTTTGCTACTTCAATGGCGTTTCATTTAAAACCAGCTTCATATTTTCTTCTGATCGAACTCTCCATCGTAGATAAGGGATGCTGTTACGTTAAAGGTGTATGAGGGTGTGAGATACAAAAAACACAAATCGGTGCAAACGTCACTTAGGAATAATTCGGGTATTACCGTGTGGTTACGTAGGCATAATAGAGAGAGAGGTCAGGAGCACACCCTAATACAGCGCATTGCTGCCCCCACGTAGAAAAAAAAGTCAGTGTGCTCCATGGTTACTCCCTCAGGTGCGTCTCAGCATATCATAATCCCTTGGACCAATAACGTGAGTTTTTCGCATTCGACTTGTACGAAAACATTATAAAATACTGGAAATTATGCGGTAAAATCAAGTCCCGACTTATCTGCGGGAGAACTTATACATGAGTATATACGGTAATTTAGACCACTTTTGAGAGACCTCTTTTTCACTTTGTTGATCAGTGTCGAAAAACCTAAATTAATTTTACTGTGTGTCAATTTTGTATGACAGTTTAATCTTCAACGGGGTGAATACTTTTTATAGGCAGTGTTTCGAACTTTCAAGCAATCCTGTAACTAGACCAATTACAACTTGTAGTCCAGTTACTCATCCATGGATGACAGTGCACTGAAGTTATTCTGCTTTGTAGTTAGCAAGCTAAATGTGCCTGTCATGTTTATGTTTGTTTTCTGTTGAGATTTACACATCGCAAGCTCTTAATAAAGGAAGCTTTGCATGCTGAATTTTCCTCTTGAGAGAGTTTGCTGCCAGGGGAAATGAATCCTTGCCAAAATACATTTGTAGATGCTTCTAAAGGGCAGAGAAATCTCCCGCTTTCCCAAAAGAAGACCTCTGTTACTATGTACATGGTATCCACTTATGAACCGTCAACCACAGCCTTTGGCCATTTATTAATGTGCTTATTTATTAATAGATCGGGCTGGCTTGGCACTTCAAGTGTGATCTCTCTTCCTTTTCTTCCAGGCTCGTGCTCAGGCTGCAGAAGCAGTCCGGATTTCTGAATTGCACTTCCCTGCTACTGTTAAGTCTCCCTCTCACTCCCATACGCCTAATCACTCCACACCGCATCACCATCACAACCACCGTCATCATCATCCGACTTCTGCTCCAGCTATTTCGGCCAAGCTGCACTCGGGGGCAGCAGCTCATAAGCTCAAGAAGGACATCCGCCGCTGTCACCGCATGTCTCGCAGACCACTTCCAAGGCCTGACCCTCTTGCTGGTGCTGGCACCCATTCAATCTCTTCTTCAGGAACAATTGGGGGTCCTCAACTCCTCCGTCCTCCTGTGTCTCCCTTTTCTGAAACAGTAAGAATTCTAAATCGCAAGGTCAAGCCCAGAGAGCCCAAGAAGGGGCGTATCATCCTGAATCTTAAGGTTGACAAAGGAAATGGGACCAATAATAATAGCGCCGTAGGTGGGACAACAAGCGGCAAAATTTCCCCCAGGAACCCCCCTGGACGTCCAAAAATTCCTTCACGCAACCGAGTTATTGGCAAAAGCAAGAAGTTTTGTGAAAGCAGCATAACAATGAGGGGAGCCCCTGGCCATATGAAGTTTGCAGGGTTCACTCTCTATGGGAAACACACTTCACCTCCCATTTTAAGTTCAGGGTCTCATTCCTTGCTTCCTAATTCAGCATCAGCTTCCGCAGTTTCTGGGCGTCACACTGCTCTTGTTACTTCAAATGTAATGGGACATCCTCCTATTTTGCCTTCTGTCAACCAGTCTCCGGCCATAGCTGGCCCCACTTCTAACACAACAGCAGGCCATTACCAAGGAAGTTCGCCCTCTTCCAGCAGTTCAGCGTCCACGTCCTCCTCAAGCAGCTCTTCAAGTTCTAGCAGCAGCTCCTCCAGTGGATCCGACTGTCCTCCATCCCCTCCACACATTCAGCCGCCTTCTGCGGTGCCATCGCTTACTCATCCTGAATCGCCGCCACCACCCAAATTGAGTCCACAGACTGATGTCGCAGGCTCAAGGCCGTCGCAGCACCTTTCCACATCAGATGAAGAGGATCTTGATCAGGATGACGACGTGGAGGATGAATCTAGAGTTTTAGATCTTTCCGTGTCCCCAGAATCTTCTGGAACCGCTGCAAGCAATAAAAAACGCTCATCTCCTGTGAACAACAATAAGGATCTCCAGCTTCCACCGTCCCCTTCTTCGCCGCCCGCTTCCGCTGATGTTACCTCCACATTTGAAGCTGATCCTGACTGGCGTCCAGAAATGGCTCCTTGCTGTGCCAACGTGGTAGTGACAGATGTCACCACAAATTTGCTTACAGTCACCATCAAGGAGTTCTGCAATGCACAGGACTTTGAAAAAGTGACCACTGGGACCAAACAGTGAGGCCAACAGAATGAGGAGCCAGGCAGTAAGCAACAGGTTTGTTTTCTTTATTTCTTTCTTTATTTTTTTTAGTCTCTCTCCAAGCATTGCAGGCCGTCATCATTCCTGACAACTGAGACAATTTGATCTTGAATGCTTTGTATGTAAGTACACTATATAGACAAAAATATTGGGATGCCTGACCATTACATCAATGGGGACTTTAATGAATCCATAGACTTGAATATGGAGTTGGTCCCCCCACCCCTACAGCTGTAACCGCTTCCACTCTTGGAGGGCTTTCCACAAGAGTTTGGAGTGTTGCTGTGGGAATTTTTGCCCATTCATTCTGTAGAGCAGTGGTTCCCAAACTCGGTCCTGGGGGACCCACTGCGGCTGCAGGTTTTGTCTCAACCAGATTCACAATCGAAGATAATAATCAATAACAACTGATCTCATTTAATTAGCTAGTCGTTTTTTACTCTTATTCTGCATTCAGAAAAACACAACAGTATGGTTTTTACATTTATAAGACATTCAGAAATATTTCAGTTTATCTCTAAAGTTATAAATGCTTAACTCTCTCTTGTTGTTTTCCTGTTATTTTCCCCTTTTCCTGTATAGTTTCCTCCCTTCATTTAACCCTAATAGCGACACCAGCACAGCAGACACCCGGGTTGATGAAAGCTGCAATGACTTCACTGTCAGACCCGCTAAGTAGTAAATAATCAATTAAATAACCAGAACACCTGGAAAAGCAGAATGTAAATTAGGTTAAAATACTGTTAACAACTTAAAAAAAAATATACATATAAAATAAATGCTTTTATTTTACGAGTGATGTATGGGAGACTTATTTTTTACTTTTTAGTACACTTTTTAACTTAATATAAGCATGGTTTTTTAAAAACTATTTATATACTATGTATATATACAGTGGCACGCAAAAGTATTCGGCCCCCTTGAACTTTTCCACATTTTGTCACATTACAGCCACAAACATGAATCAATTTCATTGGAATTCCACGTGAAAGACCAATACAAAGTGGTGTACACTTGAGAAGTGGAACGAAAATCATACATGATTCCAAACATTTTTTACAAATAAATAACTGCAAAGTGGGGTGTGCGTAATTATTCAGCCCCCTTTGGTCTGAGTGCATTCAGTTGCCCATAGACATTGCCTGATGAGTGCTAATGACTAAATAGAGTGCACCTGTGTGTAATCTAATGTCAGTACAAACACAGCTGCTCTGTGACGGCCTCAGAGGTTGTCTAAGAGAATATTGGGAGCAACAACACCATGAAGTCCAAAGAACACACCAGACAGGTCAGGGATAAAGTTATTGAGAAATTTAAAGCAGGCTTAGGCTACAAAAAGATATCCAAAGCCTTGAACATCCCACGGAGCACTGTTCAAGCGATCATTCAGAAATGGAAGGAGTATGGCACAACTGTAAACCTACCAAGACAAGGCCGTCCACCTAAACTCACAGGCAGAACAAGGAGAGCGCTGATCAGAAATGCAGCCAAGAGGCCCATGGTGACTCTGGACGAGCTGCAGAGATCTACAGCTCAGGTGGGGGAATCTGTCCATAGGACAACTATTAGTCGTGCACTGCACAAAGTTGGCCTTTATGGAAGAGTGGCAAGAAGAAAGCCATTGTTAACAGAAAACCATAAGAAGTCCCGTTTGCAGTTTGCCACAAGCCATGTGGGGGACACAGCAAACGTGGAAGAAGGTGCTCTGGTCAGATGAGACCAAAATGGAACTTTTTGGCCAAAATGCAAAACACTATGTGTGGCGGAAAACAAACACTGCACATCACTCTGAACACACCATCCCCACTGTCAAATATGGTGGTGGCAGCATCATGCTCTGGGGGTGCTTCTCTTCAGCAGGGACAGGGAAGCTGGTCAGAGTTGATGGGAAGATGGATGGAGCCAAATACAGGGCAATCTTGGAAGAAAACCTCTTGGAGTCTGCAAAAGACTTGAGACTGGGGCGGAGGTTCACCTTCCAGCAGGACAACGACCCTAAACATAAAGCCAGGGCAACAATGGAATGGTTTAAAACAAAACATATCCATGTGTTAGAATGGCCCAGTCAAAGTCCAGATCTAAATCCAATCGAGAATCTGTGGCAAGATCTGAAAACTGCTGTTCACAAACGCTGTCCATCTAATCTGACTGAGCTGGAGCTGTTTTGGAAAGAAGAATGGGCAAGGATTTCAGTCTCTAGATGTGCAAAGCTGGTAGAGACATACCCTAAAAGACTGGCAGCTGTAATTGCAGCAAAAGGTGGTTCTACAAAGTATTGACTCAGGGGGCTGAATAATTACGCACACCCCACTCGTCAGTTATTTATTTGTAAAAAATGTTTGGAATCATGTATGATTTTCGTTCCACTTCTCAAGTGTACACCACTTTGTATTGGTCTTTCACGTGGAATTCCAATAAAATTGATTCATGTTTGTGGCTGTAATGTGACAAAATGTGGAAAAGTTCAAGGGGGCCGAATACTTTTGCAAGCCACTGTGTGTGTGTAAACTTTTTAGTCTTGGGTTTG
Source organism: Polypterus bichir lapradei (assembly GCA_026402145.1). NCBI lineage: Eukaryota > Metazoa > Chordata > Cladistia > Polypteriformes > Polypteridae > Polypterus > Polypterus bichir. Next base: position 11,460,761 of record JANRMT010049829.1, read on the forward strand.
TTTTAGTGTAATTTTGTAATCAATATTTTAACACTTCCTTTAATATTTCTATCCATTACTAGCGCCATCTATTGGTGAAATCTTTAACTATTCTTCATATGAAAATTTAATTTCTTAATTAACATGGATTAATTGATCAATTAGTGAAACAGATTATTGATTCATGTATTGTCATCGAAAGTGAGTAAGTGTGCAGAATTTCAAGTGATTTGGGCAATAGGAAGTGGGTTTAATATCGATTACAAGGTTTGTACCAGACAGCAAATAAGTGAAGTTAAAAGAAGTGTGGTAAAAACTACATATTCCCCATATAACTGCTTATTACATTTTAATAAAAATCAACCAAACTTAGTTTGCAATTTCTACATTGACTTCAAAACAAAGAAACTGGCAAATAATGACTCCCTTAATGAGGTTAAGAGTCCAAAGAAAAACGGAAGTTGGTTGGAACAAAAACCTGCAGCCACAGGGGGTCTCCAGGACCGAGTTTGGTAACCACTGCTATAGAGCATTTATGAGGTCCGGCACTGATGTTGCATGAGAAGGCCTTGTTCGTAATCTCCGTTCCAGTTCATCCCAAAGGTGTTCGAAGGGGTTGAGATCAGGGCTCTGTGCGGGTCACTCAAGTTCTTCCACACCGAACTCATCCAACCATGTCTTTATGGACCTTGCTTTGGTCATGCTGGAATAGAAAAGGGCCTTCTCCAAACTGTTTCCACAAAGTTGGAGGCTTAGCATTTTCCAAAATGTCTTGCTTTGCTGAAGCATTAAGCTTGCCCTTCAGTGGAAGTAAGGGGCCAAACTCAAACCCCGAGAAACAGCCCCACACCATTAGCCCTCCTCCTGCAGTCAGGGAGATAACTTTCTCCCAGCATCTGCCAAGCTCAGATTTGCCCATCTGACAGCCAAACAGAAAAGTGTGATTTGTCACTCCATAGAACACGTTTCTACTCCTCCATCCGACGTTTAGCATTGCACTTGGTGATGTGAGGCTTGCATGCAGCTGCTCGCCCATGCAAACCCATTCCATGAAGCTCCCACTGCACAGTTTGTTTTTTTTTTTTGTGCTTACATTAATGCCAGTGAAAGTTTGGGACTCTTCAGCTATGGAATCAGCAGAGTAGTTGCCGACTTTTACACATCATACACCTTAGCAGTTGTTGACCTCGCTCTGTGACTTTATATGGTCTTCCGCTTTGTGGCTGAGTCACTGTTGATCCTAAACTCTTCCACTTTCCAATAATTCCACTTACAGTTGACCATGGAATATCTAGCAGGGACGAAATTTCAGGAACCGTCGTATTGCTAAGGTGGCATCCTATTGCAGTTGAAGTCCCTGAGCTCTACAGAATGACCCATTTTGTTTCACAGATGTTTGTAAATGGAGACTGCATGGTTAGATGCTTGATTTTTTTACACCTGTGGCAATGGGTCTCATTGATTCAGTAATTAAGAGGTGTGTCCCAATACTTTTGTCCATATAGTATACATTCTTTTAAACTTCTATAAACGATTTATTTGCTTCTTGTTAATAGTTACCAAAACTGAGCTTGAAATGTGTAGTATGAGCTTTCAGTTCAATAAGGGTAGCATTTGCTTTAATTCCTTGGGGCAGCCCCCCACACAGGCTCTCTCATTTTGGTATGAGAGAGGTGACTCTTCCATTCAGACATTATAATTAATTTGGCATTTAGTTTGCTAATTCGGTATGAGGTTTGTCATCAGGCTGTGGTGGTTTTTGCACTTGTGCTTATTAGTCACATTTCCTGAATCAATGATGTTTTAAAATGCCAAATCTTGATAAATATGATCTGCTTTTAGATAACGTATTGTTGAACCGAAACTGAGCTTTAACTCATTATTTTTCACAGCAGCCTCTTCAGTGTATCTAAGTCCATTTGTGCTGAGTGAGGCTTAATGCAGGGGTGAATAAAAAGAACATTGCATATGTTAGGCAGCATGGCATACTGTACTACTGATGTGTTAGGAGTGTAAATTAAAATTTAACAGTCACTCATCCTGACCATTTTTATTATCCATTCAGAGTACTAACTAAAACTATTGAAACGTTTGCATAATAGGTTTTTTTTTTAAATCGTTTTCTAGACAAGATCTGACTAAAGTTCAGATTTGATGAAAGGATCAAGCTGCCTTCACAGGTTTACAAGTAAAAAAAAAAAAAAAAAACTAATACAAAAATATATAATCTAAAAGCATTTGGTATTGTTTGCTGTTGTCCAGTATTGGTCACCATAGACTCCCTGTTGCATCAGAAACTTTGTAATCTCCATTGTGCCAGAATATTTGAGATAAAAAAATATATATATACCGTATATATTGGCTGTTACTACAAACTACGTGAGGTAAGTGATGTACAAAAAACAAAGAAACATTTTTGGGAGAGCATTCCTTTAAATGAATAAGTAATCAAGTACTTGAGCACTGAGATGAATCAATTAGAAACCATGCCAGACAAAGATTTGCCCATTTGGCAGTGGCGTATAAAGAAAATGAAATTAAGAGGGAAAAAAATTCAATTTAGGTTATTTTAAATAATACTCTTCACTAAGAGCAGGCCTAGACCGCTGTGCCAGGTTCATTGGTAAAGTATATTTACAACTTTACAAATCACTAACTACACAATCCACAAGCATACAAATGTATTTAAAAACTGGATCTTTATAGATCTGTTATTTCCAGTGGTGTAGTCTGGTGAATCCAGTTTAGCCAGTCTGCAATGTGCCCTCAGTTTGAATTTGTTTTAAGCCATGGGGAATGGGCGCTGTGTGTACCATTCTGGTATCGAACCAGAAGTACAATGCATATAATGCAATTATGAAGAATAAGGAATGTGAGTGTTTTGTATCTTGCAAATGGAAGTCAAGCTTGTCTGTTTTATGTTTGTTGTACCATTAGATTAGAGTAGATAGAGCTGTATTAATGCCATAGGGAAATTCAAAAGCATACAGCAGCAGAAACCTAAAATAAACAAGAATACAGACTCAAAGGATAGAGGTGCAGCCAATCAATTGATAATTATTTAAATAAATACATAAAAAAAATACACTTAGTAAGTACATTGGATAGAAGAATTGACTTGCCTGATAGCAGTGGACAGCAAAGACCCCTTGAGTTGCTTCTTACATACCATGGTGTAATGAGCCTATGGCAAAAAGTGCTCCAAAAGACCATGGCAGAAAAAAAAAGGGTTGAGATAGCGGCAGACCTCGCTATAGCTAAAAAGAATTCATGCAACACTGGCCACATCGGACAACACGTTATTGGCTGTCAGAAAAGGGGTTTAGCTCAGGATAGTTTGAAAATGTGACACTGTATGTGGAAGTTGTCATGGAGTCCTAATTTGTCATTCCCTTCATTTTCTAGCCATGTAATCTGACATCCCCAGGCAACAAGATTGGCAGTACAGTCATTAAAGGCGACATTTCCTCCAGTTGGAAATCATGTGAAGTTTCAACTGCTTTAGACGTTATTTTATATAATTGAACACTACTAAAACAGAAACGCGAAAAACTCCCCTAGCTGCAATATGTAAATGTGAATGTTTCGAGCAGTGCCATGATACTATATGTTGGTTGTGTCTGTTGCACAACTAAAGTAATTAACAGTTTGTTGTTTTTTGTTCCTCCTGCACATGACAGGATCAATTTCGACATCAAGTTTTTCAACAGAATTACAGTTTTTAGCCATCCGTCGACCCTATTCTACCACATTTAGAGTAATGTCTTGTTAATTTATGGGTGTAATTACTCAAAAATAAATTACTCAGTCTGAGTGACACTTGGCACACCTACAGTATTGGCATTGTAAAATGCTTAGAAGCCTATTGATTTTGATTTAAAGTGATAATGATTTGAGTTTTTTGCACACATTGCCCTTCAGTTTTGTTATTGCTAAAAACTCAGTTCTATGTGTGGAGCGTCTAAAATAAATAAATACACACACACACACTGCCATCAGAAAGTATCCAGACATGTTTTGTTATGTTGCAGCCTTAAGCTAAAATAATTTAAATTCCTGTTTCCCTCCTCAAACCACACCGAAACCCCAGAATGACAAAGCAAAAACAAGATTAGTACATTTTTTGCACATTTCTAAAATATATCTTATATATAAATGTCTACGCATGGTAGTGTGTCTTTCTGTCCGGCCTTTGTGGCTCCGTAATCTTTGATTAGATTTAAACCATGCCAGGGTGCCCCCAAGTTAACAAGTCGGAAGTGCAAGGCTATGGCATGAAGCTGAAAGAAATCGACTCTGTCGCCAAAGTGAAACCGCAGAGGAAAGAGAGAAACTCACTTAGCCACTAATACACAAGCGAGACGAGCATATCGGCAAAACGAAACCTCCGAGGAGAGAGAAATTCGCTTAGCCGCTGATAGACAACGGAGGCGAGCATGTCACCAAAACGAAACCGCAAAGGAAAGACAAATTGCTTATCTGTTAATGCACAAGCAATGCAATTGATTGATTGAAGTGCCAGAATGCATGATATTCCATGGTTCCATTGTTAATGAAATATTTGGAGACAGAATCTCTAAGGACATGGCACAGTCCTTTGCTAAGCGAGCCATTCCGTGCCCAAAAAATGATGTCGTTGAACAACTTAACAGTCAAGTAATTGACATCATTGATGGTGAGTTATCTAAGTGATGACTCCATTGTAACTGATGACAACCAGGAAAGACACAACTTTCCTGTGGAGTTTTTGATCAGCATTACATCGTCTGGAATGCCAAATCATAGTCTTGTGTTGAAAACAGGATGTACCATGCACCTTCGAAACCTAAATACAAAACGTGGACTGTGTAACGGAACTCGCTTGGTTTTTACGGATTTGATACAAAATGTAATTCAAGCGGAAGTTCTTACTCGATCAGCTGAAGTTGATACAGTGTTGATTCCTCATATTAATTTATGTCCATCTGAAACTGGATTGCGACAGTTTCCTGTAAACCCAGCCTTTGCAATGACTATTAATAAGTCGCAAGGTCAAACATCGGATCGCATTGGAATTTATTTGCTGGAACCAGTTTTTTCGGAATGGACAGTTATGTGGTGTTCTCCACAGTGAGACAAATGCAAAGTGTCAAAGTATAAGTAGAAGAATCCTCAGTTCAGGGCAAGTTGATTAAAGATTGCGACAAGGTTTTTATACAGAATGTCATTTATCATGACGTATTTTTAAGGTTTATGACATCAAATGTAAAACTTGCGGGGACAATGAAAATAATATCATGAATGCCTACTTAGCTGGGCCAGTGGGACACCATCAGAGAGAGATCCTCATCCCTTGCCCAAAGGAGTTCTTTTCAATTACCTGGCATCTCTGCATTTCATTTTTTTTTTTTCTGACGATTTCAATTGTTTCTAGGAGCTGGGCTTTTTACAGCACTGGCTTACACAACTAGTAATATATATTAGCAGGTATAAATAAACAGGGAAAAAACTGACTTTTGAAAATTCAAAACAGTTAAACATAACCAACAGTGAGACAAATAAAAACAGTTTTTGAAAACCAGCGAGACACAGTTTTGTTGAAAAGAAAATTTTGTACCTGTCGTCTTAGGTCATATCCTGCTTTGGCCTTTAGAAAAGTTGGGGTGTGCAGATGATGAATTCCTCCCATCAGCCCCAGCATTCTACTACCGTTAGATGGGAATTGTAGTCCCTGTGTTGATGCAAGTTTTTGGGTTGCCCTCCCACACAGCCCCTCTCCTCACTTTTCCATACAGCCTATGTTTGATTATAACAATGGCACCACATAGGCAAAATTTCATTACAATCCCTTCAACCTCTTTTGTGTGATTACCAAACATAGCAACAGACAAACGGACATTCAAACAGCTTGTGGGTTTATTTATATAGATTGTGATGGGCGGCCACAGCCATTACTTGGCCGGGACTCCAATGGAATGGAAGGCCTGGGGGAGAGAGGATCGCTGAGGCAGTACCTCACCTTGGAAGCTGGAGGGCAGCCCTCCTTGGCAGCTGTGGCCCCCACGAAATCCAACAGGCTTGCACCAAACTCCAGATCCCAGAACACTGCGTCCCCTCTCCCCCGGTCCTTCCATTCCATTGGCGTCCTGGGCAGGTAATGGCCATGGCCATCCGTCACAAGATATATACTGTATAATGTTGAAGCCAATATTCTTATTAAGGGATGTATTCACCTATAGGTGCTCAAGAGACATTAGGACTGAGGAGAATTGACTGGAGAGATGTTGAATGTGTTGTATTGCTTAAAAGAAATTGGATAAGCTGTTACTCAAGGGCAGTGCGGAGCTTAATGATTTGCTAAACTGCAGATTCTAAAGATCTGTGGTACGAAAATTTACAAAAAGTCTAAATGTGTCGGATATATGAAATGCTAACTCTGGGACTTCCCATGGTGATACATAGAAACTGTTGGAATGTTGCAAATTTTCAGTAATGACACAATCTCTCTTAGCACTTTCCAGCTTTATAGTGCATTTGTGCAGAAGATTTCATTATCATTCTGTACTGGCCTTTCTGTTTCTTCTAAGCTAACATTGTCCATTTCTAACTGTTTAAAGTAAGATAAAGAGGGGAAAAATGACAAAGCCACAAACATTTCTGTGTTACTTAGCTTGCTTTACTTTATGATTTCTTTGTTTTGTTTACACATAGGCTGACCAGGAAATTCCAAGGAATTATATTGTTTGTTTATTGGGGAAATCACCAGATCATCTTTCTCAACATTCTTAATTTAGATTTGTTCACACTTGCTCTCGACCTGAAGAGCACACGCTTGAAAAGGGGG
>JANRMT010049829.1:11467962-11475462 GCA_026402145.1 Polypterus bichir lapradei
ATTTAACAAAGTCTTTGATTAGCTTCCTGTACTCCTCCTCCTGCCCACTCCTGATGCAGCCCACAATAGCAGTGTCATCAGCGAACTTTTGCACGTGACAGGACTCTGAGTCGTATTGGAAGTCTGATGTATATAGATTGAACAGGACCGGAGAAAGTACAGTACCCTGCGGCGCCCCTGTATTGCTGAACACAATGTCAGACCTGCAGTTCCCAAGACGCACATATTGAGGTCTGTCTGTAAGATAGTCCACAATCCATGCCACCAGGTGTGAGTCTACTCCCATCTCAGTCAGCTTGTCTCTAAGGAGCAGAGGTTGGATGGTGTTGAAGGCGCTAGAAAAGTCCAAAAACATAATTCTTACAGCACCACTGCTTCTGTCCAGGTGGGAGAGGGATCGGTGTAGCATATAGATGATGGCATCCTCCGCTCCCACCTTCTCCTGGTATGCGAACTGCAGAGGGTCGAGGGCGTGGCGGACCTGTGACCTCAGGTGGTGAAGCAGCAGCCGCTCCATGGTCTTCATCAGATGTGACGATGTGACGAATGATATGTTTGCCTCCCCTAACAAACAGCAACCTGCTTTCTATATCAAAATAGACTGATGCAGCCATTATTTATGCGTTCTCCACATTGTCATAGTTCTATTTTGGCTGATTTGTGGTTTAACAACAACGGATAGGTAAACAAGTAAATTCTGTACGTAAATAATCAAAAAAAATTCCCATACACTATGAGACCAATGTGGAGTCGCAGCTTCCATGCAAGCCCTCTAAAAATGTTGACTGTGTCAAGGTTATTTTCATAGGCAATCCATCAGGATATCTGGTATATTATCTTTAGGGTGAATTTTGCATAATAAGTACTTAAGATCTAACTTCCACATAAAAATTATTACTAAATGACAACTACAGTTGTGCTTGAAAAGTTGTGAACCCTTTAGAATTTTCTATATTTCTGTATAAATATGACCTAAAACATCATCAGATTTTCGCTCAAGTCCTAAATGTAGATAAAGAGAAACCAGTTAAACAAATGAGACAAAAATATTATACTTGGTCATTTATTTATTAAGGAAAATGATTGAATATTACATATTTGTGAGTGGCAAAAGTATGAGAACCTTTGCTTTCAGTATCTGGTGTGACCCCCCTTTGCAGCAATAACTGCAACTAAACGTTTCTGGTAACTTTTGATCATTCCTGCACACCGGCTTGGAGGAGTTTTAGCCCATTCCTCCGTACAGAACGGGTTTCCTCACATTAACTGCTCGCTTCAGGTCTTTCCACAACATTTCGATTGTATTAAGGTCAGGAGTTTGACTTGGCAATTCCAAAACATTAACTTTATTCTTCTTTAACCATTCTTTGGTAGAACGACTTGTGTGCTTAGGGTCGTTGTCTTGCTGCATGACACACCTTCTCTTGAGATTCAGTTCATGGACAGATGTCCTGACATTTTCCTTTAGATTTCTCTGATATAATTCAGAATTCATTGTTCCATCAATGAAGGCAAGCCGTGCTGGCCCAGATGCAGCAAAACAGGCCCAAACCGTGATACTACCACCACCATGTTTCACAGATGGGATAAGGTTCTTATGCTGGAATGCAGTGTTTTCCTTTCTCCAAACATAACGCTTTTCATTTAAACAGAAAAGTTCTATTTTGGTGTAATCCGTCCACAAAACATTCTTCCAATATCCTTCTGGTTTGTCAACGTGATCTTTAGCAAACTGCAGATGAGCAGCAATGTTTTTTTGGAGAGCAGTGGCTTTCTCCTTGCAACCCTGCCATGCACACCATTGTTGTTCAGTGTTCTCCTGATGGTGAACTCATGAACATGAACGTTTGCCAATGTGAGAGAGGCCTTCAGTTGCTTAGAAGTGTCCCTGGGGTCCTTTGTGACCTCGCCGACTATTACACGCCTTGCTCTTGGAGTGATCTTTGTTGGTCGACCACTCCTGGGGAGGGTAACAATGGTCTTGAATTTCCTCCATTTGTACACAATCTGTCGGACTGTGGATTGGTGGAGTCCAAACTCTTTAGAGATGGTTTTGTAACCTTTTCCAGCCTGATAAGCATCAACAACTCTTTTTCTGAGGTCCTCAGAAATCTCCTTTGTTCGTGCCATGATACACTTCCACAAACGTGTTGTGAAGAGCAGACTTTGATAGATCCCTGTTCTTTAAATAACACAGGGTGCCCACTCACACCTGATTGTCATCCCATTGATTGAAAACACCTGACTGAAATTTCACCTTCAAACTAACTGCTAATCCTAGAGGTTCACATACTTTTGCCACTCACAAATATGTAATAAAATGCCTATAGAAACGGCAGACATGAAAAACGATAACAGTTCATATTAGATTAAAAAAAAGTTACATTTTTGCAGCTCTCGATTGTAGCAAAAAGAAAAAAAACGTTGCTAGTGAATTCGTAATTTCGCCATCGACACTGTCAACTTTCTTGAAAGACCAAGTAAAAAAAAGAAGAAAACTCTCGAGCTGCAAATGTATGCAAACTGCTGCATTTGAAGATGTCAAAAAAGCCGTTTTTATGTGGTTCAGTGATGCTCGTTCAAGAAACATTCCTCTTAATGTGGCACTCATTCAAGAAAATGTGAGGTTTCTAAACTCTCTTGGGACCTCCCCAAACTGGACAGAACGCCAAAGAGCGTCCTGAAGTGCGATCACCAACTGTTTGTATGTTGCCGGGGCAACAGCAGGCTCATCAGCTCTGCTGCGTCTCTCCGCCAAAGAAAACTTGATGGGTGATGCAAGGAACATTGTAAATGCAGGGAACAGGATTACTTGACTACTAACCTGGCCACGACCCTGCCTGACTGCGATCCCGCTACAATAAATAACCGTTCTGTTCCTGTTTCCAGCTGAATAAAGCTGGTTTTGCTGAAGTGCTGAGACTCAGCCTTGTGTTTTTGGGTGTAAGACAGGGACTTATAGCGCAACCCCAATCTTTTAGATTTTGCTTCTGTGAAGCCTCACTGCCCTGCCCCGGCAACAGACAAACAATCTTACACAGACGTGGCAATCACGCTTTGGGACGCACTTCAGCATGACGTGCCCGTTGGGTGGGGGGGATCCCAAAAGAGTTCAGAAACCTCACAATATGAAGAAGAAGAAAAGGATGATTCGGCTTCTGATTGATAACTGTGCTGCCCACAACATGCTTCCGCATTTAGATAATGTTTGCGTTGAATTCCTCCCACCCAATTGCATGGCAGTGCTTCAGCCATTGGATTTAGGCATCATTCGCATCTTGAAAGTGTATTATCGCAAGGAAATGCTGAGAAGAATTCTCGTCAGCATAACTTGTAGACAGGAGAAGATTAAAATTAACGTGAAAGATGCTATTGAAATGATTGCAGACGCCTGGATGCAAGTTAAAGAAAGCACTATAGCAACAAGTACAGAATCTCATTACAACGAAATTTTCATTACAATAAAATATTTTTTAGGTCCCTGGAAGTTCGTTGTAATGGAATTTTACCTTTAGTTTAGTATAGTATTTATTTATTGACAGCAAGTCACAACAGACATAGATTAGCATGGGGAAACTGCCCAGCATGCCCATGCGGTTAGACAGCCCTGTATTGAATGACATAGCCAGTGATTGACAGAGCCGCAGCTCAAGAAGTCCTGCTTTGATTATTTAACATCTGACCAGATCACAGTCCAAGATGAAGAATATAGCTAGCTCACAGTCCGATTTAAGCTCTTGGCTGCTGAGTAACACTGCCGGGATGGCAGCGCTGCCTCTGCTGGCTCAGATCATATAAAACACACGGCACAGTATGAAATTGCTGTGAATTATTTATTAATCAAGTGTTCAACACAAACACTTTTGAAATTTCTTTGTAGCGAATTGAGTCGAAGTGACGTTAACATATACGCTTTTACTTTCTGTAGTGTGTGTGATCCGTACACATGCACACACGTGAGGTTGCAGAGGTGACGGTGATACTAAATCAGAGGCGAATGCCAATGTCCACTTGTAACACAATAACAAATCTTTATAGTTTAGGATAGTATTTATTTGACAGCAAGTCACAACATACCCCCAGGCAACTACCTAGCGTGCCCGTGTGTTAAGACGGCCCTGCCAGCACCAGTCTTGGTTGCACTGTGTGTAAGAGAGAAACTGCTTTAGATAGCATGCTGGTCCATCACAGGACCCCGTAGTGCTTGCAATGTGTAGTATGGGTGAAAGTCGACGAGAGCTACAACATGTAAGGCAGGGCATAAGGACTTGAGAGGAAGACGTCTTGAATGTTAAAAAGCATTTTTAATACCATTCTGTTTTTAATGCTGGCGACTAATCGTGAGCGTATTCGACAAAACTCAATCCCTCCTACCGCTTTTCACCTTCCTTTCTACTTGACAATGGTGCTGCTCTCTTGCTGAACAGTTACTTTCAGAATATCCTCTCACTTTTCTTTTTGTTTTGTTTTGTTTCTTTAGGGCTTCGCCAGGCTGAAAGTTCTACATCTTAAGCAGATGGAGTATCTTCCTGTTCATCGTCCTGCAAGGTTCCTCTTCACAGAGGCTTCAACAGATTATTTCTGTGAGATGGTGCAATTGGGGTTCGGGAGGGTGTTTGGGTTGGGTTTGGGATGTTGTTAGTTTTCCAGTGGTTGTATTTGCTTGGCCCATTTTTGTTTAGCAGTATGGGCTCATTAGATTAGTGAGGCCACCTTCTTTTCTTCCTGGCATCAGAAAAGTTCATTCCTAGCTGCTGCTCAATTCCTGCCTTGGCCTCCCCCCCCCCCCCCACCCTGACTTATTGATATGAGGTCTGGTCAGATCACAGCATCTGCCCTTATCCTGGAGAAACCGGATTCTACGAGGAAAGTTCAAGTAGTGATCTCATCAGGCCAACCGCAACAGGGGAAGGTGAACCGAGCTGAGCTGAGCTCTTCTGGCCGTACCTGTTAAGACAGTCGCTGAGCTTATTGGATCCTAATGCAGGCACCCATCGTTGGGAAGCTTTTTCTCAGCTTAAGCCATTTTAATATATAAATATATATATATTTTTTTTTTTTGGCCAGTGCAACACAGGTGACCACTTGGATACAAATCAATATGATTTTAAGCTGAATGGGTATCAAATGCCCAAGTTATAGTGTAAAAGACAAGAAAAGCAAAAGGAAATGCATCCTTTCATCCATGTAAGTGGTTTGCCAGCTGCTGCGGAGTTCGTCTCTGGTTTGACTGGCCTGTTCAATAAATACTGGTGCTAACCAGAAACCGCCTTGAGCTACAACCGTCCACTGGCAACTTGATGCTTCAAAACATATGGCAAAAAAAAGACTTTATGTAAAACATGGAGTTAAGAGATTAAGGACAAAGAAAAAAGAGAGAATGTATATAGAAGCACAGCGACTCCACTGTCGGGTTCCCCTCCACGATCAAATTTGGATGATTTTTTTTTTTTTTTTTCTGTTTATCGTGAACATTATTGCCACTTGTTTTTAAACGCAGGCCTTGTAATTGTTTTTTTTTTTGTTTTTTTATTGTGATCAGCTGCCTCTTAGCACTTAGAACAGAAATATGAATGCACTTTTAGGGAGATAAACTTTGAACTGTTCCTGTTGTCATTTGCTCTGATTGAATGAGGTTGGGAGTATGTCCAATGGTTTAAAAAAAAAAAAAGGGGTCCAAGGGCTTCAGGTTGTCCATCCCACTTCCCTTAATCGCTGTAGTGTGTCAGTCATCTTCTTGCATCATTGTACGGCAACGGTTAAGAAGTGGACGAAGATGGGACGAAAGACTTAACTTCCTACACTCTGTGCTGATGATGGTAGCAGTTCAATGGTGCTTTATTTGATATAGCAATATTGAAAAGGGATTTCAAGGACACTGAAGTACATGGGAAGGGAAAGGGAGTCGCTGTGTTTCTCGCACTTCTGTCAGTTCATGGGGAATGTAAATTTTAAAACCGGCCCAAGTCAAGTGCTGAGAGCTTAAGAGCTTTCAGTTCACTCACTGTGTTTATTATTATTATTATTATTATTACTATTAATATAATTATTTTTGGTTTGCATGCAGGAAAGAAATGGCAGTGTGGTGTTGACCTCTTTGGTTTACTTCCTGTTTGTTTGTTTGAGGGTCACTACATGGCTTCAACATTTTGTCCATCTCTGTGCATTGAATTTTGAAGAGCCTTCAATTCCTTGTAGCACTGGACTGTAGACGCATGGTGACTCGCATTTGTTGTCAGTTTTTTAAAAAGACTTGTTAAAGACCAAAGATTTAAAAAAAAAATCAAAATGATAGAAATCCTGCAGTTGTTATGTACTAGCTGGCTTGAATATAGCTGCAGTGCTAATATTTCACCAGGAGAGGGCACCATGAGCTTTTTCATTTGAGGTGACACTCAATACAGTTTTACATCACCTTTTTCTCTCATTTGGTTGAGGTATAGGCATTGAAGAATGTGAGAAAGGAGAAACATCAAAGTGTCTCTCCTGAGATACTGTACTTATGTCTATCCACACACACACCACTGCCAGAGATGTTAAAATTAATTTCTGGGGACAACACCTGGATGTTGTACTGCATTGGAGCAAATTTTAAGGGGTTATAGATGCTTATAAACAATTCTGAACAAATTTAAATTATACCGATTGCCAATAAAAGAGCAATAAAATACAAGAGGGTAAAATAAATGTAAAATATTTCCTAAAAGTCCTAGTGATTGCCCGTCCATTGTTGTACAACAGGGAATGGAGACATGGCAGAACTTGGTGCACAGAGGTTCATATTAGTCAGCACTGAAAGGGTTATTGAAAAAAAAAAAAAGTGCTAGAAATAGTGCACTGGCATAGTAATCGGGGTACGATTTTTTTTGTGTATGTATTTATAAATATATATATATATATTTCTACCTAGATGCGGCAGTTAAGACTGGCACAGGTAGGGTAGTGCTTGTTCATAACAAGTTTGCCATTCCCAAATGTAATTTTTATTGTTGTTTTATTTTTAAACGGAAGTACTGCAAGACTGACTCATTTTTTTGCAGTAATGGCTTATTTGATTTTAGTTTTATTTTTGTAAGACGCTCGGAGAATCTGAGTGCTTGTGAATAAATATATAAATATATATTATTGATAATTATAATATTGTATTAGAGCATGTTTTGTGGTTCACGGACATACAGCCTGTATTAGATTTGTTTTATTATGATTTTTGACAGAATGTTTTTCCACTGCTGTTTGTAAGTAATGACCCCAAACCCACCCAAGCTTTCCCCTCTCTCTGTGTAGAGCTTTGGTGTTTCATGGCTGCAACCCGTAAATCAAGATGGTACCTTAATAGAAAACCAGGTCTGTTATTCTAAAATTTTACTGTTCTCTTTAAAAACTCCTCTCTCTCTCTCTGTCTCGGTATATAAATATGTGTGTGTGTGCAGGTGCTGTTCACCCTTCACTCCATCCCTCAGATATCTTCCATAATTTGGTTTGTTACAGATGAAAGTTAGA
>JANRMT010049829.1:11480462-11496025 GCA_026402145.1 Polypterus bichir lapradei
GAAAATACCATTTTTAGAATTAGGTGTGTGTGTGTATACACACAATAACTTGAGTATACTTTCACTTAGGGCAACCAAATTTAGCATGCAAGTATTAGCTATAAAACATAGATTTCTGTCAACTTTTCCGCTATTTTTATGTACTTTACCTTTTATTCATGCAACTGCAGAGTCCGATTTATTCAACTTTTACTTTTCTAATAATTGTTCAATATATTATTGATTTGATTTGTTGTTGATGGTTCTTTAATGCACATAATATAATCACTGTCTTGCAGTTTACTCCTCAAATATCCATACTCATAACTGAGTATACGAGAAAAGTCGAGGGGAGACCACTCCCAATTTTTTTTTTTAAAGCTGGAGCCAGCAGTGCATAAGATGCCAGTCAAAGCTCAAGCCTGGTCAATGTAGAGAAAAGCCCTTGTGAGCAGGAGGTATCCCACCACAGTCAAATTTATACATCCATCACTTTTTTAAAACCAAGTTCAGGCTAACAAGGCATATGCAGTTCAACATCTTAAATTACATGAATAATAGTGCTTACCTAATATTTGGTACACTTAATGATTCCTTTATTTATTTTTTGCTTTCTTGTATACAAAGTATAGGGAGTTTATTGGAATCGTCCAAAAATTTGATGTTGACACTTTGATGAATCTTAATGTTTTAGACCTCCCTGAGTCCGAAACATTTTTAGAATTGTGTGTGTGTGTGCACGTGTGTGTATGTAAACACGATAAGTTGAGTACACTTTCACTTAGGTCAACCAAATTTTGCATACAAGTATTAGGTACAAAACGTAAATTTCTATCAACTTTTGGGCTATTTGCACTAACCAGAAGTGGTACTTTGCTTTTTATTCATGTAGCTGCAGAGTCTGATTTGTTCAACTTCCACTTTTCTAATAATTGTTCAATATATTATTGATTTGATTTGTTGTTGATGGTTCTTTAATGTACACAATATAATCATTGTCTTGCTGTTTACTCCTCAAATATCCATCCCCATAACTGAGTATATGAGAAAGACTAGGGGAGACCAGTCCCGATTATTCTTTATTATTTACCATTTTTTATTTGTTCTATGTAATATTGCCCGAGTACTATACTACAGACAGTTAGTAATTCTGTTCCAATTTGGCTTTAAAACCGAAGGTTTTTAAGTAATCAACATAAATTGTGACAACTGTGCAAACTGCAAGGCTTAATTCACATTAATTGCAGCAGAACTTCTGTAGTTTGTATCTTATTAGTTGTTCCCTGATGAAGGCCCATTTTGTAATATTCTGAATTCTCTTTTTTTCAGTGTTTGCTAACATAAACTTTAAATTTAAACCATTGGCAGTTTACTACTTAACTTTTCACTATTGTAGGTCATTTGTTGCATTTAAACAGATTAAATTAGAAGACAAAATAAAAACACGGAGGTGAGAGCTAGTGTAGATCAAGCAGATTTGATAATAGATGGATGATAAGCATCTGAAGCTGTAGCTCTAAGGAAAAGATCAGTCCGCACCTAATTATTCCCCAGCACCGCTTTCTTTTGATACACAATGCCTTTCATGTGGGTGAGATTTGCTTATCGGGGCCAATGCATGGCTAGATATCCTGCTTAAGAGATTGCAGGGAATCGACTTCACAAATGATTATTGTTTTCATTTTATTCTTCCATTTACATAACTACCTAATCCAGTTTCTCTTTGGGGTGAGTATAGGATGTCAACTTATCCCTGGCCATGCTCACCTGTGCTGCCTAAAACTTTTAACTCTCATACTCATTAGATAATGTATAGCTTTAGGAAGAGATCGAGAGCTGCCCCATCTAACGAAAACTGCACATTTGGTGCAAAGTGAATGTAAGCTCCACACATACAATGACCAGGCTAGGATTGGGATCCAGGAGCTGTGAAGAGGCAGTTGACACTATGGAGGCCAAGTCCTACACCCATATCTTCACTCCTAAGGCCGAGCTTTAACAGTCAATGCTGATCATCCCTAAGCTATCGCTTCAGTTTTAAGGATCAAAAATATTAAGAGGATGACGCAGAATTCTTAAAAATGTTCTGCTTTGCTTTTCCCCTAATTGGTGGGAGTGGAAGCAGCAAAAAGCCTTGTGAAACAGCTTGATCGTGTTGCGGCTCATCTGCTTAGCGAACATGTCTAGTGGTTGATGACCAAGGGGCTCTGGTGCTAATGCCTCATGTAATGAGGTCAGTTTTACATCTGGAGGCCTGGATTAGAGGACATCGATTCACAATCTGGCGCTGCTCTGGTATGGCGAGTGGAAGGAGATGAAAAGTTATGAGCTGTCCCTGCTGTCTAAGCGAAAAGAAATAAAAAAAAAAGAAAAAAAACAAGTTGAAAGAACTAAATTAATTACAATACACCACTCGTGTAATTGGAACCCTGTTGCAGATGGGGGCTTGTCTTCAGGTAACCAACTGAACTAAACTCTTGTATTCTAGAAAGCTCAAAATGGAAGAAGGGTGTGGGGGCCGGATAGTGACAACTGGGCCCACCAATCGCTTAGGGCAGGCTGGTGAGGACATGTCAGACAATCGGTGGTCCATTGTAGACTGATGGAACAGACTGAACAGTCAATGGGCCAATGCAGGCTAAAAGGTGAAACCTGAAAAATCGGAGCCCAAACTAAGCTAATGGAACAATCTGAGTAATTGATGGTCAACTGCAGGCTAAGAGGGGAAACCTAAACAACTGGGGCCCAAAGTAGGATAATTTAACATCCTGTGGATAACCGGTGACCCCCCAGATATATGGACAGGGGCAACCTGGACAATCGATGGGTCAGTGTAGACTAAGAGTGCAACCTGAAAGGTTTGGTGTCTAATGTGGGCTGAGGGGACATCCCAAACAATTGGGACACAAAGTAAGCTAATGGGACATCCTGGATAGTTGGTAGCCCAAAGTAAACTTACTGGGAAGCCTAAACAGTGAATGATCTAATGCAGTGGTTCCCAAACTGTGTAGTGGTACGCGGAGCCTTTTCAGGTGGTACGCATCGCGGTCCCTGAAATTTAATTTATCTGTGCAAAACCCTTTATGACAAGCCTGTTGTGAGCAAATACCAATGAAACTGTTTAAATACAATAATACGTGGATTCCCAAATTTAGTGTGGTGTGAAATTCCGTCATCTGAATAAATAAAACCTATTATTCGAATCAGTATTTAGTTCATTTAACGCTACCATAATTCCGTTTCGCGGAAGTCAGCTTCTACTTCTTCACTGTTTGAGCTTTTGGTCACTAGATAAAAGCACAACGTCGACACTATTTAGTCTTTGGTAACTCTGCCTCACAGAAACCGCTCGCATTTGTTGTTATACGCACACTGCCGCTGTATCGCATCGTAGTCACTAGATCTAAGCACAAAGCCAATACCATTTCGTCTTCGGTAACTGCGTCACATACAGGCCAAAGGCAGGATTTAGTTTCGGGGTGGAATTTATCAATTTATGTACATGCACAAATTTTTTCATTAATTTTATGCATAATTTCTTCCAATTCTTTAACTTTTATTCAGATTTTGGGGCGGTTTAAACCCGAACTCCCAACCATACAGCTCTCCCTCCCTTTCAACAAGGTGCGGGTGGTACGCAACGCAACTCACTTAACCTCTGGTGGTACTTGACGTCCAAAGGTTTGGGAACCCCTGATCTAATGCTGCTTCTTGTTTTAACTGTGCACTGCTAATTACAGATTACACAAAAGTCAAATGCTTGAAGCCCACGGGGGCGCCTACACCCATCCTAACCCAACACGGACAAGCAGAGACACAGGTGCAGCACACAACACACTTTTGTTTTCAGCTGGGAAGGGGTTTTTCCTCGCTCCCCAGAGCGGCAGTGCACATGGTTCACAGTCCTTTTCTCTCACTTTCTTCCACCTCCACTCCTTCCTCAAGCTTCGTCCGCTCCCTCCCGACTCTGAGTAGTGGCAGCTGGCTCCTTTTATAGGACACCTTGAAGCCCTGCAGGGGTCCAGTGACCTCCTTCTGGTAGCACTACCAGGTGTGGTGGAACTGCTGCCCAAACAGGGCTCAGCAAACATAACAGGCACCCCCTGGCGGAGGCCGCAGGGCTGAGCTTCCATGCTCCAAACCTGTGGCCCTAGTGCAAGCTGGGAGGCTGCCCTCTAGCATTCCTGGGGAGATAATGTCCTGAATAAGTTCTCTCCCCGGGTCATTTACGAAGCTCCTCAGACAGCAGAGGAAGATGATCATCATGCCGGAGAGACAAGACGTTCCACGCGCCTACCTGGGTGGTTCGCATCAAATTGGGACCCGATTACTGCCGTGCAGCGGGCAACACCTCAGCAGCACACCAGTTCTGATCCCCAACATGCCTGACCCCATTGGCTCTCTTATGGTTTTGACTCTTCTGGAAATGGGAATCGAGGGCTTTCCCTCACCCTGTTCATAATGTGAGCAGCCATCCTATGCAGCAGAGCTACTCCTGTGGAGAGCAGAAAGGAATCCTGTCTGTCATCTCACATCTGCAGGGGCTGGAGTGCCAATCCTGCTACCGCCCCCCATGATTTTCCTGAAGGTTGGAGGACCGGATCCAGTTTAACATCGTAGCCAGGGCAATGAAACGACAGAGTGTCCACATGGCATGGACAGTGAATATCATGGTGCTGCATTAAATGGCTGTATCCAGAGGCGGCCTTGGGGGTGTGTGCGGGGGACCTAGGGCTGACCAACCCCACGTGGGGAAGGGGCCAGTTATGTCAAATGCTGTTACCGGTATGTGTGGACTGTATAAACTTGCGCATGAATTTAATAAAAATAATGTTAACATACACCAGATTTTCTTGTTACAGTATTCAGCTAAATTTGTGCAAGGTAACGTGCAGACTTTATCAAAATATGACTGGAGAAAATATCTTGATAAATCTGCTCGAGTGGGACACACAGAACTCAAAAGCGGGTCCCCCTTTGGCACGGGGCCTAGGGCGGTCGCCCCACTTGCCACCTCCCAAACACCACTCTTGGTTGGATGTCTATGACCCGCTTTGTTTAATGCGTGATCAGCTCACAGTTAGGGAGCTCAGTTCATCCAAGTCATCCAGGGTTGTGTGGGTCTGTCCATGGTTACCACACTGGTTGATGCTAACTCAGTGGACAGGGGGGTCTTCAGTTATCATCATTAGATTCGCGACACAGCTCTGAATGGGCAGCTCCAGGATATTCACAGAGTTGTCCATGTGCCACATCTGTGTTGTCTTTGCTTTTCATCCTGCTGGAAGGTGGACCTTCGAAACCAGTCTGATGTCCTATCTTTAAAAGAAAAAAAAAAATAAATAAGCATCAACTGGAGCACAGATCAAAGCATACACTGAACATCTAAGCGAGATTACCTTCACTTGGTTAACTAAGCCAGTGAGGGGTTGTGAAACTTTATCCAGCTTCTGATGTCTTAGCATATGAAAATTTGTCGCCTAGTAACAGAACAGGAAGTTAGGCTGTGCCACATTCCCTTCGGTTTTAGATCTCTCTATTATTAAAAAAAAAATCTTGGGAGGGAGATGAGATGTGATCATCTCAGAAGACACTTTGACGTCACACGAGACAAACCAGTGAGACAAAAGAACAGCTGCTGTACAGACTTTTAAATGATTGACCCGCAGCGCGACAAGCAGAATACGCAGCTCGCCAGCAGCAGCAAGCCAGCAGATGATCCGACCATATCTCTTTAGCATGTGTTCAGCCCCCCCTTCAAAAGGCAAACTACGTTATACGACCCGCAAGAAAGAGATTTAACCACACCCGAGGAGCCGGAAATAAAGGACAAAACAGTAGATGACAAAGTAGAACGTCGTAAAGAATTGAACAATGTTGGTGCGGTACACATGCAACAGCAGGTTAGAGAAAATGGAAGTACGAAAATTCCAAAGTCTCAAGAAAAGGCTAAGAAAGCTCTCATTAGCGCAAACAAACAGAAATTATTACTTTGTAAAATAACGGAACAGCAAAAAGAGATCGAATATATTGTTCGGATTTAAACTTTAAGTCGGAGATGTGTAGATTGTCTAATTCGTGTTGCCAGTGAGAATTAAGATTCCAAAAATGTTGTTGCAGTATGAAGTCCCGTGAGACAGAGACTTTTAACATGAGATTCTTTCAAGTCACTCCCTACTTACAACTATTTTAAAAAAAAAGACCACGGTCATCTAACCTCAGTCGTGTGAATGCTTTGGTCAGACACAATTCATGCGCTCTCAGCTCTTATAAATTTTATCAGGACAATAATTTTATATGTTCTAAATGACACATCAGTGACAAAGCAAAGAAGAAAGAGCATGGACAAACAGTCGAGAAAGTTGTTTTATTTTTTAGAGAGAAAGAAGCAATCTCACGGGCAGATATACGTTGCATTGTCACAATGTAAGTCCAAACACGGAATCAAAATTCAATGCGATCTTGAAGAAAAGATCATTTCAAATATTGTTTTTACAAAAGTTTAAAAGTAAAAGTGAAAATAATGCATATACCATATTTACGCGTGTACCACGCGCACATTTTTTCCCGAAAATTAGCATTAGAAAATCGTGCACGTCATACACTAGGAAATGTAATTCTGTAATGTTTACTTCTTCTGCTTGGGCTCGCTTGCTCACTCGCTCGCTCGCTCCCTCTCTCTCTAAACGCTTCCTATACAATCCCAACGTGCGTCGTATTCGGGGCAAAACGATTTTCGTGATTTTCTTTGTAAAAATTAGGGTGCGCGTCTTGCACGAGGGTGCATGGTACACAAGTAAAAACGGTATACAGTAATGCCTTGCTACTTTGCGGTTCACTTTTCGCGGATTCACGACTTCGCGGGTTTTTAAATATAGTAGTAGTATTTCCTAGTCTAAGAACAACAAAACAAGTTCGGTGACTAAGTGCATTGTAACACGGGCTGTGATTGGTACATGGGAGGGAGACGACAAATCACAGCTTCCGGCTTTCTAATCGGGCCCGTGATTGGTGCTTTGACTGATGCCCAGATCCCACAGACTGGCTAAGGATCTGCAAGAATGGTCACAGGAATGGGACGACGATATGGTTTGATCGGTCCACTTTTGCAACAAGGTCGACGACGTCATGACCGCCTACAAGCTGCTCTTCGACCGGAAAAAGAAGCAGCGGCAGCAACTGCCCATCACAATGTTTTTGCAGCCTCGCAAAAAAGAGCGAGTTCCTACTACTACTACGGATACACCTTCGGAAACCGTGGAAGAGGTGCCCCAGGAAATGGCACCGTCGTCTGAAAAGACATAAAATACAGTCATCGGCTGCGCAGTAAAAGTCATCATCACCTTCATCGTCATCATTTTTACTGCACAGCATATTCATCACCATCATCACGTCATATATAGCTACGTGTACTTCGCTATACAGTAACTGTAAACTTATCTACCGATTTCATATTGCTTAACAGTTGTCCCTGTTATTAATAGAGTAAAGGGTGGGTTGTAAACAGTACAGGGAGGGTTTAAAAACGTCCAAATACACGTTAAATTATTAAATAAATATGGTGTCCCAACTTCGTGGAAATTCAGTTAGTGCGGCCGGCCTTGGAACCTATCTCCCGCGATAAACGAGGGATTACTGTATAACAATTCCCATTAAAATAACAATCTCTTTAAATTGTATATCCGGTAAACCAAACCCGGGGGTGGGCGAGCGAAGTGAGCAGGTGGCAGAGCCCCCTAGTCTCCATAAAAGTCCGTTTTTGAATGTATGTTGATTTGGTTAAAGTGCTCAATATATGTTAATGTAAAGTATTAGACGTAGGAAGTAGAAATGTTAGATTTGAAAACACAATGGGAGATCTGAAACCTGAAAGGACACCTGATGAGTAGGACCTGCGAGTCACAGTGGGCTCACCCCGTCAACATCCAGGCAGAGTTCAGGAGCGATTAGGAAAGCTAATAGGATATGAGGTGGTGGAGCACGAGTCAAGGGAGGTAATGCTTAAGCTTTTTAACAAACTGCTGAGGGCCTCACCTGGAATATTGTGTGTAGCTTTGGTCTCCATATTACAAACATGTACACTATTTTGCCAAAATTATTGGGACGCCTGCCTTTACACACACATGAACTTTAATGACATGCCACTCACTTTAATATGGAGTTAGCCCACCATTGGCAGCTCTAACAGCTTCAACTCTTCTGGACAGGCTTTCCACAAGTTGTGTATGAGTGTCAGTCAGTCAGTCATTTTCCAACCCACTGTATCCTAACACAGGGTCACGGGGGGTCTGCTGGAGCCAATCCCAGCCAGCACAGGGCGCAAGGCAGGAACAAATCCAGGGCAGGGCGCCAGCCCACCGCAGGGCGCGCACACACACACACACACACCAAGCACAATTTTGGATCGCCGATGCACCCAACCTGCATGTCTTTGGACTTTGGGAGGAAACCGGAGCACCCAGAGGAAACCCACACAGACATGGGGGGAACATGCAAACTCCACGCAGGGAGTGTTATGATTTATTGTTTAGGGGCAAGGAAGGGTGGTGTTTTGCGCGCACATATACAGTACAAGCCAAAAGTTTGGACACACCTCCTCATTCAATGTGTTTTCTTTATTTTCATGACTGAAGGCATCAAAACTATAAATGAACACATGTGGAGTTATGTACTTAATAAAAAAAGATGAAATAACTGAAAACATGTTTTATATTCTAGTTTCTTCAAAATAGCCACCCTTTGCTCTGATTACTGCTTTGCACACTCTTGGCATTCTCTCGATGAGCTTCAACAGGTAGTCACCTGAAATGGTTTTCACTTCACAGGTGTGCCTTATCAGGGTTATTTAGTGGAATTTCTTGCTTTATCAATGGGGTTGGGACCAGCAGTTGTGTTGTGCAGAAGTCAGGTTAGTTGGACGATCATTTATTTTTCAACAGGACAATGACCCCAAACACACCTCCAGGCTGTGTAAGGGCTATTTGACCAAGAAGGAGAGTGATGGAGTGCTGTAAATGGTCATGAAAATAAAGAATCAACACATTGAATGAGGAGGTGTGTCCAAACTTTTGGCCTGTACTGTATATATTATTGAATATTTGTCTGCCTTTTCAATTTACAATATATTAGTGTTTAATTTGATATATCTGTTTATCCATCCATTATCCAACCCGCTATATCCTAACTACAGGGTCACGGGGGTCTGCTGGAGCCAATCCCAGCCAGCACAGGGTGCAAGGCAGGAACCAGCCCAGCCCATCGCAGGGCACACACGCACCAAACACACATTAGGGACAATTTAGAATTGCCAATGCACCTAACCTTTGGACTGTGGGAGGAAACTCACGCAGACACGAGGAGAACATGTGAAGGAGTGTGTTGATGGGAATTTGTGACCAGGAGAGGATTTGTGAAGTCGGGCACAGATGCTGGATGAGAAGGCCTGGCTCGCTCGCAGTCTCCACTTAAAATGTGTTCTATCGGGTTGAGGTCAGGGTTCTGTGCAGCCACACCAAACTCGCTCCTCCATTTCTTTACAGACCTAACTTTGTGCACTGGTGGATGCGCAGTCATGTTGTCATCTACCCAAACTGCTCCCACAAACTTGGGAGCATGAAATTGTCCAAAATGGATTTGTATGCTGAAGTATTAAGAGTTCCTTTCACTGGAACTAAGGGGCCAAGCCCAGAAAAACAACCCCACACCATTATCCCCCCTCCACCAACCTTTACACTTGGCACAATGCAGTCAGGCAGGCGAGACCCGTTCTCCTAGCCAGATTCGTCCATCAGATTGCGTGATTCGTCACTCCAGAGGACGCGTCTCCACTGCTCTCGAGTCCAGTGACGGGCGGTGGGCTTTGCACCACTGCATCTGATGCTTTGCATTGCACTTGGTGATGTCAGGCTTGGCTGCAGCTGCTCGGCCATGGAAACTCATGATGCTCTCTCTCTTTGTATGTTGCACTGTTCTTGAGCTTTTGGAGGTCTGTAGCTAGAAGTTGGTGACTTCTGCACACCTCAGCATGCACTGTCCCTGCTCTGTGGCCTACAACTTCATGGCTGAGTTGCTGTTGTTCCCATTTGCCTCCGCTTTGTTATAATACCACACTGACAGTTGACAGTGGAATATTTAGGAGCGAGGAAATGTCACAAATGGACTTATTGCACAGGTGGCATCCTATCACTGTGCCAGGCTTTAATACACTGAGCTCCTGAGAGCGACCCATTCTGTCACAAATGTTTGTAGAAGCCATCTGCATGCCAAGGGGCTTGAGTTTATACACCTGTAGCCATGGAAGTGACTGGAACACCTGAATTCAGTTGGGGGGGGGGGGGGTCCCAATACTTTAGGCAACATAGTGTATATAGTGGGGCCCTTGCCCGGCCAGGATGCCTCGATAGTGGTGTATAAAAATTTTATAGACAGTCATTTTGGGGGTTGGGGGGGTCACTTGATGTGGTGCAAACCCCACTGTGTACACTGACAGTCTCCATCCAACATGATAGAGCTGATAGGATGGCAGAAAATCCCAAAATCCTGGTGTGTGGAGCTTGTCACGTCTAACCCGCGTAGACTCCAGGCTGGAATCGTTAGCAAACGGGGCTTCGACAAATCTGTACATTAAGGAGGTTTTTAAAAATATTTATATTTAGAATAAAATTTCTAAAATCATGTTGTTGTTTTGTCTTTCTAGGGGATTGAGTTTTGTTTGATGAAGGGAAACAAGAAATATTTTTAGCACAAGTCGACTAATGCGATGTGAAAAAGTGAAGGGGTCCAAACACTTTCTAAAAGAGCTTTAAATGCCTCTATTTGTCAAAGGTTGATTTCTCTGTCGGATTTCGCTGTTCAGGTGCTAATGTCTGATCTAAATGGTCCGGTCTGCTCTGCTTGAAAACTTTAGCCCATTGAGGATAGCTCCCTTCCTGCCTGACAGTGGGCAAGCCCCTATAAGCCGATTAACTCATTACACTATTTATTTTTTTCTTTCTTCTGTGGCCTCCTCTTACCTTGCATCATCCTTTTCACCTGAAGAGGGTCTTTTGACCGCACTTTTAAGGTCAGGGCCCCAGACGACTCCAGTCGATGCACTTCCCAAATCCCCAAATCTGCGGTTCATGTCCTTACATTTCACTCTTGTCTGTTGTTGTCACTCTGAGTCTCTCACGGGGAAAAGCAGATAAAAATGGAGGTGATAAATGTAAGACCCCCACCGACCCCCCCCCCCCCCCCCCCATACTAACTCCTGCAATTTGTGAAGTTCTCCTGCTAAGTGACCTGCTGGGACTGTTTGGAGCAATACGGTAGACTTCAGAACATGACAGATTTTATATTGGCCTGCCAATACTCTACCATGCTTACAGAAACTCAATTTATCCTTTACCATCATGGACCTTAAAAATTTGAATTATGACACGCAAACGTGTGAAGAAATACTCAGAACAAAATCAAGTAAATAAGTATTCAAATAAACACATTTATTGTGAAATGTGACAATAAATACATTAAAGCTCAATGATATGTTATCATAAATGTTTACATCTGTCGTGAAATATGTTTTTGTTATGTATTTCAGTGACAATCCGCACAACATGAAATACGGTGGCGCAGTGAGTAGCGCTGCTGCCTTACAGCTAGGCCAGGATCGCTTCCCGGGTCCTCCCTGCGTGGAGTTTGCACGTTCTCCCCGTGTCTGTGTGGGTTTCCTCCGGGTGCTCCGGTTTCCTCCCATAGTTATGGTGACCAGAATTTTTTGGGCCAATCCGGAGACATGGGGGGAGGGGGGTTGGGGGCTAGTCACTACAAAGTACAAAGCGACAGCTTATCACGTGATTTGTCGCCAAAGTTGCAGGATGCGTTAAAGCATAACCGTCGTCAAAACACCGCGCACGCGCGCCGAGTTCAAATTATCGTGGTGATGAGATACAGTACATTCAAAAAAGTGAACCAGCTGAAACCGGGGACAAAACGGGGACATGTTTCTGAGTGGGGACAGTTGTCCGAAAAAGGGGACTTTCCCAGAAAAACGCGGACGGATAGTCACCTCACCATAGTCCAAATACATGCAGGTTAGGTGCATTGGCGATTCTAAATTGTCCCGAGTGTGTGCTTGGGGTGTGTGTGTGTGTGTGTTGGCGCCCTGCCCGGGGTTTGTTTCCTGCCTTGCGCCCTGTGTTGGCGGGATTGGCTCCAGCCTACCCCCGTGAACCGGTAGTTAGGATATAGCGGGTTGGATAATGGATGGATGGATGGATGGATGAAATACGGCTGTCATTTTCACACGTCAAAATGGAGGGCAGGCTCTGGTGAGTACAGTATATTTTGATTGGTGAATTGTCAGTACGGGGGGCGTGCACAGTCACAAGGCTCTCACGACAATCAAAGCGCACGCGCAGAGTGGTGACCGAGCGCATCCAAGGTTGATACCAGTGCAAGAAATGATTATGCAATTACAATTCAATCATCCTCTCGGGTGTCTGTATCTGCCATGTGGTGACTACCAATAAATGAAACAACTCGATGGCCAGAGATTCACCACTCAAAAAATTGGAGTTACGATTAGTGAATCATCGGCCAATTACAGTAAGGGCCAGGAGCAGACTCCTCAGGATGAATTCCAAGTTTCTCGAATTTAGAGAAAGTTGCCACCTTGTGTAGTAATTCTGAGTAACTTTTCTTGCAATTAAATCCTCCACAGACTTCAGGCGTCCGCGTCACTGACAATTCACCAATCAGAAAACAGAATTCACGAGAGCCCGCCCACTCAACTTTGACGGGCGAAACTGATATTTTTTTCTTCTCAGGGTTTATTTCATGATGTGTGTGTTGGTGCCGGTGCATTACAAAACACTGCCTGAGGTACGGTACATGTTTGTTACTAGACCCCATTCATACCGCTACCCCACCTCCACGCCACACCATTTCCGTAGTAGATGTGAGGCGGTACACTTAAATGACTAACAATACGTGCTTCTATTGAGGGTTTGCAGTACAGTACATTCTGTGATGATTGGACAAAAAAGATAATAATATGCATTAAGATTAGCTTAAAACAATAAACCACAGCATATGCATTAAAACAATACAACTGTATGATATGAAACCGAATGTGAAAAAAGTCGGCTGTATCGCTTACTCGGTACTCTTCTCTAAACACCTCGGCTGTTTGAAACTGTCCCACAAGCTAAAAGATGCCTGACTTTTTAATTAAACAAACACACTTTAAACATAACGAGACCTTTAACTAAAGGACATTGTGACTGAGACCTTAAAATGGCATAAACGGGCTTACATTAACACATCCTCTGTTGTTCATCGCCATCAAAAACTTGATGATTCCAGACTTGGCATTCGTTCCCGCTGTTGTCACCAGGGTGTCCCTGGAAAAACGGATGCTGAGCATTAATTGAATAGTGTAAGTATCTTATTTGCATATAGTACCAAAACTGAGAACCAGACATCATGGGTAAATGTTAAGCGAAAATCATTATATGTCGATTTCATTGAGGTGTATTCCTATTAGATCAAAGGCTTAAATATAATTTATATGGTTAATATAAAAAAAGTAAATGAAAAAAAAAATCATGAAAATTACTGACACCATCACTGCAGATGCCTGACATAATGACACGTTTAAAGCTAAACGATGCTAATTTTTGATCGTTAAGTCTTCATTATAAAGCCATTATACAAAATCAACTTTTGCATTTGGTCTTTTCAACAAAAATGTCAGAGGCAAAAGAACGAAGGCCTGTCAATACAGCCTACTGGCCATATTCTTTTTTACAATGTCACGCCTCAAATGCGTATTTTTCTGCGAGGACCATTTTTGGTTCCAAGAAAGCAGCATCATAACTGACCATGAGTAGGTGATAACAGATTTGTGAAGTGCCAATGGATTCCTGATTTTAAGATCAATCTTTCTGCAGGTAACAACCCAGACTGAGATCAAGTGTTTTTGATCAGTTAGTGTCTGTTAGGTAGCCTTCTATTAAAGATTTATGCTTTCTCCACATATTAGAAAACTTTTCAAAGCCACAAAGATTTAATTTCAGATGCGAAGAACCCTTAATGAAATTGTTCTTTATCAAGCAAGTGTTCAATGAGGACCACACAACCCAATAGCGCATTTTATTACAGGTTATTTGTAAGAGTGTGGAGCCGAGCTTAGGCGCTAACCGGCTTACAACGGCACTCAGTTAAGTTTAAATTGTTAAAGAAAAAATAGACAAGACCGCATTACAGACTGACACGCAAGATACAAAGAATCCACCTGTAATTGAAATTTAATGGTCATCCGAGTAGCGATCCAGTTTATCTACGGCAGCGCAGGAAATGCTGCCTATGGCAAGAAATGAAGAAATGGCTTCGTTGTATGAATGACTAATTGTGTGGAAGTGAAAGGGCTTAGAAATCAGCGTGTTAACAGGATTCTTTTGTTCACTGTGATTGATGCATTGAGCTCGGTCATAGTTGGAATAAATAATTGCTATGATATAGATAGATAGATATATAACTTTTTTAAGCACAACACTAAATTGGCAGTTCTGGCACGGTATTCCTTCATTATAGAAAAGATTATATAAATGAAGATTTATCACAAGATGGATTTACGCTCATTGATATTTTATTAACGAGTAATGTACGTCAGAGAGTGAGATTTGCGCAGAAGCTTGGCGGATGTGTCACCTTATGCGTGGAAAAAAATAATTGAACCTTTTTCATGAATTCGTTAACGTCCTTTTTGATTAAAAACGTGTGCGCTTATTCACTCCGTCTGCCTGCTTAATACGGCTCGCAGTCACAACTGTATTTATAGAGACTTGGACACGTAAATGATCAGGGTACACTGATCGATCACCTGAGTGGACTAGCGAGTGAGATGTAACTAACGAGTAATAATAATGATGAATAATAATAATTACATAGAAAGGCAAACTTGGTTGGATAGTCGCACCCACACACAGACGCGCATTCATTATTGGACAGTTTTGCACGAGCAGTTGCCTTAATGCGCACATGAGAGGAAAAAACACCCCAAAGGGGAAAAAGGAAAACAAAAGTGTTGAACCCGAGTTTTTAGAGTAGTGAAATAGCACTTTTTTTCTTCTTCTCACATAACATTTTCAAATCTGTTAGATCCAGTTCTGGAACTTGGTAGAAATAGGCATATTGCGTGAAAAGGTTACAGTCCATCAGGGCGAATTCACACACAAACCCACGGGGCCAATTTTTAGAAAACCTAACCAGTTAGGGAGGCAAACCCGGGAAAAACTTATAGAGCCCCCATGAAAAACAAGTAGTGCGACACTTGGACTCCATGACTGTAAGATGTCTCATTGTGACCGTGACAGCCAAGTCAGAAATGTTCTTTACTTTCTTTTTAATGCTCTTACTTTTTAGTCATTCCGGTGTGTGTGTTCACACCATATTCTATCTATCAAACTATTTATGCATTTACTTATTTAAAGAACTTCTTTAGAATG
The DNA here is from genome assembly GCA_026402145.1 of Polypterus bichir lapradei. NCBI lineage: Eukaryota > Metazoa > Chordata > Cladistia > Polypteriformes > Polypteridae > Polypterus > Polypterus bichir. Next base: position 11,495,930 of record JANRMT010049829.1, read on the forward strand.
CCAGATTTCCCATTCGGGACAAATAACGATCTATAAGGGACATCTATCTATCTATCTATCTATCTATCTATCTATCTATCTATCTATCTATCTATC
>JANRMT010049829.1:11508616-11535816 GCA_026402145.1 Polypterus bichir lapradei
TATATATATATATATTCAAGGCATTCATAGTCTGAATCACAATCTGATTGTATGGGTGGTTACCTATCAGGTAACGCTTGTGGTTGGTCAGCAAATCGGCTAACATCCGCCACGGCGCCATCTCAGTTGCGAGAAGCAGATCATATAGAATGGTTGAAATAGTTTTACTGTCAAATAATGCAAAGAGTACACGACACGTGTTTCGCCCTAATTCTGGGCTCATCAGGTGTACACACTCACTGCACTCCCTCTCGGGAATATAGGCGAAATATATATATATATATATATATATATATATATATATATATATATATAGCATCAATTTTCCATCTAGTAAGCCCTGCTGCCACACGTCTGTAGTTCACATGGTTGTCTGTGTGCATTTTGCTCGTTCGCCACGTGATTTCTTCATATTTGTCCTACCACATTCAATGGGCTCGACTCCTTTCATGTAGCTACCCTAAACTGGCACGATGCGATTGCGTGTTGAGCTCCGGCCAGCGTCGCGACCTTGATTTGATTTACTTCAAAAAGAAATGGAACAAATACCGAGACCGCTCGACTTTCCGAGGTCTGCCAGCTCGCCTTATTTCTGCGGCTCCACTACTTGGCTGAACAGATTCATTATCGACAAGACAGAGGGCGGTGCGAAGGGAGGGCACATTGATCGTTATTATCACACGATCGCCCAGTAATGTCGAGACTCGTCTTTAACTCCAGTGCTTCCTCAATGCAGAAGACGGGATTGCCACGGCCTATGAAATTCGATGAGAAGAAATTTATTCTGATTGGACTCTTTACTTATGAAATAGCGTAAAGATTATGCTGTGTAATAACAGCTGGCGGCAATAGTAAACGAATCAAGACCTGCAGGGGACTGAAGGGGGTTTGCTTTGAGTATGCAGCGTTTTTTGTGTTCGGTTTAAAAAATGAAAAACTATAGAGCCTCGAGTCCGATTCTGTAGAGTTTACTTGTTCTCCATGTGTGTGAGTAAGGCTTTGGCTGGCTATCCCTGTTTACTGCCTTTTCCAATGAAGTGTACAATGCAGTCAAGCCACATTGTTATGTTGAATGTTGCCTACAGAATACATGTTCTCAGACACATGGATTGATTTGTCATTTCCTGGAACAGCATGTGAAACTGGCTGCAAATAAAATTCGATTTATAAAGAGCCCTACAATTTGAAGGAGTGGAGCTGAGCTGCAGATGAAATAGCAGCTTTGTCATCAGATGTCCGCTCTGACCCTTGTGTGATGAGTTTGTGCAGAAACTCATCCGAATGTCCTCTTCAGTGCATGAAGCAAATTGTTTGTGCTTTTCGAGTTGTTGCTGTTGCAACTCCTGAGACATCCCTGGAGCACAACATTTATTTCATAGCCAGCCTTCTGTTACTTTCTTAAAGTGGATTTAAGCAAGAGAGCACTAAAACTGAATTCCCTTATACTGAATGTCCTTCCTTTTATATTGGACTGGGGAGTACTTAAGGCAGAAACACCCACAACACAGGGAGGTCTTCTCCTTGCAGCACCCCCTGGTAGCACTCAAGAGCCCCAACAGGGTTGTCCTATTGGACTACAGGAATCCCATGTAACTCAGCAGGATTCCATCATGGGACGAAGACAGAGGTGTACTGGAGAGGGAACTGCTCTTGACAAACAGTATCCCTAAGTCCATCTACTAATCTTTCACTACAACTGGGACAAGAATTGAGAATCATCCTGGCCAGGTCACACCTCCATGTAATGTGTTCATCATTTAAAGCCTACTGGCCAGGCCACAATCTTCTCTTGAATTTCAATAAACTTTTAATTTTCCCTTTGGGACAGATAAAGTCTATCTATCTATCTATCTATCTATCTATCTATCTATCTATCTATCTATCTATCTATCTATCTATCTATCTATCTATCTATCTATCTATTGTATCTGTGCTATCCTGCCTACTATACTAAAATGTAAGTCTATCTATCTATCTATCTATCTATCTATCTATCTATCTATCTATCTATCTATCTATCTATCTATCTATCTATCTATCTATCTATCTATCGTATCTGTGCTTCTCCTCTTGCAGTCTCTCTGCCATATCTTTCAGTTTCTCTTTACTCCTTTCCTAGTTCTTTCCCTGCTCCACCCCCCTTCCCTCTTTCTTCTTATTCCATTTCACATATCTGTGACAGTTCGCCTTTTCTCTCTGGTGTATTGTTAATGATTTTTTTATTTCTCTATTCCTTCCTTTCTCCCTCCCCTTTCTTCCCTCACTTGCACCTCTTTTCCTTTCTCTTCCGCTCCCCCTTCACAACATGCTCTGCTCTCTGTTCTGCAGTGCCACTGGCTTCCTGACAAATGTTCAAAAACTGTATTTCTGAGGAGGTAATGAATGTTTTATAAGATCTGAGACAGCAGAGGCAGCGCTGCCATCCCGACAATGTTACATACTCCGCAGCCAGGATCTTCAATCGGACTGTGAGCTGGCTAATTCTTCATCTTGGACTGTGATCTGGTCAGATGTTAAATAATCAGAGCAGGACTTCTTGAGCTGCAGCTCTGTCAATCACTGGCTACGTCAGTCAATACAGGGCTGTCTAACTGCATGGGCATGCTGGGCAGTTACTCCATGCGAATCTATGTCTGTTGTGAATTGCTGTCAAATAAATAAATACTAAACTATAAGTATTTGTTATTATGTTACAAGTGGACATTGGTATTCGCCTCTGATTTAGTATCAACGGTCACCCCTGCAACCTCACATGCATGCATGTTTACGGATCTCACGCACCACATGACGTAAAAGCATATATGTTAATGTCACTTCGACTCAATTCTCTGCAAAGAAATTTCACAAATATTTGTGTTGAACACTTGATTAATAATAAATAATTAATAGCAATGTCAAACTGTGCCATCTCCGTCTGTTTGGTTTACCAATTGAGTATCATTTATATGTTGAAATTTTTGTATTTTTCGATTCTCATGTTATATTGTTGCGCCATCCGCGGGGGTCGGAAGTGGCGTCAACTCAGGAGAACTTATTGTTGCAGAGCCATTTTTAAATATCGGGAATGTTGTTGGTGAGTGTGGATTATTATAACTTTCATTCTTGGTTCTGTAAATGTAGAGAGAGAGATATATTGCTCACCTCCAGACTTGTTGACTGCCTCCTAAGCACACGTGTGTGACAAATGCTATTAGGGCTCTTTCAGCAGCCAGCCTTAGATCACCAGTCCACCACAGTGCCCAGTCACCCAACACACCCACAGTCTAAGTCGTCAAGTAATTACCTAACTCGTCTTTCTTTTGGGGTATGGAACGAAAACCCACAAAGAATGTGCAAACTCCACAAGGGCCATTGAAATGCAGTACTGCAACCACAACAATCCAGACTTTGTTTGGCAGTGCCGACGCCTCACAGATCCAGCATCGTAAATCCCCTAACTGGAGTTTGTCGTTGTGGATTTTGCACCTTCTGCTCTGTACTCTGGTTTTCCTCCCACATCCCTAAACACTTACAAGTTATGATAACTGGTGATTGCAAACTGGCCCTGAAATGAGATGGCATGGCATTGGTGATCCTAAATTGGATTACACAGCTTGGATAATGCGGTGTTAGGCTTTGAAAAGTCCGGCCTGGTGACGTTATACTGGCTTGAGCTCGACATTTCCAAAAGCTGAGTTCCAAAGATGTGCTTCACTCATCCTCTCCCTGGATGTTCGTACCTAAGATGTTCTGCTTTGTCTTTTATTTAATGGGGGAAGGAGCTCCAATAGGGATGATAACCTAGTCATGATGATTTGCTCTCTGTTCACATTAAGGACTATTTAAAAGGTTAATAATCCTTGGATATGTGACTGGAAGCTGTAAGTATGCAGAGCAGGTTTTCTTTAATTATTTTCTTTATGGTGCCTGATTGACTCTGATTCTATTCGATACAGTTTCTTGTTTGGTATATGTCTATTTAATTCATTCTTATTCCATTTATATTCTGATGTGAGAACCTCCATTTACACTCACTGAGCAAATTAGTACCAACACCATGTTAACACTGTGTAGGCCCTGCTTTAGCTCTCAAAACAGCTTTGGTTCTTCTTGGCGTGGATTTCAGAAGACATTGGACGCATTCCTTTGAGATTCTGTTGCATTTGATCAGTACACATGATCAGTAAGAATGCTCAAATAGGCTGTGGTGTTCAAGCGATGATTGATTGGCATACCTCGGCCCAAAGTGTGGCAAGAAAGCATTACCCATATGTTGTGGTGTGAAATTTTGCATATAAGTTGACAAATATTTTGTATGTCTTTATTTGTAACTTATAACACTAATGTCTATCATTGATAAGAATAGCAGTGGTTTGATTGTTAAGAACCATCCATCCATCCATTACCCATCCTGCTATATCCTAACTACAGGGTCACAGGGGTCTGCTGGAGCCAATCCTAGCCAACACAGGGTGCAATGCAGGAAACAAACCCCAGGCAGGGCACCAGCCCACTGCAGGGCACACACACGAAGCACACACTAGGGATAATTTAGGATCACCAATGCACCTAACCTGCATGTCTTTGGACTGTGGGAGGAAACCCACGCAGACACGAGGAGAACATACAAACTCCACGCAGGGAGGACCCGGGAAGCAAACCAGGGTCTCCTAACTGCGAGGCAGCAGAGATACCCACCGTGCCACCGTGCCGCCCTGGTTAAGAACCAGTCCTTTGTAATTTTACAACAGGGTTGGGGGAACTGCCTCAAACCAGTTTGGCAAGTGATTCTCTGCAGGACTCTCTCAATCAACCCCCACATGGAGGCCAACTACCGATCTGGCAAGCTTCACCTTAACATTTGGTTTTGGGGGCAGGTGTGAAGGTATTCTGTGCCCCCGTTCAGGGGCAACTGGGCAACGGACAACTCAGCGAAAAGAGCAATGAAACACAATTCAAAAAGACAACTCGCCAAAAAGACATCTCGGCGACATCCTTTACCAGTTAGGTAATAGTTAGGCTCAAAGAGATTTTTTAATGATATTTAAATGACAATGTAGGGCGCTGGAAAATCCACAGAATCACCTGCTTTATGAGAGTCCCAATACGTTGAGAGTAAAGATATTCCTTAAGCTGCACTCGCAGGTCACCGTTTGTATTCTAAATATCGTTATCATACGATTACAATCAATACAATTTATATAAAGGATTAGCAATTTTGGTTGCAGAAGATAATGTAAGATAGAGTTTGTTCCATCTGCAGAATAAAGTTCGTTTGTCAATTATATAAATTTATTTTCAACATTTTAAATCATGTTGTCATTTAAATATAATTAAAAAATCTCTTTGAACCTAACTGGTAAAGGATGTCGCCGATTTGTCTTTTTGCCGGGTTGTCTTTCATCGAGTTGACTGTCGTCCAGTTGCCACCGAACCCTGTGCCCCATTGGTCTAAAGTATGGCTGTTTGGAATTGGCTTGTATATCAGAAGCCTTTAAGCACCATGACGCCCTATTGGCTGTAGAGGTTGGACAGAGAATCTATAAATTTGCTTGCTTTACTCCTCCCTCTCACTCTTACCAACTAATGAAGGAGCATCTCGCACACCATGAACTGAAAAGGACAACGCAATGAAGAGCACAGCTAGGCAGCCATATTGAGACAGGCAAGAGGCCTGTTCTGAAGAAAGTTCACCAAAAACGAGGCCTTAAGTAGAGATATTTTAAGTAACTAACATGTCTGTGTGCCATCTGAAACTACACATCACCATTTATCAGGTTGTATGGTTGCCAATATTCAAATGTACTTTGCATATTGTTATTATCTCTCTATTATAAAAGAAAATCCTGGGACGAGACTTTCTCGGAGATAATTTCAACTCCCGTAAGAGATAATTTCAGGACCCGTAAGATGAGACTTTTTGCCAAGAGATTTTGACAAGTCCCACCCTCCTCTCAAACATTTACAGCCATGCCCACAGTCCAATCACTTCTCATTCATGTGAATGCTATTCTCAGACATGCAGTTCCTGCACTGTCAGCTCCAAGCGGGGTCAGAAATAAAAGACAAAGAGTAGAAGACAAAGTATAACATCTTAAAGAGGTTCAAAAACGTTGGCACGATACACATGCAGAAGAGGTTAGAGATTATGAAAGTACTAAAATTCGAAAGTCTCAAAAAACTGATAGTAAAGATCACATTGGCGCTAACAAATGGAAATTATTACTCAGCGAAAAGAAATTGAATATATGGGCATAGGTGATACGACAGAAGTATGTAGATATTGTTCGGCTTTAAACTTTAAGTTGGAGACTTGTAGATCGTCTAACTCGTGTTGCAATCAGGGAAAAGTAGTGTTTCTTCCCAATGATGAGAATTAAAAGATCTGTTGTTTAGTGAAAGTGAAATCCACATACGTGAGTGGCAGAGACTGGCTGGTACGTAGCGCAGACTGGGGGGTTGGCAAGCGAAGTGAGCAGGTGGCGAAGCCCCCTAGTTTATGAATATTATCAAAAATACATTATTTAAATTGTAACTTAACTCCTGCTTGTCTTTTACTACACCTAATTGCCTGAGGTTATAGATATAGAAGGGAAGGTGGTGAGAAGTTATATGGTACAATACCTTATAAACAGTGGTAAGTTTGTGAGATTTGAGGCATTCTGACAAAAGCTACACATTAATACAAAATGGGAAAGTCTCTACCAAGACAAAGCACCATACCAATTATACCATCATAACCCAAGCCAGGTTGGGTGTAAGGATTCATGCCGTTGGTGCCAAATTCTGACTCCACAAGCAGAAATCGAGATTCATCAGACCTTGCTATACTTTTCCAGTCTTCATCTGTACAGTTGTGGTGAGCCTCTGGCCACTGCATCTTCAGTTTTGTGTTCCTGGATGACAGGAGTAGAACCCGACATGGTCTCGTGTTACTGTTGTAACCCATCCACCTCAAGGTTCGACATGCTGTGCATTCTGAGGTGCGTTTCTGCTCACCACTTTTGTAGAGAGAGGTTATCTGAGTTCTGTCAACTCGAGCCTGGCCATTCTTCACAGACCTATTGTCATCAACAAGGCGTTTCTGCCCTTAGAATTCCTGTTTGCTGGATGTTTTTTTTGTTTTTTCACACCATTCTGAGTAAACGCTAAAAGCTATTGTGACAGAAAATCCCAGATCAGCAGCTACAGAAATACAAACCTGCCTGTCTGGCACCAGCAATCACTCCATGGACCAAATCACCTGAGATGATGATTTGTTTCCCCATTCTGGTGTTTGATGTGGACATGAACTGAACCTGCTGACCTGTATCTGCAAGTTGATATGCGTGGTGGTGCCACGTGATTGGCTGATTAGATAATTGCATTTACAAGCAGGTGTACAGGTGGTCCTAATAATTTGCACAGACAAAAGGTTTATTATTTTTCATTATCTATCCATTTTCTTAACTAGTTTATCCAAGGTAGGGGAGCAGGGCAGTAATAATCAGGCACAAGGTAGGAACAATGCCTGTGTGGGGTGTCAGGGAATCACAGCGTGAACTCATACAAGACATTTTAATATCGGCACAGTATTTGGCCTGTGGGAAGAAACCCAGCTGAACACAAGGAGAACATGCAAACTCCATGCAGGCTCTTCTCCTAGTTATGAGGTTCCAGTGCTGCCAGTGTGCCACCCTATTATCATCACCATCATCATGATAAAGAACTGGAATCAATATGCACTTAATCAATATAACAATTTTACTGGAGAAGTGCACCAAAGAGTTATTGTGGGTTGGTAAACATTTCTGATCAGTTTGTGAAAAACTCTTTCTTTTTGTAGATGATGCAACATATGCAAGAAAATGAACAATAAAAACGTAAATCTCCAGCCACAGAGACTCAGCTCATTTCTCTAAAATGTCCAGCAGATGATGAAACTTCATTGTTTGTAGCACAGCTTAGCTCTGACCCAATGTCCTCTCTCCTTTGCATAGCGCTTTTAACATTAGCAGTCCCAGAATGCACTGCATGCTTAATGGAGCTGCCTTGGCATAAATTTAGGCAGTCAGACCCAAAAGACTCTTGATCATAACAAACACTAGCTTTTCTTCTATAATTATCATCATGGATTCGGCTCCAATTTTTATTCCAACAGAAAATCTTTGGCTGCGATGGGCTGGCTTCCTTCCCAGGGTTAGTTTCCTGCCTTGCGCCCTGTGTTGGCAGGGATTGGCTCCAGCAGACCCCTGTGATCCTGTAGTTGGGATATAGCTGGTTGGATAAGGGATAGATGGATAGAAAATCTTTAGAGGAAGCTGACTGTGATAACAGCAGCCATGTGTGTTGTGAGCTGGGATGGAGTGTAATACCTTGCCTGGTCATAATGGATGGAGTGCAGCCTGGTCAGGATGGTTCCTAGATCTTGTCCCAGTTGAGCAGAAAGAATAATGGATGGGCTGGGGGAGACCATGTTTCAGAGATGGATCACCCCCCATCATCACAGGTGACAGTGCACCTCTAGCATGATTCCAGTTTGGACACCCGCAGGGTCTCATGGGACTTAGAGTTCAACAGAGCAGCCATCTTTTGATGATTTCTGTTAACGGCTCTTGGGTGCTTCCAGTGTGAAGACCTCCCTGTTTTCTGAAACCTCCTAAGGCACTGGAAGTGCTTATGACAGGCAATGACATGCAGGGTCATCTTAACAGCCCCTCCTTACACAACCACTCATCAAGTCACAACATACATATGCCCAGCGTGCCCATGCGTTAAGAAGGCCTTGATGATATGACGCCGGAAGAACTCCTCCCGAGTCTGGCAAAAAAATAAAAAAAATGCCATCTGCCTTGTTTGGAGAGTTGGAGTTGGAAAGTAAAAGACAAGACTTGCCAGGAGGAGAGTGGAGGAAATAGAAAAATGGATTGTGCTGGCGGTTACTGGTATGCTGGAGGAAGAACATGTGAAAGTTTTTTTTTTTTTGTGTACAGTTTTTGTGTGCTTGTGTCTGGAGTGCCCCCTTTTGGTCACTGTGTCAAAGAAATGTGTGTTGCAGAACTCTGGGCAGCCAATTCCTTAATAAAACAGCAATTTTCAGTTTATTAAAAACTCCAACTAAAATTTTAGATCTGCTGGCTCTTCAGCTCAGGCTGTTTTCTAACCGTATTAATTTTCAATATCAGGACGGAATTGTAATGCATGGTGATCACTTCTGTGTCACATTTCCAGAAACCTGGGTTCACATTTCAGCCGAGTCACTGTTTCTGTGGATTGCTGAGATAAAATGAATTGATAGGATTTCAAATTGAATCAATTTAACAAAAATACAAATATATTTGTTTTGGGGTAAATCAAATGACAAATCATAAACAAAAGTCAGTTCAGTTCAAAATAGAATCAACACAGCACTGCAAACATTGTGTTCTGAGCACCAAAATGCAGTTAAATTGAATAGTCAATTGAATTCAGAGAGACGTGTGGCAAAAGCGGCCAATCTGAAATGATATATTAGGACAGCTGAGAAGGTTTAGTAGTAACCCGACTTGTTTATTTTGGAATAATGTTAATGAAAAATGGTGAATTAATTGTGTTAGAGATAATATTACCCGGAGTTCTCAAATAGAGCTTGAGAAAATAAAAGAAATCCTGTTCTTATTTAGTTTGTGTGTGAGTGCGTGTGTGTGTGCTGGTTGTGTTGATTAGGATTCTTCCATTTAATAGAAATTGCTTTGTGGAGGATAGCACTGTCGAGTTTTCCTCCTCTAATGTCATCTCAGTTGGGCGTTGGGACTGCACCGTTACTCTTCTTGGCTCCCAGTATCATAGCGATTTTCTTTATCTTATTTGGCTCCTCAGATTAAAATGTTTAAGAACCCCTGACCAAACTATTAGCTGAGAAAATGTCAGGTATTCAATAAAATGTTTTCTTTTTTTGCTTTCTACCATATAATCTTTACTGCTGTTTGTGACCTGCTTCCTTCCGTGCCGTTTCGTGTGTTGCTGTAAAGCTACGTGACGCTGGACTTGAGGATATGCAAGAACAGGGGCGTGGTTATATATAGGCCTATATAGTATATATTTGAGGGAGTGGTTGTTAAATACATGTTGAAAGGTGGATAATTATGTACGAGGGCGTGATTGTGCCAATACGGGGCGTTTCTGCACAAATATGAGGGCGTGGTTATGTATATGCGGGTCAAGTCTATGCGTGTATAACTTCATAGCGGCAATTCAATCTCATAAAACACTAAAGAGGCGATGTAGTGCAAGATCTCTGAATTCCTGAACAACTTCTTTTCTGCTTTTGTGGAGTTTTGCTTCTTGCCTTTTGTTTTTGTCATAGTTGTCATTGTTATAGTAATGATTTTCTGCACCGTTTGATGGTTTTCTTTCGTTTATCTTTTTTTAGAAAGACTATCTCTGCCACTCTATCCAGAATCTTTATACACTCCCAAATGAGATGAACGCAGTGTTGTTCTTTGCATTACAGTATTATTTCTCTAAGTCCCATTCTAGCATTTCTCTCATTGATTTAATGTCTTGTGTCTGTTTTTAAAGCGCACAAAATCATATTTGGACAGTAATAGCCATCCCTACTCTATAATCCTCTTTTGCTGCTGCAGCATTTCTGGTTTACTTTGGTTGAATGGTTTTGGCTTCATGATGATTACTTTTTAAATTATTTAAAAGCGGTTACTTCCACTTGGACTTAATGTCAGCAAATACAATTTTGTGCTGCTTAGAGCGTCGTGATTTTCCGAGATGATTTACTAAGCATGTCACTCCAGCTGGACACAGCAGTGCTAACAAGCTCTCACTACAGTCCCGTTTTACAAGCTTGGATGTTAATGGAAAAAATTTGTCAGCCGTCTGCTTTGTCACAGGACATTATCACCATCAGGGTCATGTACTTCCAACATGGCACCCAGAAACACTCGGTTTCTTTTTTGATATTTCAAGGATGCAAGAATTTAAGGAGATATTTTATAGTTAAACACGTACAGTTCTGGTGGCCTTAGACGAGGGTTACAGCTGGACGGCTTTTTCTCTAATGCATCGTTAAAAGAGTTGAACCTGTGAGGGATGTGGAGGTGGTGCAGCTGGGATCTCCTTTTAAGACCACCAGCTGCCAGAAAGAACAGACGGTGACATTTTATTAGTTGTGTTCTGAGTACAAATGATAACAAGAGGATTTTTATTTATTTATTTTCTTATTTGCTTATTTATTTATTTGTAAGAAATTGGATGCCTGGAAAAATCTCAATATTGATTACAGCACACAAGGGTCCATTTTCCTGTCTCCTAAAAACTGTCGAGGTAGAAGTTAGACAAACACCTTAAGAATTAAGGAAGCTTTGATGTTTTAAAGCAGCGGTTCTCAAACTGTGGGGCGCAACCACCTAGGGGGTGCAAAGTAACAAAAAAGGGGGCACGAATGTTGCCATATGTGTCGTAATTTCGCTGTTCGTAGGGAAATTTTAAACATGTAGCGGTGTATTGGCAGCAAAAAATATAGAAATAAATTTTACTAGTGTTTCAAAAAAAACGTTAGGGGAGCGCGATTAAAACTGTTATGAAAACTCGGGTCGCAAGTACTTAAAGGTTGAGAAACGCTGTTTTAAAGTAAGGTTGTTAGACCCCCACAGATCATGGCGCCGGAGAGGGGTACTGGCACATACGAGGAAAAAAAAAAATCGCTATGACAATAATGGCTTTGCAAACCCGTTAGATGGTTTGATATCGCAGGCTAAATTGAACACTCGGAGAAGCTTCTTACCACTTTATAACGTACAGAACTAAACCCCACTGCTTGCCCTGGTAACTCTCCATGGTGCTGAATGACATTTCTCCGTGGCAGAGCATCACAAAGCTCCATGACAACCATAGACCACGGCAGTGGCTCAAAAGCTGCCACCAGCCCTCGATTTAAACAAGTGAAAGCCCCCGAACCCCGCCCGCCGCCCGCCCCCCGGGGTCATGAAGACACTTAAATGGGAAAAATTGGATAAGAAACACTGTGATTCCTATAAAACGTATTCACCCATTGGAAGTTTTCAAAATTTATTATTAACTTTGGGGCTCCGTCAATGCATGCTTCGCTCGCCCACCCCTGGGTTTGGTTTACCGGATCTACAATTTTAAGAGATTGGTATTTTCATGGGAATTGTTACACGGTTTGTTCCTGCCTTGTGCCCTGTGCTGGCTGGGATTGGCTCCAGCAGATCCCCGTGACCCTGTGTTAGGATATAGCGGGTTGGAAAATGACTGACTGACTGACTGTTACATATGCATTATTTTCACTTTAACTTTATAACTTCAGTAAAAACAATAATTGGAATTAACTTTTCATCAAGATCGCATTGAATTTTGATTCCGTGTTTAGACTTACATCGTGACAACGCAACGTATAACTGCCTGTGAGCGAATATCATTTCTTTCTCTGTAATAAATAAAATGACTTTTTCAAATGTTTGTCAATGCTTTTTCTTCTTTGCTTTGTCGTTGACGTGTCATCTAGAACGTATAATATTATTGTCCTGATAAAATTTATAAGAGCTGAGAGTGCAGGAAGTGTGTCTGCCAAAAGCTTTCACACGACAGGTTAGATGACTGTGGTCTTGTTTGAAAATAGTTGTAAGTAGGGCGCAGAGGTGGGTAGTAACGAGTTACATTTACTCTGTTACATTTACTTGAGTAACTTTTAAAAAAATTGTACTTCTAAGAGTAGTTTTACTGCACCATACTTTTTACTTTTACTTGAGTACATTTGTGAAGAAGAAACGCTACTCTTACTCGGCTACATTAGGCAACATTTAATTTGTTACTTTTTTCCATTTATACATTAAACTATATTTTTGCAAGAGAGAAGTTGCCAGTGGATCTACTGCATGACTGTTTCACCAATCAGACGTAGCCATGCAGTCACATGACCACACACAAACTTCCTGCATCTTGCAGACTGTGAGAGACTTTTTAGTCATGCGGCGCTCCTGTTCACTGCTAAGCGGTCACAGCTTCACTGCAAGAACCAGGATGTCGTTCCCAAGCCTGCCTTTCATGTCTTTTAACCTCTTTTCTTTTCTCCTTTTCTTTGATTCCGCCTTCTTTTTTGTGCTGACCCATATATATACAGTTAGGTCTATAAATATTTGGACAGAGACAACTTTTTTCTAATTTTGGTTCTGTACATTACCACAATGAATTTTAAATGAAACAACTCACATGCAGTTGAAGTGCAGACTTTCAGCTTTAATTCAGTGGGTTGAACAAAACGATTGCATAAAAATGTGAGGCAACTAAAGCATTTTTTTAACACAATCCCTTTATTTCAGTGGCTCAAAAGTAATTGGACAAATTAAATAACTGGAAATAAAATGTTCATTTCTAATACTTGGTTGAAAACCCTTTGCTGGCAATGACAGCCTGAAGTCTTGAACTCATGGGCATCACCAGATGCTGGGTTTCCTCCTTTTTAATGCTCTGCCAGGCCTTTACTGCAGCGGCTTTCAGTTGCTGTTTGTTTGTGGACCTTTCTGTCCGAAGTTTAGTCTTCAACAAGTGAAATGCGCACTCAGTTGGGTGAAGATCAGGTGACTGACTTGGCCATTCAAGAATTTTCCACTTCTTTGCTTTAGTAAACTCCTGGGTTGCTTTGGCTGTATGTTTTGGGTCATTGTCCATCTGTATCATGAAACGCCACCCAATCAGTTTGACATCATTTAGCTGGATTTGAGCAGACAGTATGTCTCTGAACGCCTCAGAATTCATTCAGCTGCTTCTGTCCTGTGTCACATCATCAATAAACACTAGTGTCCCAGTGCCACTGGCAGCCATGCACGCCCAAGCCATCACACTGCCTGACTCCACCGTGTTTTACAGATGATGTGCTATGCTTTGGATAATGAACTGTTCCACGCCTTCTCCATACTTTTTTCTTGCCATCATTCTGGTAGAGGTTGATCTTGGTTTCATGTGTCCAAAGAATGTTTTTCCAGAACTGTGCTGGCTTTTTTAGATGTTCTTTAGCAAAGTCCAATCTAGCCTTTCTATTCTTGAGGCTTATGAGTGGCTTACACCTTGCAGTGCACCCTCTGTATTTACTTTCATGCAGTCTTCTCTTTATGGTAGACTTGGATATCGATACGCCGACCCCCTGGAGAGTGGTGTTCACTTGTTTGGCTGTTGTGAAGGGGTTTCTCTTCACCATGGAAATGATTCTGTGATCATCCACCACTGTTGTCTTCCGTGGACATCCAGGTCTTTTTGCGTTGCTGAGTTCACCAGTGCTTGATTTCTTTCTCAGGATGTACCAAACTGTAGATTTTGCCACTCGTAATATTGTAGCAGTTTCTCAGATGGTTTTTTTCTGTTTTCGCAGCTTAAGGATGGCTTCTTTCACCTGCATGGAGAGCTCCTTTGACCGCATGTTGTCTGTTCACAGCAAAATCTTCCACATGCAAACACCACACCTCAAATCAACTCCAGGGCTTTTATCTGCTTAATTGATAACGACGTAACGACGGACTTGACCACACCTGCCCATGAAATAGCCTTTGAGTCAATTGTCCAATTACTTTTGAGCCCCTGAAATGAAGGGATTGTGTTCAAAAAATACTTTAGTTGCCTCACATTTTTATGCAATCTTTTTGTTCAACCCACTGAATTAAAGCTGAAAGTCTGCACTTCAACTACATCTGAGTTGTTTCATTTAAAATTCATTGTGGTAACGTACAGAACCAAAATGAGAAAAAAGTTGTCTCTGTCCAAATATTTATGGACCTAACTGTACACTCCCGTCTCTGTGGGCCTTAATCATATGGCGCAGGAAGCCAATGAATCAATTGAGATTGATCAGACCTGCACGTGCAGGTGCGACTCACTCCAACTACCTCATTAACTCCCTGCAGTCGTGGAATTGCACCCACGGAGAGTGACATGGCTTTATGGATTTGAAACTGGCCTTTTTTTTTTTTTTAAGCCGTGGACCCGCTACACCACAAAGTGAATATGCAGTATTATACTGTCAGTGTACAGGATATCTCGTCCCTGTAAGTAGTTTGCACTGTTCAGTCATACATGTCACCCACTGTAGGTATCTGCTTGAAAAGCTTTGTTATGAAAAACTGAGATTTGGAACTTTGTGTTATTTGTGCATCTTTATTTGTAAAGATGTGATTTATTTTGACTCATTTCTTTATTTTATTATTTGGAAATAGCAGAATTTGCACATTATTTTATATTTTTGTCTATCTTATTACAACATTTCTAAAAAATAAATCATTTATTTCGTTCAAACAGTTACTCAGTACTCAATTAGTCTTTTCACCAAGTACTTTTTTATTCTTACTTGAGTAAGTTTTTGGTGGACTACTTTTTAATGCTACTTGAGTAATATTATTTTGAAGTAACGCTACTCTTACTTGAGTACAATTCTTGGCTACTCTACCCACCTCTGGTAGGGCGTGACTTGAAAGAATTTCATGGTAAAAGTTTCCGTCTCACAGGACTTCATACCGCAACAACATTTTTGGAATCTTTTAATTCTCGCTGGATACGCCTCTTCATTGGGAAGAAACACTACGTTTCGTTTTCCCTGATTGCAACACGAATTAGATGATCTACAAGTCTCCAAATTAAAGTTTAAATCCGTTATTTCACTGAGTAATAATTTCCATTTGTTTGTGCTAATGTGATCTTTCCTGTCCTTTTTTTGAGACTTTCGAATTTTCATACTTCCCATTATTTCTAACCTGCTCTGCATGTGTATCATGCCATCGTTTTTGAATCCTTTACGACGTTCTACTTTGTCATTTACTCTTTGTCCTTGATTACCTGTCCGAGGCGTGGTTAAATCTCTTTCTCGCGGGACATATAGGTGTCTTTGCGAGAAAATCTCGTCTCGTCTCCTTCCAAGATTATTTTTTTATAATAGAGAGATATGTCATTGAGTCTCACAGGAATTTTTTTTTGACATTGATCCACAGAAAAAGACTCTTTAATGTCAAAGTGAACAGAGATCTCTGCAAAGTGATTTGAATTAGCTACAAATAAGAAGTACAGAGTATCCCACTGCATGGGTTTTTCATTCCCTTTAATCATCTCTGGTGCACCCAATTGGTTTGAGAAGTCACTGATATTCAAGTCCCATGTGCTCCCTGCAAAGTATGACTTTATCACCCCACAGCACTTATTACTAAATTAAATAAACTTTCATTCAACAGCCTGTGGACTAAACATCACATAAGCAGCTGGTGCTGCACATTGCATGCTTGTTGTGTAACTTCTGTAACGCCGGTCTTTCACTTCTCCTGTTCACTCCACACTCTGCCGTTTGCTCATTCTCTTGTTCAGACTACCCTCCTCGTATTCTTTTGACGTATCTCCCTTGAGAATTTTCTATTTTTAGCTGGCTGTCAAAGACACAAAGACAGATTGGCCCACTGAAGAATAGAAGGTAATTCATTAGGCCTGGGAATGCATTATTAACCACTTATTATGTACTTATTTATAGATAATTACCACATGATACTTCATATATTAAATGTCAAAAACTTCTATTAAGTATATATTATGTACTTTCATGAAGAGACTGGAATAGTAATTTATATTTTATTAAATACATGCGCCATTGCTCAACACTGTGCACCAGAACAAGTTGGCCCATAAGACAGATAGATAAAATGTAGACTATTTTAAGCTCTATGAGATTCATTCACTCATTCATTCATTCATTTTTCCAAACCCATTAAATAAATCTAACTTTAGGATCATGATGAGGGGAGTACAAGGACTGGCTATAGGGTATAAGCCAGAAGCCAAACAGGAACAGAGCCCAGGGCGCAGAGCACAGAGTCCCAACCAGCTTAACCCGCACGATCAACGATATGTAAGAAAATTGTAGTTTTAAGAAAGGTCGTGCAAACTCCACGTAGGAGGATTCAGGCTTGGAAAGCCACTGTGCCATTGAACATCCCTCCTGTGGTTACAGGTGCACTCTTGAAAGTAAAAGTGCCAAAGTGGTTCTTCTAAGCCAGGGGTCCTCAATCACGGTCCTGGAGGGTCACAGTGGCTGCAGGTTTTTGCTCCAACCCAATTGCTTAATTAGCACTTATTGCTCAAATGACACTTCTGCTTCACTTTAGTTGTCTCACTCGTTAAGATTTTGAATCCTTATTGATTATTTTACTCTTAAACAGCTGTATTCTTGTTTTTTTTTAAATTACTCCTAATTAGCAATAACATGCAAATGACAAAAGAGACTGGCATTTCTCCATTTAGCTTGTTTCCATTTACACGTATGTATTTATCATGCACTATTGGGTTTAATTAAATACTTGGAAGGAAAGTGAAGAGAAAAAAGTGAAGGACTGAGAACTACTGCTCCATTTCAGCCTTCAGATCATTTGGATGATATCCTTAGAAAGGGAAAGAAAATCCAGGATATGAGAATGACCTGACATAGCAGAGTTAAAGCACCAACAAGCCATGAAATTAAATTATTGGCAAGAATTGCTTTCTAATTATGCAACCGGGTTAGAATAAAAACCTACAGCCACTGCGGCCCTCCAGGACTGTGATTGAGGACCCCTGTTCTAAGCGATGCCATAGGGGAGCCAACTTTGGTGTCCAAAAAAACCGGCCATGTGAAGGTTCCAGAAAGAAGCTTTTATCTATTTAGATATGTCACATAAATAACCACAAATAGATGATGAAAGATTTCTGAAATACCAATGGGTTCCCGATTTTAAAAGGACTCTTGCTGTATACAATAACATTATCTAAATTCTGGTTTTCTTGGTCAGTTAGTGTCCTACTAGGTAGCTCACTGCACATTAAAGATTTCAGACAATAACAAAGAAAACTAATACAGACAATGTTAACATAATACAAAATTGCACAATTTAATATACAATAAAATGCTCAGGTCTGAGTGTGTCCCTAACCTTATAAAATAAAATAATGATTACACCAATATAAATATTTTCATATTCAAATCAAACTACAAATCAGAATAACAACATCATTTACAGATTTCCCCCAATGACTGGCTGAGGATCAGAAGCTTCCTTTTTATAGTCCAACAGCTTAGCCATGCAGATCCTCTCTTTTACAAAAGTAAATCAGAAATATAATGCCTATTTTTTGTTAAGCCAAGAAAATGGCATTCTGGAAATGCATTTTTACTCTCTACCCCCTGAAACACCTACCAACACACACACACACTCACACACTTCCCCAAAAAATTAATTATCACATGATTCAATTTGTGTAAAACTGACTTACAAAACTATTTTCCTACCTTGATCCTGTTATTCATTCTTGATTTTGTTGGATAACCTCAATGGTTTCTATCCACCACATTCATTCTGATACTTTAAAATCTTTTCTCCCATTTGTTCAGTTTTTTGTTTTCCTTTGATGACAATACATTTCTCTAAATTGTGCAAATATTCCTCTGTGACTGTGGGTTGTTCTGTCTACAAATGTCTCTTTATGATATTCTGATAGATAGATAGATTTTAATTTTAGTACAGTTGGCAAGATAGATAGATTTTAATTTTAGTATAGTAGGCAAGATAGATAGATATACTTTAATTTTAGTATAGTTGGCAAGATAGATAGATATTAATTTTAGTATAGTTGGCAAGATAGATAGATAGTTATACTTTAATTTTAGTATAGTTGGCAGGATAGATAGATAGATAGATAGATAGATAGATAGATAGATAGATAGATATACTTTTTAGTATAGTTGGCAAGATAGAAGATAGATAGACAGATATACTTTAATTTTAGTATAGTTGGAAAGATAGATGGATAGATAGATAGATAGATAGATAGATAGATAGATAGATAGATAGATAGATAGACTTTAATTTTAGGATAGTTGGCAGGATAGATAGATATACTTTAATTTTAGTATAGTTGGCAAGATAGATATACTTTAATTTTAGTATAGTTGGCAGGATAGATAGATAGATATACTTTAATTTTAGTATAGTTGGCAAGATGGATAGATAGATATACTTTAATTTTAGTATAGTAGGCAGGATAGACAGATATACTTTAATTTTAGTATAGTTGTCAAGATAGATAAATATTAATTTTAGTATAGTAGGCAAGATAGATAGATAGATAGATAGATATACTTTAATTTTAGTATAGTTGGCAGGATAGATAGATATACTTTAATTTTAGTATAGTTTGCAAGATAGATAGATAGATATACTTTAATTTTAGTATAGTTGGCAGGATAGATAGATAGATAGAGATACTTTAATTTTAGTATAGTTGGCAAGATAGATAGATATACTTTAATTTTAGCATAGTTGGCAGGATAGATAGATAGATAGATAGATAGATAGATAGATAGATAGATAGATAGATAGATAGATAGATATACTTTAATTTTAGTATAGTTGGCAAGATAGATAGATAGATAAATAGATAGATAGATAGATAGATATACTTTAATTTTAGTATAGTAGGCAAGATAGATAGATAGACTAATTAATTGATTGACTGATTGATTGATTCTGCCCAAATGGCTTCTGGGTGACTTAGCTCCTTAACAGAGTTGAGCATACGTGAGTTAATCAGAAAGTAAAGGCAATTTCAAAATTATGCTGTAACCACAATGGACAGAAGCTGAAACAATAAAACACATTCAAATGGGTAGTTCGACCACAACACAGCACAGTGCTCTGATATTAGTCTAGTTGAAGACAAGCTCAAATAAACATGTTTGTCAGCCACCAAAAAACACAAGGAGAAATGAACATGAATGCTCTACTGTGGGATTACACCACTGTTGAACAACGTGCTTTTGGTTGTTGGAGTTCAACCTGCTGGGTATTACCTTTTTTGGCATAGTCAGCAAGATCATACAATTGGATATATAGATTGACTTCAATTTTAGTATTGTAGGCAAGGATGGATAGATAGATAGATAGATAGATAGACTGACTTTGAAATGTTGTGTTTCTCTTCAGAATATTTCATCACAGCATTGATCTTTTTGTATCCCCATGGGGAAGTTTAGCACAACAATGGCACAGCACCAACTATGGGCAATGACAGCAACCACTGAGAATGAGTCCCAGCACAGACGATGTACGTTATCCAGGGCTGGCCTTGTGCCCAGTCTTGGTAAGCTAGATAGAAGCTCCTCCAGGAATGAAATGGACAAACCTGTTAAAAGATGATATATTGTCAAAGTGGACAGCATGGGGGTCCAGTGGTAGTGCTGCTGCCTTGCAGTATGGGGTCCAGGGTTCACATCCCAGGTCCTCCCATGTTTCCGTGTGGGTTTCTGTCGAGTGATAGGTCAATTGGTGACAACAAACTGGCCGTGGTGTGTGTTTGTGTTCAGCCTGTGATGGACTGGCACTTTTCCCAAAGTTTCTTCCTCCCTTGTACCCTATACTAGCTGGGATAGTCTCCCACAAACCTAAGTGGGTTAGAAAATGACATTAAATACTGTTAATTTAATTTTAGAATATTTTTTTTTCTTCCCCTAGTGTTTTACGCAGTAGGTGCAATTTATCTCATTATAATGCAGTTTCTAGTCTAACACTACACCAAATACAATCATAACCTTTATAACAAAGGATGCTATTGGAGGTACCGTAGCTGAAAAGAGAAATCACCCTACACTGGATTATGCCGCTGATCTCATTTGCCTCAACAAGGACCTTTACACCCAAAGCCTGCAGTTCATCTGCATTAATGAAGCCAGAAAACAAGATGAGCACAGCCACTCCATCAGCTAGCCTTCTCCACGGCTCATCTCAGACACTCCTTTACTGGAGTCCCAGGGGAAAGAAAGACCAGCTATTTATGTCTGCCTGTCTGCCTGATCACCAGCTTTCCAGCATGTGGATCTCTTTAAAATAAAATTTAAAAAAAAGTGCATTTGGCCCTTTTAAATATTTTACAGAATTATCCAGGACATCTCCGCTGTCGACCTCAAATCCCGGATGAGCTTCATTAGTCACATTATTGGAACTGGTCTTTTGCTTTCTGTCTGACATAAAAAATTCAGGCTTCACCAAGAAACTGGATAAAACCAGATTTCATTTAAGGAAACTCAAGCAGAACAAGGGAGCCGAGAGGTCCGCTGATACAGCTGGTGCCTCCGTAACGTAACATCACATAACCTGATATCTGAATATAAATACACATAATTGTCATGGGGAAGAACTTTAATTGTATTAGTAATTAAGAGTATAGATACTTACATGAATAAGATTTCAGGTTTTAATACATTTGCAAGTGAACAAAAAACTTGTTCACTTTGTCATTATGTGTAATCACATGTAGATTGATGGACAAAAATGGCAAGTTTGTCAACTTCAAATTTACGACAACAATAAAGTGTGCAGAAAGTAAAGAGGTCTGAATACTTTGTGAATTCTTTGCAACATAACAGGTAAAATCTAACAAAATATTTATGCTGTGAAATGATTGGACAGACACAGGAAGAGGTTTGGGGACAGTTACCCATATACTTGAATCCGGCTGCCAAAATGAAAGATTGGTTCCAAATGACAGGTCTCAATAAACCTGAGTCCAACAATAGAATGACAACACTAGGCAAACATGGCAGTTTTAAAGCCGGGAAGGACAAGTGATGTCATCGGAGCAGGAACTGGAAATGAAATCATCGAACTCAGAACCGGAAGTGTCATCATCAGGCCCGGAACTGTAAGTGATGTCCTCGAGTCCAGTCGAAATTTCCCATGGTTGGTCTGCCGATGAAAAAGAGGAAGGATTAGTACACTCTGCCACCCTCTGGTCTGGCACGAAATTATTCCTTTGGGAGCCCTTCAGCTGCCTCCCATGTTCATGTGTGTGACACTGCATTTCATTGGTCAGTCTGATTAACAAAGACTGGCCTAAAATCACAAAGGTGCAGGCATATCCGGTGTATACTTCAGCCATCATCATAGTTGACTGATGATCATCCAAATAATGAGGGAGGAGTCAGGACCGTCACTCACTGGCATCAGACTGATCCACGGAGTTGTAACAGCTGACATGACATGTATTCTTCTTTCTTCATCTTGTGTTATTTCCCCACACAAGCATTGATAAAGGACTACAGTAGTAGCTGCAGTTTATATAATAATGTGTTATGTCCCAGAAAGTGTGCGCCCCCCTTTGGATACAGTAATCAATTACATCTTGCATTTTTGTTTTTAATACTAATAACATCTGCTCTCTTTCTTCACAAAACTAAAAACAATACAAGGAAGCTCAGAAGGAACTAAAGCTTTCTTGTCACCGATTAACTGGATGCAATATAAAAACATGAAAGTGACGATGAGCACCACAAATCCGCCAAGCATTTTCTGGGACTGAATCACATCCTTAATGGTGAACAGTCAACTTCAGGTGATTTATGTTAACTGCGCAAAGTACAGAAACGTTCTGCTTTGCTGCTGGAGCCCACAGGAGTGCAATGATTTAGTCAGAGTCGTACTGTGAGCCACAGAAAGACCTACAGTTGCGAAGTATAGAATTCCATTTTCTAGCCTCCCAGCTGTGTGCCTAATGACGTGAATGAACTCAGGCTTCTCTTTGCTCTTCTGCTGACAAATTAAATTATAAGGATTGGCGGGAGTTGTAAGGTAAATAACTCTGCACAGGGCCTTAAATGAAGAGCTCCTCGATGTGACTCTGCTGTCAGGGATCTGTGGCTCAGCACTCAGGAAATCCGCGAGCTTCACCGAAAGGAGACACTGAGGCCTCCTGGGCTCTCTGGTGCCAGTCAGTAAGGGAGATTTGAAGGGACAGTGTGACATTCACCTGCTGGGGGGACCTTGATATTTCCCAATTTAGAGCACCTCTACTGGGGAACCTCACGTGTTTGCATAAAAGCAAGCAAAGTACTGAGGATTGTGACTCATGGATTAGCAAAACGCTTCACGTTGAGCTACACAATGAGTGGTGACTACTGTAGCATGGAAGATTGAACTCCCACTCCTCGTTCAAAGCACTCCATGGCTAAACCCGTTGAGCTGACTGACAGAATCAAGGAATGTTACAGTTTAGATGACATTATGTAGTTCATACATTTTTCCAGGGACTCCTCTTTGATTTTTTTGGTGGTTTTAATTGTACTGAATTGTTCTCATTAAGTCTCCAAGATTAAATATATTTCATTATTATGATATTTCTGCTTTTTGTTTTGTTTATGGGGTACATGACGTTAGTTGTCCATATATCAGAATGTAACTCTCAGTTGTTAGTGGGTTAGGTTTAATGTTAAGGGTTACTGATGAGATGTGTTATAAGTGTTACACAATAACACCGTCCATAAGTATTTGGACGGTGACACAATTTCCACCGTCTGGTTCTGTATGGCACCATAATGGATTTGAAATGAAGAAATCATTAAACGACTGAAGTGTAGGTTTTCAGCAATAATTCAAAGACTTTAACAGAAATATCATATGACCCGTCTAAAAATGGAAGACATTTTTATACATGGCCCCCCATTTTCAGGGACTCAGAACTATTTGGACAATTGACTGACAAGCTGTTCCATAGGCAGGTGTGAGCAGGTCCCTCATTATTTCATTAACTATTAAGCAGGTAAAAGGTCTGGAATTGATTCCAAGTATGGCATTTGCATTTGGATAAGCTGTCACTGAGAACTCTCAGTATGAGGTCCAAAGAGCTGACCATGCAAGTAAAAACAGGCCGAGAAAACAAAGCTAACCCTCTAGAGAGATAACAGATACACCAGGAGTGGTCAAGTCAACCATCTTGTGTATTCTTAAAGAGAACGAACACACTGTTGAGTTCAGCAACACCAGAAGACCCGGACAACCACTGAAGACAGTTGTGCTGGGTGATTGCAGAATTCTGTCTTTAGTGAAGAAAAACCAAGTCATGACATTGGAGGTAGACCTATCATAACCGAAGTCTACAATCAAAAGAAGACCTCATGAAAGTAAAGACAGAGAGCTTACCACAAGGTGCAAACCACTGATAAACCTCAAGGATAGGAAGGACAGATTAGACTTTGCAAGAAAACATTTTCTTAAAGCCTGTCCAATTCTGGAACAATTTTCTTTGGACAAAGGCAACTTAGATCAATATGTATGAGAATGATGGATAGAGAAGAGTATGGAGTAGAGAAGGAATGGCTCGTGATCTTTAGCATACCACTTCATCTGTTAAACATGGTGGAGGCAGTGTTATGGCTGCCAATGGAAGTTGGTGACTGGTGTTTATTGATGATATGACTGCTGGAAGAAGAAGTAGGAAGAATTCTGAAGTATCCAGGGTGCTATACTGTCTGCTCAAATGCCACAAAACTGATAGGACGACACTTCACAGTACAGATGGACAATTAGCCAACATATACTGTGACAGAAAACCAGGTGCTTTTCAAAGCAAAGAAGTGGCATATTCTTCAAAAGCCAAGTCAATCACCTGACCTAAACCCAACTGGGCATGCATTTCACTAAAGGCAGAAAGTCCATCAAACAAGCAGCACCTGAAGACCACTGCAGTAAAGGCCTGGCAAAGCATCACTAGAATGGAAACCCAGCACTTGGAGAAGGCCTGGGTTCAGACTTAAGGCAGTCATTGACTGTAAAGGATATTCAACCAAGCATTGAAAATCCATCCATCCATTATCCAACCCACTATATCCTAACTACAGGGTCACGGGGGTCTGCTGGGGCCAATCCCAGCCAATACAGGGCGTAAGGCAGGACACAAACCCCAGGCAGGGCGCCAGCCCACCACAGGGCACACACACACACACCAGGCACACACTAGGGACAATTTAGGATCACCAATGCACCTAACCTGCATGCCTTTGAACTGTGGGAGGAAACCCACACAGACACGGGGAGAACAAGCAAACTCCACGCAGGGAGTACCTGGGAAGCGAACCCAGGTCTCCTAACTGCGAGGCAGCAGCACTACCACTACACCACCATAGTCTGTCTCAATTCTTCTGAGCCCCTGAAAATGTGAGGACCATGTATAAAAATGGCTGTCTTTCCTAAACGGCTCATACAATGTTTTTGTAGTATTAGAGTGTTGTACCGTGTTAGCCATTTTGGATGTAGTGGGAAGTCAAGCAAAATGACACCTTTTATTGGCTGACTAAAAAGATTACAATATGCAAGCTTTTGAGGCAACTTAGCTTCCTTCTTCAGGTGAGATGTTAAACCCCTTGAATTAAAACTGGAGGTCTACACTTCAAGCACATCTTGATTGCTTCATTTCAGATCTATTGTGGTGGTGCACAGAGACCAAGTTATGAAAATTGTATCAATGCCCAAATACTTATCCACCAGACTGTAATTGAGTCTTTTTCTGCTTTAATTTAAAACTGAAAACTCATTTTTGGGGGGTTCTTTAAGCCCCAGATTCTAAATTTTCAATTAGTTTTTTTTTTTTATTCAACCTTCACTTTTGCTTTTGTGAACTACAGGTGCCGGTCATAAAATTAGAATATCATGACAAAGTTAATTTATTTCAGTAATTCCATTCAAAAAGTGAAACTTGTATATTAAATTCATTCATTACACACAGACTGATGTATTTGAAATGTTTATTTCTTTTAATTTTGATGATTATAACTGACAACTAATGAAAGTCCCAAATTCAGTATCTCGGAAAATTAGAATATCAATTAAGACCAATGCAAAAAAAAGGATTTTCAGAAATGTTGGCCAACTGAAAGGTATGAACATGAAAAGTATGAGCATGTACAGCACTCAATATTTAGTTGGAGCTCCTTTGGCCTGGATTACTGCAGCAATGCGGCGTGGCTTGGAGTCGATCAGTCTGTGGCACTGCTCAGGTGTTACGAGCGCCCATGTTGCTCTGATAGTGGCCTTCAGCTCTTCTGAATTGTTGGGTCTGGCGTATTGCATCTTCCTCTTCACAATACCCCATAGATTTTCTATGGGGTTAAGGTCAGGCAAGTTTGCTGGCCAATCAAGAACAGGGATACCATGGTCCTTAAACCAGGTACTGGTATTTTTGGCACTTTGTGCAGGTGCCAGGTCCTGTTGGAGAATGAAATCTGCATCTCCATAAAGTTAGTCAGCAGCAGGAAGCATGAAGTGCTCTAAAACTTCCTGGTAGACGGCTGTGTTGACCTTGGACCTCAGAAAACACAATGGACCAACACCAGCAGATGACATGGCACCCTGACTGTGGAAACTTTACACTGGACCTCAAGCAACGTGGATTCTGTGCCTCTCCTCTCTTCCTCCAGACTCTGGGACCTTGATTTCCAAAGGAAATGCAAAATTTACTTTCATCAGAGAACATAACTTTGGACACTCAGCAGCAGTCCAGTCCTTTTTGTCTTTAGCCCAGGCGAGACGCTTCTGACGCTGTCTCTTGTTCAAGAGTGGCTTAACACAAGGAATGCGACAGCTGAAACCCATGTCTTGCATATGTCTGTGCGTGGTGGTTCTTGAAGCACTGACTCCAGCTGCAGTCAGTCCACTCTTTGTGAATCTCCTCCACAGTTTTGAATGGGTTTTGTTTCACAATCCTCTCCAGGGTGCGGTTATCCCTATTGCTTGTACACTTTTTTCTACCACATCTTGTCCTTCCCTTCGCCTCTCTGTTAATGTGCTTGGACACAGAGCTCTGTGAACAGCCAGCCTCTTTAGCAATGACCTTATGTGTCTTGCCCTCCTTGTGCAAGGTGTCAGTGGTCGTCTTTTGGACAACTGTCAAGTCAGCAGTCTTCCCCATGATTGTGTAGCCTACAGAACTAGACTGAGAGACCATTTAAAGGCTTTTGCAGGTGTTTTGAGTTAATTAGCTGATTCGAGTGTGGCACCAGGTGTCTTCAATATTGAACCTTTTCACAATATTCTAATTTTCCGAAATACTGAATTTGGGACTTTCATTACTTGTCAGTTATAATCATCAAAATTAATAGAAATAAACATTTGAAATACATCAGTCTGTGTGTAATGAATGAATCTAATATACAAGTTTCACTTTTTAAATGGAATTACTGAAATAAATCAACTTTGTCATGATATTCTAATTTTATGACCGGTACCTGTATTTTGTACCGTTTTGACATATTCAGACTTCGTCTCTTGGATTCTGTATTGGATCACCTTATTGCTTAAAATACACTTTTTATTTTTGTGCCACAGGGCATTTTTGGAAAAATACATTTTTTTATTTTATTAGATAGATAGATAGATAGATAGATAGATAGATAGATAGATAGATAG
>JANRMT010049829.1:11535826-11549629 GCA_026402145.1 Polypterus bichir lapradei
TAGATAGATAGATAGATAGATAGATAGATAGATAGATAGATAGATAGATAGATAGATAGATAGATAGATACTTTATTAATCCCAAGGGGAAATTCACATAATCCAGCAGCAGTATACTGATACAAAAAAAGATAAAAACATATTAAATTAAATAGTAATAAAAATGAAAAAAAAAATATATATATATTATCGTCCTGAGCTTGCCCTCTGTAATGGCCAGACATTTTGGATGTTTTGTGGGTCTTTATGGTTGGGAATACACAAGATTTAAAACACTTACAAAGTGTACAGTGGTGGGCACTCATAGTGCAATGAGACTCTTACTTGTATATCTCCCGCAGACTGAGGACAGTTGTGTGATACAAACGACCAACAACACCGTACAGTGCGTTATAAAAGGGGTGAGTGTGTGTATTTGTGAGTGATTCCACCATTGATCCTGCTGCTACTAGGATAGGCCTTGGCCCCCATGACCCTAAATTTGACAATTGTTCTGTTATGTAATGCTGTGTTGTGTTGAAGAGGCTTGTTCGACCCTGCTGTCCAGAATGGCCTATTAGAATTGTTTTACAGTATGTTCAAGTAAGGGAAACAGCTGAATGAATAAATTTAATAACTGTGTATTAAAATCGATGACTTTTTACATGAAATCTGAATCTCTTTTAATTCAAGCGCCGTAAATAATGTCAGTTGTTTCAAATGGTGACCCGGCGCAGTAACACTTACTGTATTACTATCAGGCGAGACAAATGGAATCGTACAGAGTCAGCCCGCTTTATTTTATCTGTCACTCGGGCTTTGGCGAGAGCCGCCATAATTGTTAATTGCATTTTCCCCTTTCGCTCTGTGTTCAGTTATTTTTTAAATTTGATATTGAATATTTTATTACCTGTCCTGCAGAATTCAGGAAAGCTTTATGGGCTCTGCAGCAAATGTAATTATGCAAAAGAGTGAATGGGGTCGCCAGAAAGCCGCACGAGTGCAGTCTGAGCAAATCGTTTTTGTAATGTATCAGAGGTTCACCTGCGAAAATGGGTCATTTATTCAAATGGATGATCAACACGTGTCTGGAATATCATAGAAATCATTCTCGGATAGGAGAACTCGATTAACGGAAATTTGGGGCCTCTTTGTGTAATATATCTACATGTCAAGTTTTAGCGCTCCGGCCATAAAATCCGATGCAGCCGATGATGGAAACGTAGCCGTGGCCTTAGATGACGGCAAGAAATTGGAGGAAGTTAAAAAAATGATGTGTATTTATTGGAACAAAAGAAACCATTTATGAACTTGACGCCTGAAGTGCCTCGTATCTGTTGAAATACTGAATAGAGCACAGACAATCCTACAAAAAAATATTGCAGCCTCTTGGGGAAGAATTGTGTGCTGTAATTATGAGGTTAACTTGATTAATTATTTTGTAAATGAAACAACTAGTGGTCTCGTTTGATTTATGGAGGGAACAGGTTGTGCTGAAAAAAAATAGGCCAGAGCAAGATGTTACCGTAAAACTAAACAGAGTTTGAGCCATAAGGCATCTGTTTAAGCCTTGAAGATGATTTAGGGGGATAGGGTTAGTTATGGTGCCCATCTTATCATCCTCTAAGCAATGTATGGAAGCACTTTACAAACATGTTTTGTTGTGCAGAGATCTGTTGATTACCCCCATTTCTCACTTTAGGACCCTTTTCTCTGTAGACCTAAATATCCCAAACCAGTGGACCCACGTTCTTAGTATATAAACTTACCAGTCTGTAGCGTGCAGCCTGTAACTCCATTTGTGATCACCATCAGCTTAAATCAGAGTTGACTACACTGATATCTTCACTTTTTCACGTAGTCCTCACCACACACAGAAACTGCCGGAGCAGGTAACACAGAAGGGGAAGGATGGAGGTCACTAAGCACCTGCATGTTGTTTTCCCAAGTTGGTGAAAAATTATCTCACTTCCATCCCTCAGGTGGAGGATCCTCCTCTTCTGCCCCCAACTACATATAAAACAAGATGCCACCAGAAGCTGCCATTCATTTCACACCCTGAGCCCATAGAGGCCATACTTACTGGAGGAAAATTGTTGAAGGATTGGTGGTCTGTCCATTTTTTACCATGAAAGAAATTTAAATTATAAAATAGTGTTTCCATCTTTTGTGCTCCAATAACCCAAAACTTTGTCTGGTATGTTTATTACACCCTTGGGTGTCATAGAGGGACCCCTGTTCACCCATAAAATCCCTAATTTGACCTATTTCTGTTTATCTATTGCTCAAGTATCAGGTGGTGATATCTTTCACTGATACCAATCATAAACAAACCAAACCAGGATTGACTGCTTGTGTCATTGGTCAATAACCTGCCCAGAGACAGTTAACAGAGGGTACTTCATTCAAGCAGGGGAGCGGGAACAACTTTTAATTTACTCATTATAGGATAGCAGTTCTCAAACTTTCATATTTCGTGCCCCCCCCCCCCCTTCTACCTGGAATAATTCTGCGCCCCCTACATAATATAAAATAGATGAGAATAGCCCATGATACAACTAACAAAGGTATGATACTCGTGCAGTGTCGCGGTATCCTTTCATTTTTACTTCAATAAGATTTGCATGTGTTCGGCTAAATTCGATAAAATATTTGCAATTTTTTTTTTTTAAAGTGCTTTAATAACTGTTAAAATGCCTTGTGTGCTTTTTGGTAGTAATTCTAATCCCAAAAACAAAGAATAAATTATTTATTCTTATTTAATTAGTTTTTATGTAAAGAAATGATTAAATATGTTTTAATTTTTAAAAATCTCATAAACGAGGACACCGATGAAGTCAATCTGCGCTAAATGAACATATTTTCGTCTGACATATATTATACCACTGTTAATCGTATCATGAGAATAACCCAATACACACTAAATTATTTAACTCAATTTGGCAATATTGGCTATGGTGCCAATGTGGTGCAGTCGCGCCGTATTATCACCTGATCTACTGTTACCCTGAATGTTCGTGACAGATACCGATACGTCTCGAACTTTCTGGATTGAAAATACGCGACTATAAAAGCAGCAGCAGCGGCGCTGCACGTCAGTTAATTCATAGCTGTGCCGTTGTGACTGCGTTACATAAGAGATTTTATCAGTTGGAGTTCAAACTCTGAAAAAAAATATTTTGATGTCTTGTTCATTTATTCGACGCCCCCCTTGTACAGCTTCAGTGCCCCCCCCAGGGGGGGGGCGCACCCCACAGTTTGAGATCCGCTGTTATCGTATAACCATAAAAAGTCCTGGAATATGCCTATAGCTGAAGCAAAGCTGTTACATATTGCTGTGGCATTTACCCTAAATACACCCTAGATAGATCGCAGTGCTTCTTGTTAAAGGCCAAGCAGCCAATGTGCCTAGTGCTCAGATGGAATGTCTTCTCATGTTACGCACCAAGCTGGTCAATCTTTCTGGCAGGGCCTTGAGCCGCAGTGACTGCGGAGGGACCAGATGATACATTTGCCCTCATATTTATCTCCGTTTCACACTTTCCTGTGGCATTTTTGGGTCAACAGGGCTTTGAAGAGTAGAAGCCAACACTCTTCCTCTGGCCCCTTCACCAGTCCTGTACAGGTGCTACCCTTTCTTCTCATTTCCTTCCATTAGTCAATGTTTTACGTATGACAACAGTGTCGCAGGATTTATCTTCAGCTCACACTGACCTCTAAACCCCCCTTTTCCTGTTCTAGCCGAACACATGGTGTTGTGATGTGAAATGTTTTACATACAAGTTGATAAATATTTTGTATGTCTTTATTTCTAACTTAGACAAAACAATGTAATATTAGTGTTACATTATAGATAATAACAGCAGTGGATTAAGAACCCCTTACCTCTTTTTAGGACCAAGTCTCTTTGTAATTTTACGACAGGGTTGGGGAAATACCTCAAACAAGTTTGGCTAATATTTCTCTGTTGAAGTCTCTCAGTCAACCCCCACAGGAAAGCCAGGCTGCCTAACTGCCAAGCTTTACCTTAACATATGGTTTGTAGGGCAGGTGTGAAGGTGTTCTATCCCCCGTTGGTCTGAAGTATGGCTGTTTGGAAGTGGCTTGTATCAAAAGCCTTTAAGTACCATGATGCCCTATTGGCTGTAGGGGTTGACAGAAAGCCTATAAATTTGCTTGCTTCACCTCGCTCTCTTTCTCTTACCAAATTGATGAAAGACCATCACACACCATGAACTGAAAAGGACAACACAATGAAAAGCACAGCTGGGCAGCCATATTGAGACAGCCATGCGGCCTGCTCTGAAGAAAGCTGACAACAAATGATGCCTTAACTTGAGACATTTTAAGTAACTAACAAGTCTGTGTGCTGCCTGAAACTACACATCACCATTTATCAGGTTGTATGGTTGCCAATATTCAAATGTGCTTTTTCTTATTGTTATTATTTATGAATATTGTCAATAATACATTGTTTAAATTGTAGCTTAACTCATGCTTGTCTTTTACTACACCTAATTGCCTGAGGTTATAAATGTAGAAGGGAAGGTGGGAGAAGTTATATACTATAATATCTTATAAACAGTGGTAAGTCTGTCAGATCTGAGACATTCTGACAAAGGCTACATAATAATATAAAAGGGGAAAGTAGAGTAATATATTACTCTATCAAGACAAAACACATGACAAGCCAAGTTCTTTGCAAATCTTTTAAGAGAGTAATCACTAGATAAAGTACAATTAAACCTAAACTGCCCTGTGTTTTTTAGGATATGTATTTATCCCTGTGAAAAGATTCAGACAACACAGGAAAAGGTTTGGGGTCAGCCACCCATATACTTGAAGTACGGCTGCCAAAGGTGAAGGTTTGGTTCATATTAAACTGGTCTTAACAGATCTCATTCCACAAAATGAACAAACAGACAGGAAAACATGGCGGTTTTAAAGTCAGGCAGGGGGAGTGATGTCATTGGGGCAAGAACCGGAAATGACATCCTTGGGGTCGGAACTGGAAGAAATGTCTTCGGGTGCGGAACCGGAAGTGACGTCATTAGGCCCGCAACCAGAAGTGATGTCATCAAATCCAGGTGAAATTTCCCATGTTTGGTCTGCCGATGAAACAAAGAAGGTATCAGTGCATTCTGCCATCCCCTGGTCTGGTGTATAATTACCTTCATTTGAACCCTTTAGCTTCTTCCCATGCGCAATTGTGTGACAGCCTAATTCAGCGTTTCTCAACCTTTAAGTATTTGCGACCCGAGTTTTCATAACAGTTTTAATCGCGTCCCCCTAAAGTTTTTTTGAAAGGAGCCCACTAATACCAATTTGTTCTTTTTTAATTAATGATATATCATAGATGCATATTTTATTATACCTACTTAACTTTTAGCGACATTTATCTAACTCTATATTTATTTTTCTAGTATCAGAATGTAGTTTAAGTTAATTTGTTTTGGTTTCAATAGATTTATTTTTCATATTTTTAATTCTTGTTTTCTTTTTTTTCATATGTTCATGCCCCCCTTTCTGTTATTTCAAGCCTGCCTGGGGTGCCCATCCCACAGTTTGAGAACCACTGGCCTAATCAATCTTTATACACATAATGTTTGGGACAAAGAAGCATCTTTTCTGGATTTCCCCCTCTGCTTCACAGTTTAAAATTACAAATCAAACAATTCAGACACTATTAAAGTGCACACTACAAATTTCATTTAAGGGAATTTTGATACATTTTGGTCACACTATGTAGAAATGACAACACTTTTTTATCTGGGGTAATTAAATGCAGAATTACAGTGTTTGAGGGTTCCTCCAGAGCAGGGGTGTCGAACTCTGGTCCTGGAGGGCCGCAGTGGCTGCAGATTTTCATTCTAACCATCTTCTTAATTCATGACCGGTTTTTGGTGCTAATTAACTTCTTTTGTCTTATTTTTAATTAACTGGACTCGGGCCCCTTAGTTGTTTCTTTTTCCTTAATTAGCACCCAAACAATAACGAAACACAAAATGAGCCAAAACATTACCAGCTAACCACAGTATCTGAAAATAAAGAAAGGTGACGGTCTCAGTAAGATTGAGCTCTCAGGTCACCAAAACATTTTGAGGATGTTCTTTAGAAAAAACAGAAACTCAACAGTTTTGGAAATGTCTGCTGTGGCAGAATGAGAGCAGCAACAAGCCATGGAATTAAACAACTGATTTAATTAAAAGCAATAAAAATCAGCTTCTAGTTAAGAAAGTGATTGGAGTGAAATTGGTTGGAGTTTGAAGCCCCAGTTTAGCTGCTCATCTGTTGGTTTGTTTCACTTCTCATTTTTGTATGGCTGTCATTTAATGAAGAAATGAATCAACTGAGAGGACTGAATCCTTAAAATCAGGGCTATTAAAAGGAAGGGGAAAGGAGTTAATTAGCAGTGAAAACTGCTCACTGATTAGGAAAAGAGTTAGAATGAAAACGTGCAGCCACAGCGACCATCCAGGACTGGAGTTCGACACCCCTGCTCTAGAGGAACCCTCAAATACTGTAATTCTGCATTTAATTACCCCATATAAAAAAGTGTTGTCATTTCTACATAGTGTGACCAAAATGTATCAAAATTCCCTTAAATGAAATCTGTAGTGTGTACTTTAATAGTGTCTGAATTGTTTGATTTGTAATTTTAAACTGTGAAGCAGAGGGGGAAATCAAGAAAAGATGCTTCTTTGTAGAGTGCTGCCTCTTTCTGTGGCACGATTTGGCTCAAAAAATATTCAAAACATTGGCATCTCATAACAGGTTTAAGGTTTGAAATTGGTATTTTACATTCAGCCGTTTTAGCTTTTGACTGTCCTCAAGAAACTGTGACACGCACACACAGCCATCATCGAGATGACGATGTTTTCAGTATCAAGGGACCCTAAAACGTTGAGATCCGTGGAAAAATGGAGATCAAACTTTTTGATGAACCTGAAGCTTTCACTCCTCCCCTATAGATGATAGGTTATGGTAAGGGTGGGTGCAAATCATAAACCGAAAGTTAAGAAAGATGCACATAATCAAAATAAATAAAAGAATCAAAATGGACAAATAACACACAAAGCATAAATTTGAACCTCAACCAGGGAAAGAACCCTGGCTAAGACATGACAAATAAAAATAATAATAATAATAATAATAATAATAATTCAACCACCTTTCTCTGCTTGATCTAATCATGCTCTCCTCATCAATATATCCTGTGCAGTGACCAACAAGAAGGCCGTCCTCACATTCTCTCATTCCATCTTCTTTGTCTTTCCTTTCACTTCACAGCAGGATTTGCTGTCTCAAGCAAACTCATCCACTCACCTCACTGGAGCCCCCTGGCCACCGGCTGATTCGCTGCATTGGAAGGTGGAAGATCTAGAAGGTCAGCTGCAACAAAAGATGCTCCAGCTGCAGAAAGAGAGGACCTCCTTGCTGAAAGACTCGGACCACAATCGACACGAGATTGACCAGGGGCTCAACACCTTGCACCATCGAGTCACTGAGCTGGAGAAAGGTAGGGTAATCTTCCCGAGGGGATGTTGGCAAAAATTATCCTTTGCAAGTTTTTCTCAGTGTGAGTGTCCAGCATGGCAAAATTGCTCTTAGTGAGGTGACTCTCTCATTATTGTGTACTCTTCATCAGAAGGCAGTCGGTGTATTTTGGTGGTCTAAAGCACTGAACTTGAAACCACAAGGTTGCCAGTTCAACCTCCATGTTTAGGTCACTGTGCAACTCTGAGCATGTCTTCTGACCCGTCTCTTTTTCTTTTGTTAAAAGATGCATTCTGATCCTGTAAGTCACCATGGAAAAAGATAGTCACAAAAATATAAGGAAGACCCTTAGGTCCACTCCTCTAATTCAAAGTTGGGATTTTTCTCCAGGGTTCTTTGATTTTTTTTGTTTCCTTGCTCCAATCCTAGCATTTCAAGTGCCCATCACAAGCTATGCTTTTGTCTTTTTTTTCCAGCCTCAGAATACAAGCTGCCCGAAGGCTACAAGATCTCCTTCCCTGTGCGCACCAACTACATGTATGCGGTGGTCCGCTACAGCATTCCAGAGCTGTACGCCTTCACTGCTTGCCTGTGGCTCCTTCCACACTCTGCCACTGGCATCGGGACGCCCTTCTCTTATTCTGTTCCTGGACAGGCCAATGAGATCGTCCTCCTTCAAGGAGTGCACAATCCAGTGGAGCTGCTCATTAATGACAAGGTGGGCAATGCATGGGAGCTTCTTGCTTGTGTTGGCCAGAGCTGAAAATGAGGGGATGTGCAAGTACAAGTGCTTGTGTAATTTGTCTAATATTTAATGTAACTGAACTTGTCAGCCAGTGTGAATTTAGGGTCTGTGGAAAATCATTACTGCTGGACCCCACTCCTACTACCGATAAAAAGATCCATCATTATATGATAGAGCAGCCTTCAATGGTCTGGCTGTACAAAGGTGAAGCATTTACTGTGGCTGCATCGCCGCTGCTAATCGGGGAACAAACTGCACAGAGCTTTCTTGTCTTTCCAGTAATACCACCGTCCTCCTTTGAATCCACAGAGGGGGTTGTCTGACTGCTTTTCTTATCACCTTCACCGCTTGACTATGTCAAACACAAAATGGAAATTGTCACAATATTAACCAGTTACAGTGGATTCAGAAAGCGTTCAGACCCTTCACCTTTCCCCCATTTTGTTCTGTTGCAGCCTTCTGCTATAATTGTTTACATTCATTTTCATGTTCATCAAGCAACACTCAATACCCTAGAATGATAAACTAAAAACAGAATTTTTGAATTTTTTTGCCGATATATAAAAAATAAACTGAAATATCACATTACTGTCAGTATTCAGGCCTTTTGCTATGACACTGGAGATTTGACTGACAAGTCACACCATTCTGTCGATAACCATTGAGATGTTTCTACACCTTGTTTTCAGTCCAACTGTGGACAGTTCAATTGATTGGACATGATTAGGAAAGACACACAGATCTGCCTATTGAAGGTCCCACAATTGAACCAAAACCAAGCCAAGATGTCAAAGGAATTGTTTGCAGAGATTAAAGATAGAATTGTTTTTAGGCACAGATCAGGGAAGGCTACCAAAAAATGTCTTCTTGCAGCACTGAATGTTCCTAAGAACGTTGTGTTCATCATGATTCTTAAATGTAAGAAGTTTGGAACAACAACAACTTTTTCTAGAACATTAGAACAATCTGGACGAGAACAGACCATTCAGCCCAACAAAGCTCGCCAGTGCTATCCACTTATTTCTTTCAAAAAAATATCAAGTCGAGTTTTGAAAGTCCCTGAAGTCTTACTGTCTACCACACTACTTAGTAGCTTATTCCAAGTGTCTATTGTTCTTTGTGTAAAGAAAATCTTCCTAATGTTGCGAAATTTACCCTTAACAAGTTTCCAGCTGTGTTCCTGTGTTCTTGATGAACTCATTTTAAAATAATAGTCTCGATCTACTGGACTAATTCCCTTCATAATTTTAAACACTTCAATCATGTTACCTCTAAATCTACTTAAAGTGTAAAGGCTCAGCTCTTTTAATCTTTCCTCATAACTCATCCCCTGTAGCCCTGAATCAGCCTAGTTGCTCTTCTCTGGACCTTTTCTAGTGCTGCTGTGTCCTTTTTGTAGCCTGGAGACCACAACTGCACACAGTACTCCAGATGAGACCTCACCAGTATGTTATAAAGGTTGAGCAGAACCTCCTGTGACTTGTACTCCACACATCAAGGCGCTATATAACCTAACATTCTGTTTGTCTTCTTAATGGCTTCTTAACACTGTCAGGAATTCGTTAGATTAGAATCCACTATGACTCCTATCTCCTTCTCCTAAGGTGTACTCTTGATTTTCAGACCACCCATTATGTAGTCAAACCTATCTTTTTTACTTCCTATGTGTAATACTTTACATTTACTGACATTAATCTTTAATTGCCACAAATCTGCCCAAGCCTGTATGCTATCCAAGTCTTTCTCTAATGATATAACGGATTTCAAATTATCTGCTAATCCACCTATCTTAGTATGATCTGCAAACTTAACCAGGTTGTTACTTATATTTTTATCTAAATCATTTGTATATATTAAAAATATATAGCACTGACCCCTGTGGAACACCATTCTTAACATCGAACAGAGCTGACCATTCAGCCAATCTGGGCAATTGTGGGAGAAGGGCCTTAGAATGATAGGTGACCAACAACCTAATGATCACTCTGGCTGAGCTCCAGAGAACTTGTGCGGAAATGGGAGAAACTTCCAGAAGCACATCCATCATGGCACTACTCCACCGATCAGGACTTTAGGGTAGAAGGGCCAGACAGAAGCCTCTCTTCATTAAAAGACACATGGAAGCCCATGCAGAGTTTGTAAAAAGGCACCTGAAGGACTCTCACATTGTGAGAAAAAAACATTCTGTCGCCTGGTGAAACCAGGATCAGCGTCAACACCTGTGCAAAATCAGTCCAACAAGTTTGGACAGGACAGTGCTTGACCCCCACAAAGCTGCAGTGCAGCAAGGAATATCTGCATGAAGTATGCACCGTCATCTGGCCCCTATCGGGTTTTCTGGGCCATCATCTAAAGTCCACTTCATAGAATTGCCTCTATTATATTGTATGTTGAGCCTAGTGGGGCGGGGCCTCCCAGTGCTGCCATCATCAGCCCTATTTAAAGGTTGCACAGGTCCCAGGCGTTGAGTTATTCTCTGTGTCTGTTGTTCCCTTCTCCTATTTTCTCTTTAATTATTTATTTAAAAGTTGTTTGGTTTTGTTAGTACTTAAAATGATACCTCATATTATTGGCCCTTGGCTGTGTTGATGACTCTATAAAGTTCTTGTTTTAAACTAAAATAAATGCCATTTAAGGCTTGTGGGCATCCTGAGGTGTACACCAGAAGATGAGGGCTAACAGCAGGTGGACTGTCATTCTGGAAAGTTAAAGTCACCAATGGGCCCATGTGAGATTCTTTGGATGTCATCAGGTGTCCCACTTTTATATTTCAGGTGTCACTACTACACACTTGCGGGGCATTATAACATTTTAATTTGTGTGATGTTTATCTTTTATAAGTGGCAGGTTGTGTGTTGATGGCATCGTCCTTTGTTTAGTGTGGTCATTAGGATGCTGAATGTTGTTGTTTTTATGACATTTTCATTTCTAGTCTTAGGTTTTAACTTTGATTTCATACTCAGAAATTCCAAGTTTTGTTTGGTGGATGTGATTTAGTTGCTGATCTCCTGTCCCTTTTTGCATCACCCAGACCTCATCCCTACTGCACTATTTCATTATTTTCCATATTGAATCTTCTCTGCATATGGAAAGATCTCAATGGTTCAACGCACATGCTCTGAAATGTAACATCATGGGTTTGCATGGTCGTTATTGTTACATGTACTGAATATTTTGAAATTCATCCCTGCATGGGGTAATCAACATGCAACATATCTTCATTGATTAGTAAGTAGAATAACCTAACCTTGAAAATTCTCTCTTCCCTACCTGAAATATCTCAGAATATATTTGACATAACCTGGCAGCAATTAATTACATACCAAAGAACAAATTATATAACAAATATGACATTACGGAAATATTTTTCTTGTTTTTGTTGAGCCTGTCTGTTGCTATGGATGTGATTGGTACTGTGTATATAAGCAGATTTACACCATAGCATGCAGCAAGATCTTCGACTTAACAATTCAACTTGTGACTTAATTGTCATCTGGAAAACTTAAAGGAGAATGACTATTTATAAATGTATTGGTCATCTTGATTGTTAAATATGAAGGTCCCACAAGATCCTCATAAAAAGAATACAGACGTAACAAGACCTGCTTGACAATACTGAAATGCCAGGCATTATAATTAGAAGCTCCATCTGCCGTCTCACACCTCCAACTAAAATAATATAAATCCTGCCATTATTTTCATAGCTCTGCTCTGATAAGGACATGTCCTTCTAATAATGTGCTGTGACTTAATTTCTTGTGAAGGTGAAAATCTGCCTAGGTGACATTCACACGTAACTTCAACGTGGATATGGGGATACTTGGGTATTCTAAACCTTAACAGGCCCTTAACCTGCAATTGCTCTATCCTTGGTATGAAATTAACCTGAATCCAGGTTTGCAAGCAGGTCCTCCAACTTACAGGGAAAATTTGATGGTTGGTTACCGGGATTTGAACTCCAGCCACTGTAAAAAAGCCTCACCCTGTTCCACTCCATTCGAACTGGTGTGGTGCTGAGGTGTAAACCGTTGCACGGCTGCGCTCAGATCCTAATTTGGGATCCTGAGGTGGTTTGGCAATGGGCCGTATCAGTGTTCCCAACCCCTCTCTCTCTCTCTGCAATACCCAGCATACCACAATACCTAAACTTATTGAAACTCGCTATGAGTTGTGATAATTCTTTTAACTTAAAAAGCATTGTAGACTTGCCTAGCTTACTTTTAGCTTACTTTTATCCCCACTCTGGATCTTCGGCCCTGCCATCTTTGCTCGAGCTGTACCTCTGATAAGTTTTAACAGAACTCCTTAGGTGGCCGTGATCGCAGGGCTACCAACTAAGTGCAGGGTTATTTAATATATCCCACTTTACGTTCCTCAGAGTCGCTTACACTCTCAGATGTTGTAGACCTAAGGTAGTCTTCAGATCCTCAATGCTCTACCTGTGACATCTCTGAACTTCACAGTTCCTCAGAAAGGCAGCTCAGAAGAGCCGAAGCTCAGCTCTGCAATGACCGCAGCATATCCTAAATTTAAAAATCTATTAAAAAATCATAGCAATTTACAATAGGAAGCCATAGGACAAAACTTAACATTGATAATTAATAAAAATTATAATTAGTAAGAAAAATAAAGTTTATCAAAGTAAAAAAAAAGATAGAGTTACTGTAAAAAGGCTGCAATAAGATGTGGTGTCTCAAAGTAGGTGCCGGCAGGCCCGCCGCCAGAAATGTTTGGGCCCCAGACAACTGGGTACGTGTGGGTCCCTCTGCCTTCCCCTGGGTCCCCATATGCCAAAAAAAATCAAGTGTGAAGGGGCCCCCTTCCGTTAGGGCCCCGGACCAGAGTCCCGTTTGTCCACCCCTGGCGGCGGACCTGGTGCCAGGTAAACCTACCAAAAGGCACAATCATACAGTTGGCTAATTCAATAGTTCAGGGAAAATAATTATACTGCTCCTTAATCCTAATTCAAAAGGATTTATTTTTCTTCTGATGCCTCTTTTAGTGTCCAGCTGACATACATACTGAGGTTCATCTCTGCTCTCTTTTTCCTGTTTCCAGGTGGCTCAGCTCCCACTGCAGCTGGCAGATGCACGCTGGCACCACATCTGTGTGACCTGGACCATCCGGGATGGGGTCTGGCAAGCCTACCAGGATGGAGAACTGAAAGGAAAGGGGGAGAACCTGGCGCCTTGGCATCCTATCAAACCAGGAGGAGTGCTCATTCTGGGACAGGAACAGGTATCAAAGGCATTTGTATTTTATGTTTGTTTTCATTTAGTCTTTTCTGGAACAACAAATCTGATTTTAAATGTTTTATTTATGAATCAAATTCTTCTTTATATGCATCAACTATAACAATAGGTACAGTAGCTGGGGAAAAACACATCAACCTAAATTGAATAGCCATCTTATCAATATGAATATTTGCTCCTGTGTGGTTTTCATCTGCCCTCAGCTCAGACTGAGTTATGCAATTTACCAATTCATGTGCAATGCTGTGATGAAATATTGTGAAGAAGAATGCAACATTTTGAAATCTATCTATCTATCTATCTATCTATCTATCTATCTATCTATCTATC
>JANRMT010049829.1:11560263-11601901 GCA_026402145.1 Polypterus bichir lapradei
TGCTCACCTCGCTTATGTATGAGCAGCTAAGCGAGTTTCTCTCTTCTTGGAGTTTTCACTTTGGTGACAGAGTCACTTTCTTTGAGCTTCTTGCTGTAGCCTTGCACTTCTTGGCCAGACAGACAGACACACACACTTCAGAGCGTAGACGTTCATATATAAGAAATGCATAATCAGCATTAAAAAAAAATAAGAAATGAGCTGGTTCACCTTAAAAGATTTTTTAAAATCAACTCCTTTTTGAAGAACCCTGTGCTCTTTCATTTATGTCAATATTTTATCTCACT
This sequence comes from Polypterus bichir lapradei, assembly GCA_026402145.1. Taxonomy (NCBI): domain Eukaryota; kingdom Metazoa; phylum Chordata; class Cladistia; order Polypteriformes; family Polypteridae; genus Polypterus; species Polypterus bichir. The sequence goes on from JANRMT010049829.1 coordinate 11,560,551, forward strand.
GCCAATGATTCATTGCATGTGAGGGGTATATTAGACCTGCTGAATTCAATTTAGGGTCACAAGTGCCAGAGCCTATTCTAGTAGCACATGGGGCAGGGTAGGGAAACAGGCCCCCAAACAGGGTGCTAGTCCATCGAGGTTGGTGATGTGTAGTAATATAGTGGATACACATCGTTACTGGATGATCAGATGGAATTTGTGACTGGGAAACTCATATTTATCAACTGCCCAATAGCACATGAACACAGTCTGATCTCACCTCTGGTCTCCTCCGAAACACATCCAGGCCAGACATATTGCTACAGAACCTCAAGGGCTGTCTGCCCAGGGCGCCTTCTGGGAGGCACAGGTATTCTTGCCAGACTGTTGGCCCAAATTGTAATCAAAAGGTCCCATAACAGGGGTCCTTCATAACAGCGTCATGAAGTGTGGAATGATTAATCTTTTATTGTGCATCTCCCACTTTCCTTCTGTTTTTGCCACTTCCTTAGTATAATCTGAAGGACTCTCTTGCCTGTTTTGTCTGTCTGACATCTTTCTGCCGGTGCAGGTTAACATTGGCTAGATAAGAGTAATGGAGAGGAACACCATTTTAGTGGCTATACGTGCATCAGGTAACACAGACAAGGACAGAAAGGGGGGCAATACAATATGTTAAAAATAATATTCTGGCCTGCATAATCAAGGCAGAAGAAGAGAACGTGTCAGAATCACTCTGGGTTATGCTAGTAAGGAAGACTTTGAGAGATTTGGTGACTGGAGTGTACTATAGGCTGCCAGATTCTGATATTTCTGGTAATAACATATTATTTAATCAAATAAGAGACATGCAAAAAAAGGTTATACAGTACTGACAGAAGATTTTAAGTTTCCAAACATTCATTTGGAAGCCTCTATCTGAAACTCAAATGCTTTTCGGTTTTCTCGCCCAATTTGTTACCAGGCCGATGTGTTATGATGCTCGTCTAGATCTAATCTGTTTTGACAATAAAGACAGAATAATAAAAAACAGAAGTTATTGATTACTTAAGTAATAGTGATCACAACACTTTAAAATGTGAAAATCGCCTTTGAAAACGCACAAATACACATAAAAACACAGACTTGTAATTTGCGGAAGGCTGTGGATGAGGAATCATCTAGAAAACAAAATGGGAATGAAAAAGCTCAGCAACTTTAAGTGATAAGTGGGATCACTTAAAAGATATTCTGATCCAGGCTTAAAATAAGTATAGGACTGGATTGATACAATGATTTATCTAGTCACCTATATAAGGCACCCTGTGCCTTTTCAAAAAGACTTCCTCAGCTACATTTTTAACATTTTTATGGACATTTTACACAACCAGTGAAGCAAATCTTTAAATATAATTAACCATAACAGTAAAGAATCAGGCGTAACTTTCATCCCTCCATTAAACTGTTAGGGAAGCACCTGCTTTTAAATCATATTTAGTTTAGCTCTCCGTTTGTTCACTTTTTACAATTTCCATGGTCACCAGTGTCGCTGTGTCGAGATTTATACATTTGGGACTCAGAATCCAGGGCAGTTAAGTCCGACATGACCAGTGCCACTTAAGTCTGACTTTCGCGTACACAGTGACAGATAAAAAAAATCAAAGCTAACTATAGAAAAAAAAAAAGCCATGTGGAACATTAAATGGTTTTAAAGTCTCCGCCAAACAGTCAATCTATACAGGCGTTTTTGTAACCCCCTAAAAAAAGATTCCGGACTCGATAAAGGCCCCTGGGCGGGATTCAACGGGACGAAGGTAGACAGACAGATTTTCTATCCAAACATAAAGTGAAATTTCTGGTTCGCTTTCGGTTTTAGCCAATAATTGTAGAGTAGGGGCGGGGCCACTTCGTCGCTCGTGGTTGCTAAGGTTGGTACGTCTCCCTGACAACGAGGAACCGCAAGAACCCTGAAAAGATTTTGGCTGTAAACTTCGTTTGGTGAGGGTCGCTGCTGTGGATCAGTCATAGCATATTCTTTTTAAAATAATTTTCAGGTATGTACAACGGCCAGTTATGCTTTATTTATTTTTCGAAGTTATTTTTTTCTTAGCGGTGTGCATTGTTTTGAAGCGACTTTTCAATAATGTCGAGCTTTGTTTCTGAAGAAAGAGCAACACAAATATCAGAGTTAGTCCAGATGTTGTGTTTTTTTTTTTACATTATTGATTGTGATCGACTCGTTTGCAGGAAAGTCATTTAGAGATATGGGGAGTTTGAAAAAGTTTCTAGCATTTTGGTTCACCATTGTTTAGTTTGTTCGCTCGCAGGGGTATTTTTGGAATTCATCGCATTGTCCAAGTCTGCACTCTCAGACATGTTTGAACTTTAAATGAACATTTATTTAGTCCTTTTCCGGCAAACACATACACCAGTGTTTGAGACCAAACGTTCAATACTGACCCTCCACGAAAGGGGTGTAACTAGCAAAGCTTGTCACAGGTACTGTTGATGAAATCTAACTGGAATAAGATTATAAGAGGGTGGTAAATGATCTGCTGGATAAATCGGATCTGGATTCTTTTCACACATTTCAGAGATGATCATTTAGTGCGTTCAGGTTATTGCAATGCAATGAAGTAATTCTGTGACCTGCGCTGCACTAATTGCGAGGAAGTGTTATGGTGAGTTTCATGCGATTCATTAAAAACAAACTTTCCCTTTACCGTCTTTTCCATAGCCAAGTGCTGTAGGGACTGTTCGTTTTCTTTTTTCGCTGCACAAGTTTTGCATTCTCTTATCCCAACCCAATTCTCCAATACCAAGAGTGAACCAAACTGATTGGCCGATGTCATTTTTTTACGGGAGTAAAAAAAGTGTTCTGTTACTTTCCAAACAGCTGACGTAATGAACTAAGAGGTCGCCCGCATACTTGGATTTCCTAGGGCCCACTTGAATACACCAGCAGTATGAAACAGAACATGTCATATCGTGCACAGTATTTGTGCATGGTGATCCCTAGATCCTGGACAGATGGACTTCCGTGTCCGATCAACAACATGTTAAACAAGAATATATTTAAATTCCAAATTTCATCTTATTTTAAAAGAAAGCAAAAGGTTTGTCTCGGGTGATGAACTCCATACATTATCCAACCTGCTATCTCCAAACTACAGAGTCACGGGGGTCTGCTGGAGCCAATCCCAGCCAACGCAGGGCGGAAGGTAGGAAACAAACCCCGGGCAGGGTGCCAGCCCACCGCAGGGCACACACACTAGGGACAATTTAGGATCGCCAATCCATCTAACCTTCATGTCTTTGGACTGTGGGAGGAAACCAGAGCACCCGGAGGAAACCCACGAAGACATGGGGAGAACATGCAAACTCCACGCAGGGAGGACCCGGAAAGCGAACTCAAGTCTCCTTACTGCGAGGCAGCAGCGCTACCACTGCGCCACCGTGCCACCTGCTGATAAACTCCTTAGTATTATTTAAACCACTGATTGACATATTTACTTAGTATAATTAAACTAGCCTTATTAATTAGCTGTTCATTATATATGTAAGGGAATATATCTAATATCTTTAATGAAGAAAAAATATACTTTTTACATAGATAATTAGATACTTAATTGATCTCAGTGAAATAATTGCAGTTTTCTAGCACAGAATGTGCACATAATGAATTTAAGATAAAATGGCCAGGTAAATAGCATTAAATAAAATAGAATTTAATTCAGCTCATTAAAGTTGCATGGAAAAAAATGGCCTGAGCAAAAGAGATATTGCAGTATCTATTGTTAAAATGAAGCCTGTGCTAACGCCTCCTAGAGCTTTGTGCTGAAGGTATTCTGCTTTCTGTAAGAGCATACAGTAAATTTTGTCTACATTATGGCTATTGTGCCTACTTTTTATTTATTTATTTTTTTATTTGTGTTTTTGAGTTTTGAAAGATGTTAATTTTTTGGGATGGGTTGGTAGTATGTTGCACCATTTAGCATTGGTGGTTGTCAATTGAACTGCAAATTTAAATCTGCATAATAGAATCAAGAAAGCCACCATTGGCATACAGGATATAGGAGGATATCTGACATATACCTGACAGAATTTACACATTAGGGATCAAAAGATGCTGTATAAATCCAAAAGAGCAGTGAGGTTAAGTTACCAGTCCAACTACGGGATCACCCAGTCTTCATTTTATACAATGCTTTTCACATGGCGCTTTATGAAAAGGTGCCTTGAAATCGGTTAAGAATTTAATACCAGGTAATTCTTTGGATCACTAGCCATCAATAGGATTCCCGCTGTTGGGGTGGCTAGGGCTGCTGCCTCATGGCTCACACCCTGGAGAAAGACAGTATGGCAGAGGCGTAGTCACACCAAGTCGATTTAGTGCTGCCAAACGACCTCATCAGCAAGTTGGTGGGATTTGTGAGGAAACCTGAGACACTTAAGGAAAACTTATGCAGAGAGAATGTGCAAACTGAACACATTCGGTAAACGGGCCACAAATTTTAGATATTTGAATGAACTGACTGCACGATAAATTTTATTCTTAAAATTTTAAAGGAGGTCTCATTGTTGAACTTAAAGAGAATGCCTGTGCTCAAGTGTATTCTTTTCTAAGTTCTGCAGTCCTCCTTTAGAATTCTCCCCTTGTGGGTTTATCTTTACGTACCTCAGTTACAGATCCCACAGGTTGGGTTGTCTGCCTGTTTTAAATTGGCTCAGTTCGGCTACGTTGGAGGCATTCTGACTTGTACCCTATGTAGGATGCTGCTGGAGTGGGCTTGGAATAAAGAGATTGGGAAAAATGAATTGGTGTATTTCTTTGGGCCCCAAAAGAATTCTGATCTGACTTCAGCATGCCATGAGAAAAAAAAATCCAGCCACTCCATCATGTGTAGTCTTTCTGTTACCATGTCACGTACTCCTCCGTCACTGCAAGTTTCAGACCGTGCAGCCCGATAGTGTTTCAGAGTAAATTTGATTCTTAAAATGTTTTTAAAAAAAAAAAAAAAAAGTTTTTTATTCTATTTTGCAATATTACAACATGTTTTATTATTCACCCATCCATTTTCTAAATGACTTATACAGTCCTGGGTCATATGGAGCTGGTACACTTTTGTTGCATAAGATGGCAGCCAGCCCAGAACTGGGCTCCAGTCCATCACAGGGTACAATCTGTATTTTAATATAACATAATGTTCTTAAACCTACAGTACGTAATGCAATCCAAGGATGCGGTGAGCTGGAGCCAACCCCAACTGCAACCCTGGATGGATTGCATATCCATTGGGAAAATCCTCTAATATAACTTTCTTAGACTTGGTGAGCCCCAATTCATAGTTGTAGGGTGCAAGAATATAACCTGGCAGCACTGGATGTATCCCGGCATGCCAGCCCTTCACATGGTTTGTACTGCAGTTGCAAGTTGCATGCCCACATCAAGGTGAAAGTGAAGCTGAAGCTTGCATGTGCCATGTCGCTGTGTGCCTTGGCTGGATTCTTTTTTTTTTTTTTTCATGTACTGCTACATTTATCTGAGTCATTGCTGTGAACGCACCTTTAGCATATTTTTAGAAGATCTGTTAAATTTTCTGTGCATGTGTATATGGGGAGATAGAGGTGTCGGTTTTTTTTTTTTTTGTTGTTGTTTGATAAAAATCACGAGTTCATGTGCTTATTTCAGTAGACTGTAGGATGGCCGAGCCGACAGAGCCAAAAAAAGAAGAGGCGGATTACAAGAGAGTGCACAGCTTCCCTCTCATTCGGGTAAGTGGTCACGCCACTGGACAAAGGAGGGCTTGCTGGCCCACTTTGGATTGTGTTTCTCAGTTGCACAGTAGAGTGAACGGTTTACTGCTGGACATCACTAACCCCTAAACCCCTCCCCCCCAATACCCCCCCAACACACACACACACACATACTCTCTCTGTCTGTCTCTTTCTGTCTCTCTCTTTTTACATGTCTCACTCTCTTTGTGTGTGTTACTCTCTCTCTCTCTGTCTCTCTTTCTCTATCTCTCTCTCTCTTTCTATGTCTCTTTCTGTGTCTCTTTCTTTTTACGTGTGTGTCTCTCTTTCTGTCTTTCTTTCTCTCTCTCTCTGTTTCTCTCTCTTTCTGTCTCTGTCTCTGTCTCTGCGTCTCTCTCTATGTCTCTTTCTGTCTCTCTCTCTCTCTATGTCTCTTTCTGTGTCTCTCTCTTTCTTTTTACGTGTGTCTCTCTCTCTGTCTCTCTCTCTGTCTCTCTCTATGTCTCTTTCTCTCTCTCTCTCTTTCTCTGTCTCTTTCTGTCTCTCTCTGTCTCTGTCTCTCTTTCTCTCTCTCTCTCTTTCTCTGTCTCTTTCTGTCTCTCTCTCTCTCTCTGTCTCATGCTTTTTGAGGTAGTTTTATTGTCTTTCCCATTCTGGTCCTTTGCACAAAGTGTGACTGTAATAGAGGTGGCACAGTACTGGACAAAGGAGGGCTTGCTGGCCCACTTTGGATTGTGTTTTTTCAGTTGCACAGTAGAGTGCACAGTTTATGGATGGACACCTCCCCATCTCTCCCTCTCTCTCTCTCTCTTTTTCACTCTTTCTGTCTCTCTCTCTCTCTCTCTCTCATGCTTTTTAAGGTAGTTTTGTTGTCTTCCCCATTCTAGTCATTTGGACTGTAATAGAGGTTGTACAGCACTGGACATGAGCCCAGTAAGAAGGATCAGATCATATTCTTTCATGGGTCAGCATAAAATCTAATCTTCCTTTTACTGAAGTTTCTGTTTCTTTCTAACAATCTTGACTTTCATCTACTTTGGACTACTGTATAACTTTGTCAGAATGCATTGTCATGGTCTTGTTCTCCAGAAGTCATCTGTCTATCCATCCATTTTAAAAACTGCATAATCCAGTTCAGAGTCACAGGTCGCTTGATCTTATCACGGCAGCAAGACAGAAAATAATCCATTCCATCTCCCTGTATAGAGAGCATACCAATTCAGAGGTGTCAGTCAGCCTAAGCTGCATATCTTTGGGATTTGAGAGAGCAGCTCCTCCCCGTGTCTTCATGGATAGTCCTCTGAGTACTCTGATCATTAAGTATCTCTGGCTAAATGAATTTTTTCACTTTATACTGGTGTGTAGACTGGCTCATTGTCCATGTGTAGTTTTTGTCTTGCTGGGATATGTCCAACTGATGACAAAGTGGATGATCATGTGAAAATGCTCCATGTATCCATTTTTCCAATCTGAATATTGTCTTTCAGAACTACAGCTGGCCTGTCTCAGCAGAATCTGGCTCAAGGTGGAAAGAGTGAGATACCCATACATTTTTGAGTAACCTGAACTAGTGTGGTGCTGAGGTATCACCCATTGCATGGCTGCACTCGGGTCCTAATCTGGGATCCTGAGTTGGTTTGTCATGTGGTGGGTGCGGCAATGTGCTGTATCAGTGTGGGCTCCTAACCTCTCTCTCTCGCACACTAGTATGCTCACCTTCCACCAGTTTAAGAAATGCCAATAAATTCGGCATGTGTGTCTTTAATAGTTGAGAGAATGACTTTATTCCCGAAGAACAGCAACACAGATGTGGGGAGAAAGAGCAAAGCCCATGAAGGAGATGAGCAGGCAGGGATTTGGTCAAACTCTGAAGCAGCTCTCACTTCAGTACCACGTTGACACCCATGTGAAGTTCAGTGTAAACTAATTCTGTGTTTTTTTTTTTTTTTTTTTTTACTACTTTACCTTCATACGTACAGTGAGTGTTTTTTTTAGGTTCCAAATTTGTAAAAATATCACCCATCCTAATGAATTCAAAGTTCTCCTTTGACATGCAGATTTTGGGCTTAGGATTTGATGTAAGCAGCATAAGTTGATGCATATACCCTGTGTTGCATCAACAAGATACGCTGCTGATGGTGGTACTATAGTGGTGTGGGGAACACCTAAGGCCACCAAATACAAGTTTTAGTGGAACAGTATGGCCTAAGCAATGTTGCTTTTTACATGAATCTCTTAATTGCCACTTAATTATTATTTTTCCAATAATTAATATGCCAAGTCCCAAAACATGCATCATCTTAAGCTTGTTCCATGAACATGCCAGCAATTTCAGCTTGTTCCAAAAGACTACACAGTCCCCAAATCTCACTTCAGTAGAGCACTTTTGCAGTGAAGTTGACATTTTTGCAAATTCTTTAGTCAAACTGTGTGATGGCTGGAATCCCTAAGGGATATCTCCAGCACCTTGTCAAATCCATGACTCAATTAAACTGAGGTTTAGAGGCAACAGGGACGTTATACTTGATACAAGATAAGTAGACCTAATAAAGTAGTTATTGAGTGAATACCTTAGATTATATATAATATACATAATATATATGTACACACACACTCTACGGGGTTCCCCCCTGCTCGATTTGCTTTTCATCCACTTCGCGTCTTTGCCGCTCGCATTGTGAAGAGGGGGGCTGAACGCACCCCAAGGACATGCGGTCGCTCCTCTGAAACCCCCTCTTAAACAGTGATACAATGGGAAACAAATAGTTTTTTTTTTTACCTCCTCTTTACTCGATCAGCTGCTGGCTTGCTGCTGCTGCCATGCTGTGTGATCTGTATCTCGCTTGGTGCTTTGAACATTCAAAAGCCTGTACAGCAGCTGTCCTACTCTTTGTCTTTTATTTCCGGCCCTGGGCGTGGTTAAATCTTTTGGCACAAAGTCTTATCTCAGGGGACGTGAGTTCTTGATATTTTTTAGTTTATAATTTAAAAACGGAATAAGAATCTGAAAATTTAACAACATCACATTAAAATTCGATAAATTCTGAAAAGAATGATACCAAACATATACATGTAGGTTTTAAAATAAACCTGATTTAAAGCGTGACATAAAAATGTCACCGTTGCACTTTTAGGTTTAGGATTTTATATATATAAAATAAAATATAAAATATGTAAGGCTCAAAATGTGGACATTATCTTCGATATGGTAACTCTGAGGCCAATTTGACCAATTTCTGTGTGTCAGTTTTGAAATCCATGAAGGCACTAAATGAAAATTTAATCACTCAGTTGGAATGAAACTTGGCCCATCTTTTTAACATTGCAAAAAGCTAGGAAGCCTACTAATTTTGACCAACATCACCCCAGTAGGTTCTGTACCTCTGTATAGGCCCATGTAGTAGTGAAACAGGACAAACTTTAAAAATTAATAAACAAAAAGGTATCACTAGCTAAGCGGAGGCAAGGTACACTCCAAAACGCAGAGGTAGACCGACTTCCCACTCCTGACGTCATGCTTCACCCCTCCCCTTGGCCCGCAGCCTCTATTTCAGATTAGCGTGAATATATCGCTCCTGCAAGCTAACTATGATTCTTAGCACGATGACAGAAGTCACAAAATCAACCGGAATGTTCAAGCAAATTCTAGAAAAAAACCCAATCTAAACCTGTTAAGTAGTTCTCTCGTTCACTAGCTAAGCGAATGTGAGATGTCCCTCGAGGCTGGCGCTTGAGTGAGGAGGGCCTCGTCCCCTCTCCACTCAGCCTGTTGAGTCTTTCTTAGATTCACACAAATAAGTCGGTACCGCAAGCGAACTATGATACTTAGCGCAATGAGAGAAGTCGCAAAACCAACTGGAATGTTCAAGCAAATTATACAAAAAAACCCCGATCTAAATCCGTTAAGTAGCTCTCTCGTGAAAAGCGAGCACACACAGACAGACGAACATTGGATATATATATCTCATATATATTATAGAGAGAGAGAGAGATGGTATCTGCAGTTAAATAGTCTATACAGGAAAACTGTTGTGCTGGGGTGAAATTTTTTTAAAAATTGCAGTTTTATGTAAGGGATGTCATGTGCTAGAGACATCCGATGTTCTTTTTTTAGGCTTCAGCACTCCCTCGACCCTGAATTGGATTTAGCAGGTTTGAGAGTGTTACATTTTGTTATGCTAAAACCATTTGCCAATTAGGGAGGCATAAAGTGTACATGCTGCTCACTGTAGACATTGTTTTTTTTTTTTTAAATTGCAGTGTAATCAGATTTTAAAATGGTTTCAGTTTTAAAAATGGCACAGTAACCATGAAATGCAAGGCTCAGCTGTCATGAGATTCATTAGAGTTTGTGCCAAAGCGAAAACAGGCTTTGGATTTGGGGATGGGGGCAGTGCTTTGGTTGGTTGCTATAATATACCAGCTTTTATATATAACACTACAGGCAGGGTAAAATAGAAATAAAAAAGAATTCTATCATGTTTCTGTGAGATGGTATACAGTATTATTGGTGTAGTGGCTGCCTCACAGCTTCAAAGTTGTGGGTTTTAATCTCAGGCAGGTAACTGTCCTTGTGAAATCTGCATGTTCTTATTGTGTCCAGGAGAGTTTTTCTTGGGAAATTCAGATTTTTCTCCCATTTACCAAAGACATGTCGGGTTCTTTGGAAGCTAAAAGGTCACCCCTGTTTAAGTGAATCTCAGTCCCGGGTTGGTTCAAGTCCTTCATCCAGCACCATGGCCATGAAATTGCAAGAAAGGTTTTCAAAATGGATGCGTGAATGGATTTCAATGTCATTTTTGTCATATTTCAATGTGTTATGAATGTTTGATTTCTCCTGCCTGTCATGTTAGACTCTATTCAAGTAATATAGTAAGACTTTTAAAATTTGATGAATTTACTGTGGTGTTCTCTCCGAAGATAAAATTTTGAAGAAAATATCAAGATGTCAGATTTTGGTTTGCAAGTTTGCTTTCCTGACAATTGCAGGTTAATTAATTCCTGAGTTTCCTCATCTTTTCTGAGTTCATCTGAGTACTTGGTCACCACAGACACCCATCATGGCACAAACTTTGTTATCTCTGTTCTACATGAAAATGTGAGATTAAAATTGTCAGTACAATCTACATTGGGTATATAACATATTTATTTAAAAAAAAAAAGATAATTTTTAGGTGTATTTTTTCATCCCTTCCAGTTACTAGACTAGTGGGTTTGGAGGTGAAGATTTAGGAAGTGCTTTTCTGTGTTTTTGTTGGTGAGTGGACTTGACACCTCACAAAGTATTAACAGACCGTCCCCCATGTTGGTAGGCCCAGTAAGACATAAAAAGTTTTAATTTGTCCCCTTTTTCTGTTCTGTTATCATACCTTTGTTATAAACCCCAATTTTTAAATAATGTTAGCCTCCTCGCTCATTACATTATTTGAGTTTGTGGATGATTCACAAGTTCCTTCTATAGTGATACATAAAATATAAAGTTGGTGTGGTGGTGCAGTGGTTAGCACTGTCCTGAGTTCCAGTCACACCTCTGGTTGTTGTCTGTGAGGGTGTGCAGGTTTTCCTCCAACCTCTCTAAAGACGTGCATGTCAGGTTAACTCTGTGATTTCATAGTGGCCCCAGTGTTATCGTCCTTGGTATGATGTTAAACTGCATCCGGCCCTGCAAGCGGTCCTCCAAATTGCAGGGAAATCATGGGGGTTGGTGGTAAGACTGGAAGTCCAGCCAGCGGAAAAAAAAACTTCACACAGCTATGAGACAACAGAAAGGACTCCTCTGCTGCAGCTGTGGAAGGCTGCTTGCATCATGAAGGGGATAGGGGATGGGGGAAAGCCCTCGGGGAACCCCATCCCTGAAAGAATCAAAACTGTTGGAGAGCCAATGGGGTCAGGCCTATTGGAGATCAGACTGGTGTGGTGCTGAGGCGTCGCCTGCTGCATGGCAGCACTTGGGTCTTAAGATCCTGAGCTGTTTCGTCATGTGGTGGGTGTGGCAGTGCATGCTCCCCAACCTGACCTGACCTGACCTGACTTGTGTTAATGTGAATTGACCCTGCCCAGCAATGAGCTAAGGTGTTTCTTGCCTTGCATCTTGTGCTGTTGCAAATGTTTCCAGCTCCCTGTGAGCTGGAAAGGTATAGTGCACGTGTATTAGTAATTACAGGGAAAGTCTTCTGACAAGTTCAGAATTTAGACTTTTGAACAGGTCTGCACTTTTTAGGCCTCCCCGAATGCAGTTTTACCACTTCCAGTGACTTGTCAGTGTATATGTGGTTCAGAGTGAGGTTCCATGAACAGGATAATTCAAAAGCAAATAGCTCAGTTTGAAAGGATCACAGCCCAGTTATTAGTTTTGCCAGATGTTAGAAGCCTATTGGTTTTGAGCAAAATTGCTGCAGTAGATGCACTATAGAGAGAATGATTGTGTTTTTGGTGCACACTCGGCTCAGGAGAAAGCGGGTTTAGAAAATGGATTGATGGACTGTAAGATTTTATTGCTAAAGGTAAAGCTTTATGTGGGGAAGTCATGTGCTGAGCATATAAATAGTGTATTTATTTATTGTTTTAACCTCTGCAGCACACAGACATGCCAGAAGAAATGAGGGTGGAAACAATGGAACTGTGCGTCACTGCCTGTGAAAAATTTGCTACAAACAATGAGGTAAACCTCCATTTTGTCTGTAGGGCATTCAATTAATTTATTTTATGTTAGTTTGTTACCATGTATAACTAAAGTGATTCACATTAGTTATTGTAATACTGAATATGACGTAAATGGGATTGTAGGGGGTCAGGTTTGCAAAATGAACACTTTAGAGCATACACACTTATTTGAACTGTTACATTTCTTAAATCCACTGTGATAAGTCAACCACTCTAGGCATCGTAAAAGTTTGGGGCAGCCACTCATATATTATAACCCAGCTGCAAAACTTTAAGTATTTGAACAAGGGTGTTCGCAAGATCGAGTCCAAATCAGAACTTTCAGACTGGAGGTAAGCTGGCGGCTTTAAAGGCCCATAGAGGAAGTGATGTCATCGGGGCCCGAACTGGAAGTGATGTCATCTCTGGTGCTGGAAGTTGGTGGGATTTCCTGGGACTGACCTGCAAGGAACTGAGAAAGACAGTCAGTACACCCTGCCACCCCCTGGTCTGGTGTAGTATTAGCATTACTCAAGCCCTATAGCTGCCTCCTATTCGCATGTGTGTGACACCACATCATTCAGTTCAGCAGCAGGGAACAAACCCAGGATGTGACAACCGCCCATTGCAGAACACGCTCTCGGGCACATGCATAGTTTGTCACATTGGGTTGATTCAGAGTCTCTATTTAACCTGACATGTCCATCTTTGGGATGTGGGTAGAAGAAATGGACTATCCAAAAAAATAAATCTCTCAAAGACGAGGAGAGAGTATACTCTATCTCTTTAGCCAGACGGTGTCCTATCTGTAATTTGAACTCAGCATCCTGAAACTGGAGAAGTTTATTGACACGTTTAAAATGCAAGATTTTCTAATATTTAGCTTTTAGGTGTAGAAATCATCTGAACACATCACAACTTTATACTTTCAGAGCACATTTGCATCATTTTGCCTGCAAGGATACAGGCTTGAGTTATTGCTCAAATGCAATGTTCAGGGCTGGAGTCTGCCTTAAACCTGGTAATTTAAACTTAGGTTTAGCCCCATAACCATTACTCTCAACATGATTAAGAGGTTCGAAACTATTATGTTGTCACATTACAATATGTAACTGATCATCCGATTCTTGACAATAATTTAAATAAAACAGAAAGAGAAAAGCAGGGAAAACAAAGATTGGAAATGTATGTATGTATCTTAAATGTACATAATAATAATTACAATAATACTTGACACTGGCCATATCGTCCCATTTATCAAAACACAATATTTGAGAATGATAAAACAATGGTATTTAAAGGAACTCTTCTTGTCTTTGATGCTGTTACTAAAGTGGTGGACAATCCCGCACCTCTACTGACAACAGGCTGCAGATAACACTCAACTTCATGCCCTAGTTTTATTTTCTCTTTACTCACTTAACATGCTACAGAACTTTCCAAAGTTCCTACTCTACTGAAGTACATACCCATCGATGCTTACTTGTTATGTTATCAAATTATGGCAAATCAAAGATGACCATAAAAACGTCAACGAAACTCGAGTGGTCTGTAGAGAGCCCTGAACTTTAACCCTTTTGAACATCTTTGGGATCAATTGGAATGCAGATTGCAAGCCAGGTTTTCCTGTTCAACATCAGTACCTGACTTCACAGATGCTCTTTTGGCTGAATGGACACACATTCTCACAGACACAGATCAGAATCTTCTGCAAAGCCTTCCCAGAAGAGCAGTAGCTGTTATAGCAGCAAAGGCTAGCCAATTATATATTAATACTCATGGTTTTGGAATGGGATTTCCAACATGCTCTCACATAGGTGTGATGGTCAGATGTCTACAAACATTTGGCCATATAGTGTATGGTGAAAAATAAATAAAACTGGGATTTAGGAGAACAATAGAAAATATTAGAAAGGCCCAAAGCAAAATATTTATGAGGGTGAAATACATGAGATGCGGAAATCTGAAATATATACATTGATGATTTGGATTTTTATAAGCAAAAGTGATGTTCTTAAAAATCGGGTCCCAACTAAGAGGAATAGACAGTTATATATCTCATTCCCAGACTGACTTACTGGTCAAGGGCTTGAAGGCAGCCTTGCATAAAAATCGGGAGTTGTCTCCCCTAGACTTTCTCGTATACACAGATATGGGGATGGATATTTGAGGAATAGACCGCAAGACAGTGATGATAGTTTTATATTATGTACATCAAAGAACCATCAACAACAAATCAAGTTAATAACATATTGAACATTTATTATAAAAGTAAAGTTGAATAAATCGGACTCTGTAGCTGCATGAATAAAAGGTAAAGTACCACTTCCAGTTCGCGGAAATAGCCCAAAAGTTGACAGAAATCTACATTTTGTACCTAATACTTGTATGCAAAATTTGGTTGACCTAAGTGGAAGTGTACTCAAGTTATCGTGTTTATACATACAGACACACAGACATAATTCTAAAAATGGTCTCGGATTCGGGGAGGTCTAAAATGTCAAGATTCATCAGAATCTCAAAATGGAATTTTTGGAGGATTCCAGTAGTTTCCCTATACTTCATATAACATTAACCACTGATAAAAAGCCAAAAGAAGTGAAGAAAAAGTTAATGTTTACACTAAGCAAAGAGTAACGAAAGAGGAAGTTGGACTATGACTAGGAATGGATGTAGATTTGCAATTAGTGGCAGAATGAAATAAGAAGCCCTTATAATTGAGTTCACATTCAAAAAAGTCGGGAGTGGCTTCCCCTAGACATTCTCATATACTCAGATATGGAGATGGATATTTGAGGAGTAAACCGCAAGACAATTATTATATTTTTATATTATGTACATTAAAGAACCATCACAAACAAATCAAAATAAGTTAATAATATATTGAACAGTTATTATAAATGTAAAGTTGAATAAATCGGACTCTGCAGCTGAATGAATAAAAGGTAAAGTACCACTTCCGGTTAGCGGAAATAGCCAAAATATTGATAGAAATCTACGTTTTATACCTAATATTTGCTTGCAAAATTTAGTTGACCTAAGTGAAAATGTGCTCAGGTTATCACGTTTATACACACACACACACATAATCCCAAAAATGGTATTTTCGGACTTAAGGAAGTCTTAAGTTGTCGAAATTCATCAAAATCTAGAAATGGAATTTTTGGACGATTGCAATACTTCAAAATATCACCAAGTATAATAATCCTGTGCTGTGACTAGCAGGGGTTTTTGAGTTCCAATAACACACCATTCACTGTTGTTCCTTTCTTATAGACTTGAGACATAAAGATTCTGGCTCTGACCTACAGTGAATGGTAATTATAACAATGCTCACCTTGCTTAAGCTCTCTTTGTTAATGGGATGATCAGCGGTCTGGGTACCTCCTCTAAAACATTACCATCCCTCCCTTAAAAGTGGTGCAAATGAAGGACGACACTGAAGTTCAGAGGCCAGTTAATCCGGTAATTGCTTCGGCAGAAGGTTAGTTCACAGTTCGACGGAACAAAGCACTTCAGAACTCACAGTGAATACATGGGGTGTTTATAAACTCTCTTACAATCATCAAAATTTGTGATTGGCTCAGCGGGAAGTGGGATGACTTGCAGCATTTTTAGGATTGGTATTAGTTAGTTACAAAGCAAAGTTCCCTATCTGAAAAACAAGAACCTTCTACCCCAAACTGAAGGAAATCATTGTAAATTTAATTTGAGCTGTATCTCATTTTACTTTCTTCATCCTGCAGAAAGAATTGCTTTATTATGACTTAAATTCCTGTTCATCACCCCCTTCCTGACATCCTGCTATATACAAAAGTAAAAAAATTCTGAGACCATAGTAGAACAATAATAATTATCTCTGTAAACGGTAAATAATGCTTCATTTACAAATAACATAACATTTGGTGCTGTGATAAGAATTAGACAAAGACATCATAAAGATTTTGAGTAGCCATCCGTATATTGTTTTCCTGGCTACAAAAGTTGAGTTTTTAGGAGCATGATGTGCATAGAACAAAGTCCAAAAGAGAACTGATTATCATAGATCAAAATGGAGGCGTTAAAGGCCCATACAGGAAGTGATGTCAGCAAAAGGGCTGGAATCGGAAGTGATGTCTTCTGGACCGGATGTGATGTCAGCAAAGGGCCCGTCACCGGAAGTGATATTTTCTGGTTCGGAAGTGATGTCAGCAAAGGGGTTGACACTGGAAGTGATGTCTTCTGAGGTGCCAGAACCTTGCAGGATTTCCCGGGAAGTTTCTGTAGGGAACTGAGAAAGACAGTCAGCACACTCTGCCGCCCCCTGGTCGGATGTTTTATTACAATTACTCAGGCCCTTTAGTTGCCTCCTACTTGCACGTGTGTGATAGTGCATTTACATGTGATTTAATAACCTGGTTATTCACAGAGACCTAGTTTTCAAAAATACCATGTAAGCCCTTATTCTGATTAGAGAAACCAAGTTATTAGTTTCTGAGAAACCAGGTTAACAGACGCAGATTTCTACATAAGTAGTAACCTGGTTATTCGGCCGTGTAAACACTTACGTGGGCTACTCTTAAGGATTTTGTTCTCTTCACAGTATTACACTCTGCGAAGTGAGTACTCAGGACTCAGTACTTTCAGTAGTCACCATGTTTCTGTTGATGAGCTGAATGTACTTTGCTAAGATGAGCATTAGAATCTCCAGGGACAAAGGGTCCATGTTTATTTTCAGATTCATGGCAGCCAATGATGATGTTAAACTCTTTTTTTAATTTTTTAAGTTTAATGATGTTGGAACGTTTGGGCAAGAAAGGACTGCATAGGCGTACTCGCACATGTAGGTTTTTAAGAAATCGTGTTTCTCCCCCTAATAGGGTTGCACATCTTATCTCAGTTTTGAGCTTGCATGGAAACGCACTTATTATCAGAGCCACTTAATCCATATTCAGATTGTCAGGTGGGCAGAGCCTTTCCAAGTGGTTTGGGTACAAGGCAGAATTCAGCCCTCTTGCACAAATCCACAAAGGGCCAATTTAGAGTCAGTGATTATTTTAGCATACTCATCTTTGGGATGAAAATGGAGAACCCAGAGAAAAATGCACACAGAGATGGGAAAAGAAGCACACTTTAGACAGAGGGTAGCCATGGGCAGGGTTTAAAACCAGGGTGCTAAATCTACAACACTTTCTATTGTATTATATTTTTACATTGGAAACCACAGGTAAGGATCCCATTCTTGGGATTGTGAACTGTTGTACACTTTAGATAACTGAGAAACTATAGGATACATGGAGAAAATGGTGCTGCTTGACTGTAGTGTTGTCATAGAGATTTAAGTTTGATATTATGTGAACTACTTACGACCACATTTAAAAATGCTTGGCTCATTCTGTTGGTTTCCATGACTTCATGAAGAGGCTTCAGTAACTGAAAGAGGAATGAATATGCGTTGAGGCATAATTGACGAAAGAATGAGTGTATTTAAAAAAAAAAAAAAAACGCTTATTAGATTCTCAATCTAGCACCCTCCATTTACCATCTATTTGGAATTGTAAAAGCCCAGATATAAGAGTGACACTACAAGCGAACAGAGGCAATCCAGCAGGCTGTATGTCAGTGTTTCTGGGTGGCTGGAATGACGTTCTTCCATAAGCTTTCTTCATGCTATGAAAGCAATGGGGAAAATGTATCCAAAAAAATGGTTGTATTGCAGAAAAAAAGTAAGGTGTGTACATTAAGATATTCTACTTGGGTTTTCAAGCATCAAAACTTCCAATTGTTAAAAAATGGTTTCTCATTCATTTTGGTATGACCCTCCTACTTAGCCTTTTTGTAATATATACAACTTTATGACCATTATAATTAAAGAACACAGAAATGCAAAAATGGTTGGGATTCCAAAATGAACAAAACCCTGCTTATTGCTGTTGGGTGATGTTAAGAAAGAAAAAAAAAAAAAAAATCATTATCATCATCAAGAACTTGTGCTTCAGTCGCAGAACTGTGCCTCTGTCACTCAGTGGTCCAGATTGACAACACTGGAGTTGGTCTTCAGTGTTGTGTGTTCCAGGAACTCAAAGTGGTAGTGTTATCAGAGTGTGGGAGGTGGGCTTGCAGGCTCTCTTCTGGGTCGTCACAATTGTGGAAACTCATTTTAAAATTACACTCTTGATCTACTGGACTAATTCCCTTCATAATTTTATACACTTCAATCATGTCACCTCTTAATCTTCTTTTGCTTAAACTGAAAAGAGTCAGTTCTTTTAATCTTTCCTCATAATTCATTCCCCTTGGAGCCTTGAATCAGCCTACTCGCTCTTCTCTGGACCTTTTCTAGTGCTGCTATGTCCTTTTTGTAGCCTGGAGACCAAAACTGTACACAGAACTCCAGATGAGGCATTACCAGTATGTTATAAAGTTTCAGCAGAACCTCCTGTAACTTGTACTCCACACGTCATGCTATATAACCTAACATTCTGTTTGCCTTCTTAATGGCTTCTGAACACTGTCTGGAAGTCGATAGCTTAGAGTCCACTGTGACTCCTAAATCCTTCTCATAAGGTGTACTCTCGATTTTCTGACCGCCCATAGTGTATTCAGACTTAAAATTTTTACTTCCTATGTGTAATACTTTACATTTACCAACATTAAATTTCATCTGCCACAAATGTGCCCAAGCCTGTGTGCTGTCCAAGTTCTTCTGTAATGATATAACAGATTCCAAATTATCTGCTAACCCACCTGTCTTGGTATCATCAACAAACTTAACCAGCTTGTTACTTGTACCCTTATCTAAATCATTTGTATATATTAAAAACAGCAGCGGCCCCTGCACTGACCCCTGTGGAACACCGCTCTTAACATCGACCAATTCTGATAAGGTTCCTTGCACCATCACCCTCTCCTTCCTGTGTCTGAGCCAATTCTGCACCCATTACTTAAGCATTACAATAGAACGATGATTATACCTTAAAATATAACATTTTCTCTTAAGTGTTATATAAAAATAACAAAAAATGCATTTATCATAGTGAATAATTAAATAACAGCATTGGCTTTTAAGCATAAGCTCAGAAGGATGTGAGACTCAGACACATGCTTGGTGCACATTGGACCAGGGTTCAAATTCAACTCTGACACGTGTGCTCAGCAAAAGTAAAATGTTCACAAGTTCTGACAGGTGTTCATTTATTTTATAAGAAATATTTTCAAATCATCTGTGCAAAAACAAAGAATGTTAGAAAGCTAGTTCTGCTGTTGGAGAGTAATGCCCTTGGGTAGTGGGATCTTATGTTGCATTTGCATGCTGTTGGGCAGACGGTAAGTACAAGTTTCCAAGTTGGTACTTGCACATGAATACTCTATGAACTCGGGGCTATGGGTTGTAGCATCACACTGACTTTTCACCTTACTGAATTGTGTACAATAAAAACAAATTACATTTAGAGCGAAGTGATACATCTTTAATATGTTTAGTTTGCACTTTGTTTTCACGAAAAAATGTACAGTTTCTTTAATTTCTTATAATACAGGGCATGTAACAAATCCACAGCAACCTAGCATTTCTTTGGATAGTCTGACTGAAAGCTCACGTGAACGCACTGAATACTCCGATAGCACATGATTAGGCATTATAGTCTAATTAACTTATAATCTCTTAACAAAATTGTCTCCTCCTTTGTTAAATGTATGTTTTTTTGAAGATCTTTCTTGCCTATCTTGTGCCCCACACTACAACAACAACACCACTTATTTCTAGAGCACATTTTCATACAAATGTTGCAGCTCAAAGTGCTTTGCAAAATAAATAAAGAAAAAAACAATAAAATTAGGCAATACTAATTAACAAAGTATAAAGTAAGGTCTGATGGCCAGGGAGGACAGAGAAAACAAAAAAAAACTCTAGTTGGCTGGAGAAAGAAAACAAAATCTGCAGGGGTTCTGAGACCTCGAGACCACTCAGCCCCCCACTAAGCATTCTACCTACCATCAATGATCTCAATCAGTCCTCATGATTTTCAGGCTTCACATGGAAGAATTAGATAATGATGGTCATGTGGACCTCTGGCCTTCAATCCATCAGTGTAGGGTACTTTGATCAGGTGGTGGTGGCATAGAACGCCACCAGAGAAAACTGGAAAAAGAACAGCAGAGAAAGTAGGGGTTAGTATGGATTTTGGAGCCATGAAAAAAAAAAAATCAGATGGAGAAATCAGGGTTACAGTAAAATGAAGCTATGAGAAAGCCATGTTAAAGTAATGTGTTTTTAGCAGTTTTTTAAAGTGGTCCACCATATTAGCCTGGCGAATTCCTATTGGTAAGCTATTCCAGATTTTAGGTGCATAACAGCAGAAGGTCACCTCACCATTTCTTTTAAGTTTAGGACTTGGAATTATAAGCAGACACTCATTTGAAGATCTAAGGTTGCGATTTGGAGTGTAAGGTGAAAGGTATTCTGAGATATAGGATGGTCAGATTATTTAAGGCTTTGTAAACCATAAGCAGTATTTTAAAGTATTGACACAGGTAACCAGTGTAGTGACATCAAAACTGGAGAGATGTGTTCATACTTTCTTTTCCTAGATAAGATTCTGGCAGCTGCATTCTGCACTAGATTGATGTCTTTTTTGGGTGGTCCTGAGAGGAGTGCATTTGCAGTAATCTAGTCAACGAAAAACAAAAGTGTAAACTTATTTTTCAGTACCTTGCAAAGTTATAAGGGATCTAACTTTTGCTATATTTCTTAAGTGAAAAAATGCTGTCCTGGTAATTTGATTAATATGTAATTTAAGGTTTAAGTCAGAATCAATAATTACGAGTACCTCTAAATTCTTTACCTCTGTCTTGACTTTTAAGCCTAATGGGTCAACATTATTTCTAATAACATCATTATATCCATTTTCGCCAATCACTAAGATTTCTGATTTCTCCTTATTTAGTTTGAGAAAATTACTACTCATCCATTGAGATGCCCCAGGTGTTGATGGGATGTGATTAGCTTGCTTTTATGTCAATACTGCTTTTTTCCCTGGACAGGAAAAGTGTTTGGAATACACAGGGTCACAATCAGAGTCCAATAAATTTTGACCTACCAAAATTTGCTTTGATTTATTTACCTGTGGGCATTTGTGTCTCCCCAGAATGCTGCAAAGATGATCAAGGAGACGATGGACAAGAAGTTTGGGTCTTCGTGGCATGTAGTCATCGGGGAGGGCTTCGGCTTCGAAATTACCCATGAAGTCAAGAACTTGTTGTATATGTTCTTTGGAGGGAGCTTGGCAGTCTGCGTGTGGAAGTGCTCCTAGACAGTCAGACTGGACTCCTTTGTTGAACTCGTGCATATTTCCTACCCAAAACTATCCCTCAAATCTTTGTTTCCCTTCATTACCAGCAATGGTACTTTCTCTGTTTTTCTTATCCTTGACCTGATGGGAGATTCTACACCAGAAAGATGTTAAATGAGATGGATCATATGTCAGCTTATGCCATGAACCACTTTGTGACACACTTATGTGTGTGTGCATGATTAATGGGCACATCACACACATGAGCATAAGCTCAAGATTTTGCCCTGGAGGAAAAGATGATCAACTACTTCCCTTTTCAGCTTCATTATTTTCAGGCGTTTTGATAACAAGGGGATGAATGGTATTCTCTTCGAGCCACACTATCACCTTCTCTCTCTGTCTCTCTCCCCGTCTTCCTTCTCCTATCAACTATTAAATTATTAACTGTCAGACGTCTACAGCCAAGCGGCTGGTTACCTCATGAAGTCACAAGATGGCTGCGCAGTTTGGCTCTTTCTCCAAGAAACAAATTCCTTCTACCCAAATATTTTCCTTTCTTGTCCTTGGCTGCATGCCGAGCTTGTTGGTAAGGTGTAAGCCATTGATTGGATGCTGTCAGGGTAGGCTCCGCCCTTTTTGTAACAATTTGCCTTAATTTTAATGCATTCTGTCTTTTTGGATAGTGGTTTTATGATATTTTATTTTTCGGACATACTGTTTGTTAACAGTAAAATTAGCAGCATCGAAATTATTAGCCCATAGAATGTATTGAATGAAAAAGGGAAGGTTTGGAAGGGATGTGAACATTTGCAAAACTACCCCATGTTCCTTTTTGAAAACTAAGGGTCAGATTAGCCAGTTCATTTTATGAACTGTTTTACCAGCTCTTCCCATTATACCTGGCTTCCCAAGCCTGTAATAAAATGATAGCCAGACTCACCTAGAGCAGGCAACCTCAGAAATCAATTACCCTTTGTGTTAGATTTAATCAAATCTGCTTATCTAAATGAGATTTGTCCCCTGGGTCAAGAGGAATGGTCCCCTGGATTAACCTGCTTCCAGTGCGTTTGGAAACCAGAAGGTACAAGATGATTCTTAGTGGGGTAATCCTCCTGGGCACTTTTAATTTGATAACAAAGACCGCAAAGTCTACATCGTTGAAATGGTGGTGACTGGCACACCCTCAAGATTCCTTAACTTTGAAATAAGGATGACTGGCATAGCCTCAAACTCCTCATCTCTGAAATTGTGATGAATCTCAGAGTTTGCATCTTTTACGTGGTGATGACTGGCACACCCTCAAAGTACTCATCCTTATTTTAATGGGTGTGATGCCAAGTAGAGTTGAACACAATACTGGCCAAGATGTTCACAACATTTGGCCTCAGAAACCCTGCATCACCTCCTATGCAATTCCAGATCACTGCAGCCAACAGACCATGAGATGTGCCCACTGAGATTTCAACAATTGTGAACTCATGCCCAACCAAAGAGAGGCGTACAGGAAACTAATTCTAAACTGCAGGATTTTAGAAAATTTCATAGGGTAAGAATGTATGATCTAAACCCATGCTAGAGAAATGTGAAAGGGACTCCTGCTCTGTGCATGCATATGAAACATTCAGAACGATGACCCCACAAAGTGGTCTTGTCTTCCATTATCGGTGGTCGTACTCCATTACAACAACAATGCTCATGTTCGTTTTTTTTAATAAATACAGTATATATGTATAGTGTATATTTCAATTAAACTGATTGTGCTCTTTATTCATTTTTTTAATATTTCAGATTTTTCCAATTCCAGGTTGGCAGGTCAGAGCCAGTTCTTGCAGCACTGAGCACATGGTGGGTACAAACCCTGTACAGGATATCGGTCATCTGCTGATGCAGAGTAAATGCTTTATTTATATATTACACAGCCAAACAACAAAAAAATGTTCTTGGTGTCTTGGTTTTTAGGCTTGTTCCTGGGCTTATTTGGGGCACTGATTCAGAAAATTGCATTAGATAGACAGCATCAGCTCTAGTTTCTTAGATATGTTTGAATTAGTCACTCCACCAAGATGAAAGAAGAGTGAGTACAAAGCCATCTCTTCAGTCATGGAAAAGATAAATTACCAAGCATGTCAATGGGTGATTTGTGTAGACTTGAAGATAGTTAATTTTCTTCTTGGTCAACAAAGTGGCTACACAAAATATCCTTGCTTTTTATGCCTTTGGGATAGTAGAGCCAAACATGAACATTGGGCAAGAAAAGATTGGTCTCCGAGGGAATATATGGTGGTTGGAGGGCAAAATGTAATCAATTAACTTTTGGTAGCATGAGATCATACTGTCACTGTTACATATAAATCTAGGCCTGATGAAACAATTTTTAAAGGCTTTGAATAAAGACATTGAATATGTAGCGCATAAGTTACCTGGAATTACCATGGAAAAACTGAAAGCAGGAATTTTCGAAGGTCCACAGATCAGACAACTTACAAATGTCCCACATTTCATAGCATCTGTTTTGTCTTGGTAGAGTAATATTTTACTCTGCTTTCTCCTTTTGTATTATTAATACACTATGTAGCCTTTGGCAGAATGCCTCAAATCTCACAGACTTACCACTGTTTATAGATAGATCGATCTTTATTGTCATTGTCATTTTTACAAAGGAACAACGAAATTGAAGGTGCAGTCGACTCAGTGTTGAGACATAAGAGTTAAAAAAGACAGGAAGAGAGAAAATAATAACAAACTGAATAGTAATAAAAGTACTTTACAAAATGTACAAATTGCACTGGTCGACTTAAGGTCTATATTGCATGTTGCGAGAATGATATGGAGCAGTTTTATTCTGAGTTCAGGGCCATGATTGCTTTTGGATAAAAGCTGTTTTTAGGGCAGTTTCTCCTGGTTTCATTATATCTCTTGCCTGATGGTAAAAGCTGGAAGAGGCAATGACCAGGATGTGATGAATCCTGTGAAATGTCTCTTGCTTTTTTGTGACATCAGGAGGTGTAGTTTTGTTCCAGAGTGGGGAGGGTACAACCAATTGTTCTCTCTGCTGTCCTGATGACCCTGTGGAGCACTTTCCATTCTGAGGAAGTGCAGCTGCCGTACCACACACACAGTCCGTACGTGAGCACACTCTCGATGGTACAGAGATAAAAGGCAAGGAGCAGATTTTTAGGGAGATGGTTCTTTCTGAGGATTCTCAAAAAATACAGTCTCTGCTGTGCCTTCTTTGGCAGCTTCTTGGTGTTGGCGCTCCAGGCCAGGTCATCTTCCAGCTCAATACCCAGAAACCTGAATACCGGGACCCTCTCCACACAAGCCCCGCCAATGATGAGTGGCTGGATGTCAGTTCTGTTTCTTCTAAAGTCAATAACAAGCTCCTTCGTTTTTATGGTGTTGAGGAGCAGGTTATTGACTCTGCACCACTCTGACAGCCGCTCCACCTCATCCTTGTATGCCAGCTCACCCTCCTTGCCCGAGATGAGTCCGACCACCGTCATGTCATCCGCAAACTTTATGATCTTGTTGCTATGGTGACTGGGGGCACAGTCATGTGAGTAGAGGGTGTAGAGGAGTGCAGTATATTATAAGGTATTGTACCATATAACTTCTCACCACCTTCCCTTCTACATGTATAACCTCAGGCAATTAGGTGTAGTAAAAGACAAGCAGGAGTTAAGTTACAATTTAAACAATGTATTATTAATAATATTCATAAATAATAACAATATGCAAAGTACATTTGAATATTGGCAACCATACAGCCTGATAAATGGTGATGTGTAGTTTCAGGCGGCACACGGACTTGTTAGTTACTTAAAAAGTCTCTAGTTAAGGCATCATTTGTGGTCAGCTTTCTTCACACTTTAAAACCGCCCTGTTTGCCTGTGTGATTGTTCGTTTTGTGGAATGAGATGAGATCTGTTAAGACCAGTTTTATATGAACCAAACCTTCATCTTTGGGAGCCATACTTCAAGTATATGAGCGGCTGACCCCAAATCTATTCCTGTGTTGTCTGAATCTTTTCACAGGGATAAATACATATCCTAAAAAACACAGGGCAGTTTAGGTTTAATTGTACTTTATCTAGCGATTACTCTCTTAAAAGATTTGCAAAGAACTTGGCTTGTCATGTATTTTGTCTTGATAGAGTAATATTTTACTCTACTTTCCCCTTTTGTATTATTAATATGTAGCCTTTGTCAGAATGCCTCAAATCTCACAGACTTACCACTGTTTATAAGGTATTATAGTATATAACTTCTCCCACCTTCCCTTCTACATTTATAACCTCAGGCAATTAGGTGTAGTAGAAGACAAGCAGGAGTTAAGTTACAATTTAAACAATGTATTATTGATAATATTCATAAATAATAACAATATGCAAAGTACATTTGAATATTGGCAACCCTACAACCTGATAAATGGTGATGGATGTGCAGTTTCAGGCGGCACACAGACTTGTTAGTTACTTAAAATGTCTCAAGTTAAGGCATCATTTGTGGTCAGCTTTCTTCAGAACAGGCCACATGCCTGTCTCAATATGGCTGCCGAGCTGTGCTCTTCATTGTGTTGTCCTTTTCAGTTCCTGGTGTTATGAGGTGGTCTTTCATCATTTGGTAAGAGAGAGAGAGAGGGAGGTAAAGCAAGCAAATTTATAGATGTTCTGTCCAACCCCTACAGCCAATAGGATGTCATTCCGAAGACCCATACTTCAGACTAATGGGGCACAGAATACCTTCACACCTGCCCCCCAAACCATATGTTAATGTAAAGCTTGGCAGTTAATCAGCCAGGGTTTCCTTTTGGTGTTGACTACAGAGAAATATTAGCCAAACTTGTTTGAGGCACTTCCCCCAACCCTGTCATAAAATTACAAAGAGACTCATTCCTAAAAGGGGGGGGAAGGGGTTCTTAAACCATCAAACCATTGCTGTTATTATTTATAATGTAACACTAATATTACATTGCTTTGTCTAAGTTACAAATAAAGACATAAAAAATATTTATCAACTTGTATGCAAAATTTCACATCACAACAGCATTGATAAAAGAACTGTAATCATATGCCCGGCCTTCATTTGTTCTTGTTGTGAAAAACTTTCATGGCAACAAGAAGGCAGACGACTAGTAGAGGATATGCTCATTCATTTCAACAGGCTTGGCTGTAACATGAGAGTCAAAAGTCCATTATCTGCACAGTCGCTTAGATCGCTTTCCAGAGAACCTTAGTGACTTAAGCGAAGAGCAAGGTGAAAGATTTCGCCAAGACGTAAAAACAATGGAAGCCAGATGCAAAGGAAAATGGGATGCACACATGAAGGCAGACTATGATTGGAATCTTATCTGGCATATCCCACTCTCAGACGTCTCACAAAAGGAGCTTCTTGTGTGTTGAAATGAGTGGAAAGTTTGTATCGTAAATCTATACTTTTGGTATGAAATACCATATTTACGCTTGTACCACGCGCACATTTTTTCCCGAAAATTAGCATTAGAAAATCAGGTGCGCGTCATACACGAGGAAATGTAATTCTGTAATGTTTACTTCTTCTACTTGGGCTCACTCGCTCGCTCTCTCTCCCTTGCTTGCTCGCACTGTTTCTCTTGCTTGCTCATTTGTGCTCTCTCTTGCTCGCTTGCTCGTGCACTCCCACACTCTCTCCCTCTCACTTGTTTGCGCTCCCGCGCTCTCTGGCCAGTGTTATCAAACCCACTTAGTCCAACTGAGAGACCCATCACAGTCGGATGAGATCAGAAGGGTAAAAACATTCCTAGGGGGTCCAGCAGTCCATTCCTGTTCAAGCTTAAGGGGGAGTACAGCTGATCGTAACAACACCAGATCAGAAAGCAAGAATTGCATCTGCCCTGAATGTGCTGACAGTTCTTTGCTGATGTGCAGTACCTACTTTACTCGTACATGTGTTTCATCCAACTGAGAATTGTGGGAGACCACAGCCAATTACAGAAGCATTGGGTCAGAAGGCAGGAACCATCCCTGGATGGTCTGCCAGTCCATTGCCGATGTATTTACTTGATATGAGCTGCTAAACATCTATCACTTCATAGGTGACCTGAGCTTCCTGCCCTGAGCCACTTAACACAAAGCCATTTCCTCACAGGCATCCATCTTCAGAATGAACAGTCGAGTTGAAGCCCACCACACCTTTCCTTCACTATAAGCAATTGCTGAGATGATTTATTTATTTCTTTATTTTCACTTGTGCAAGCAGGAAAACTAAACGGTCACTCGGGAATCGCATAAAAATGAGGCGCTGCCCCTACTTGGAAGTAACAAGATGCTTGCCATTGCTTTGGGACCACAATCAACAATCCTTTAGGCATTTTTTAATAGTAAATCATAATTAATATTAATAACCATTGTGTATGCTCTTCAAGCTTGAGTGCTTTATGTTCTGTTTGTAGCCAACTGCCAGCTTAGGCTTAGTTCTTTAGTTTGATAGGCAGGCTGGCGCCACTTTGCCCACGCCCTTAGCCAACCAGGTTGTAAAATATATGCAGCATTTTAAATGATTCTGCTTTAACCCTTTAATTCATTGTGAATGGAAAAAGATGAGAGACCTCCTCACCCCATTCTGCCTGCTTTAGCCAAATGCTCCTCGCATCTTTATAAGTTCCCGTTCGTGGGTCATAACACTGGGTGGGGTGCCAGTCCTTTGTACAAACACACCCACATGGGGTAAATTTATAATTGCATTTTTATCTTTGGGGAAACTGGAGAAGAATCACAGCAGACATGGGAAGAACATATCAAGTCCACAAAGATTCAAATCTGGGATGATTGGTCCATGAAGCTGCAGTGCTAATTATTGCACCACACAGGCAAAAAAAAAAGAAGCATGCATTCTTAAACCTGCTTAACCTAATTAAGGAACTGGGGGTGGCACGATGGCGCAGTGGTAGTTCTGCTGCCTCACAGTTAGGAGACCCGGGTTTGCTTCCCGGGCCTTCCCTGTGTGGAGTTTGCATGTTCTCCCCATGTCAGTGTGGGTTTCCTCCCAGTCCAAAGACGTGCAGGTTAGGTGCATTGGCAATCCTAAATTGTCCCTAGTGTGTGCTTGGTGTGTGTGTGTGTGTGCACGCCCTGCGGTGGGCTGATGCCCTGCCCGGGGTTTGTTTACTGCCATGCGCCCTGTGTTTGGTGGGATTGACTCCAGCAGACCCCCGTGACCCTGTAGTTAGGATATAGCAGGTTGGATAATGGATGGATGGATGGGGTCTACCTGACTAGTACTGGACATGAGGCAGGAGGCAAAGCTGGACAGGACACACACAAACTATCACATTTGCACTGGGGCCAATTTAGAGTTCCCTAACATTAACAATTAAGGTTAAAGGTTGGTGTCATTTGGGGTCAGAGATAACACCTGACATCTTGTAAAGGGTCTTCCCCAAACTGTTGCCAAAAGTTAGATGCGTACAACTGTCCGACATCACTTTGTGTACTATAGCATAAACCAGACTCTTCCCTGGAACCAAGGGGCCTTGTCCAAACCCTGCTATTATCCCTTCTCCTCCGAACTTTGCAGTAGGACTATTCGCAGTCTTAATGGTTGTGTTCACCTGGCATCTGCCAAACCCAGATTCACCCAACAGACTTCCAGATAGTGGTTTATCACTCCGGAGAACACGTTTCCAATGCTCCGTAGTCTATACACCACTCCAGCCAAAGCTTGGCATTTTGCATGGTGTTCTTAGACTTGTGTGCTGCTGCTCGGCCTTGGAAATCCATTTCATGAAGCTCCTGGCGCACAGTTCTTATATTGATGTTGCTTCCAGAGGCAGTTGGGTAGTGTGGTTGTGAGTGATGCCACAGAGGGTTGGCAATGTTTATGTGCTATACACTTCAGCACTCGGGGGCCCTGCTCTATGAGTTTTTATGGTCTACTGCTTCATGGCTTCACTTACAGTATGCCAGGGCAAGATCTATCAGAGCAGTGATGTCACATGCTGACTTCTGGAATCCTATGACAGTGCCATGTTTAAAATCACTGAGCTCTTTGGTATGACCTATTTTACTGCCAATGTTTGCATGGCTATAAGCTTGATTCTATGCACCAGTGAAACACCTGAACTCAATATTTTGGAGGGATGTCCACATACTTCTGTCCATATAGTGCATTATGTGCTAATAGTGTGAATGTGGCTTGCAGTGAAACACAGTTTCGTGAAATACTCAACGAAGCTAAACTCTTGAGTCAGGATACAGATAGATAGATAGATAGATAGATACTCAGCCTGTATACAGTACAAACAACTTGACAACTCTCATCTGAAGGTCCTTGGATGGCAGAGACCAGAAGACCAAAGACCCATTTTATTAACATATACTCATATCCACATGTAATGTGTGATATGTGACACTATTGCATATTGAATGTTAATGTTAGTATTTATATTTTATAGAATATATTATTCCATATACAGTACAGGCCAAAAGTTTTGACACATCTCCTCATTCAATGTGTTTTCTTTATTTTCATGACTGAAGGCATCAAAACTATGAATGAACACATGTGGAGTTATGTACTTAACAAAAAAAGGTGAAATAACTGAAAACATGTTTTATATTCTAGTTTCTTCAAAATAACCACCCTTTGCTCTGATTACTGCTTTGCACACTCTTGGCATTCTCTCGATGAGCTTCAACAGGTCGTCACCTGAAATGGTTTTCACTTCACAGGTGTGTCTTATCAGGGTTATTTAGTGGAATGTATTGCTTTATCAATGGGGTTGGGACCAGCAGTTGTGTTGTGCAGAAGTCAGGTTAGTTGGACGATCATTTATTTTTCAACAGGACAATGACCCCAAACACACCTTCAGGCTGTGTAAGGGCTATTTGACCAAAAAGGAGAGTGATGGAGTGCCGTAAATGGTCATGAAAATAAAGAAAACACATTGAATGAGGAGGTGTGTCCAAACTTTTGGCCTGTACTGTATATTCAATGAAAGCATTGAAGTAGCAGAATGGGCAAAGTGTTTTTGACCCTAATTTCTCTTATAATTTCTCTTCTGGTTCGTCCTACTTCCTCTTCAAACCCGGTCCCCCCCCCCCACATGCAGCCTACACGGCATTTCTCGATTCCTATTCGTCCTCTTCCAAACCCTTCCTCACGCTGCCTGCAGCCTCCCATACACCCCCATGCCGCTTTTTTCGATTCCAATTCCTCCTTCGGACTACCGCGTTCCCCTGTCCTCTCTCATGACCCCATTGGTGTCACATCACCACCCTATATCTAGCCTGACCACGTGACCTTTCACTTCGGCCATGTCTGCGCCTGGGAGTCTTTTCCGTGGCCTGCTACAGGAATATACTCTCTCGACCATTGCCATTGGTTTCACTCCTTGCTATTTTCGTTATACTGCGACGGTTGTTTCCTAAGCCTTTGTTATAAAATGAACAACAGTATCTTCTCTGTCGACAGGTTTTTGTAACAACGTCATCTGTATTCTGGGATCTGGCAACTGCCTGTTCCTATCAGTGGGTTATTTCTTGACACAAACGGTTGACGAAGGCAATGCACTCTCACTACGACATAGGACAGTAGATTTTGTTGCATCACATCGGGACAGATTTGGAAACATTCTTCCTGTTGTTCTTTCCAATGCAAGTCGAGTTATCACAACAAGTCAGGAGTTATCAATACATGGCAACATCTGGAATTCTTTCTTCTTGATTTCTGAATTCCTTTCTCACCCTTTTCCGTTCCTATTCTTACACGACCGTATGCTATGGCGGGCGTCGGCTAGCAAGTATATAGTGGCACAGTGGGCAACAGTGCTGTGCCACAAATGCAGTTTTCTGTTTTCCACTCCCATCACCAGCTTGCTCACATGCAGTTTGCAAATTCTCTCAGTGTCTAATTAGGTCTTCCTCTGGATACTCCATGTTTTTCCCTACACTCTCAAATATGTTCTGGTTAGGCTTACTAATAATTCCAATTTGACCCTATGTGAATGTACTGCCAATTTACCTATGTCCGGTGCTGCCAGTATATCCTCCAGTCCCAGCTCTATTGAATACAGATAACCATAGAACATGCCAACTCCATGCAGCAAGTGAAACCTGTCAATTACAGTCGCTGATCTTGTTGACTGAGCATGTCATATTACATGACCAAACCGCAGGTTATATCAGACTAGATGACTGCGTAATGACCGTCCAGCACAGACTCACATTTCCAAGGTATTGTGAGCTCCTCCCTTTATCTGATAGCCAATGACATGCTGCCTGACAGAACCGGTGCCTCTCTGAAGACTTTACATGTACGGTAAGTTCAGCTTTAATCCTTACCTCCCTTTTCTTTTTCATACTGTCATGCTTAGTGAAATGCAAGACATCAGGCACCCGAGTCTCTCTTTTGTTTACAATGTCCAAAACACCCGTATTCCTAATTCCTTGTCACTCCATTATAAGCATAGGGAGATCATAGATTATCCACTCTGACACGCACACAGCCCACTCCTGTCACTTATAACCTCTTTGATTTTGTCGGGGTGGGTTGCAGACTGGTTGGACTGAGGCTACACAACTGGAATTCATGAGATGTCACCACCTCTGACTAGCTAAGATTATGCAAATAAAGTCTACAACTGAAAATCACTGGAACAGATGTGTAATGTGACAGGACCTTAAGATTATTATTTTGCACCCATCTCAATGAACTGGCCCTGTCTGGCAGAATGTGGGTGTGGGCGTAAAAAGTTTCCTTACAGAGGTTTTGGGGTCGCACCTTGTGTACAGTGTTGCCATATCAAGTCCCACCTTCCAGTGACCCTGAACTGGATAAACAAACTTAACAAGGACAGATGGATGTTGTGGACTCTTTTTTTTTAACTCTATTTGTTGTTGAAACCTATAATTGGTAGACCACCTTGCTTGAACTTAAACTAAGCTGTCTATTTCTTTCTAACCTATCAACTAGACATCACGTGCATAAAAAAGCTAAGATGAATCACTTTTTCAGACTCTCAGCAGGCGCTTGCCAAGAGCTCTGAGAGATAGGAGCTTTGGATACCTGCCTAGGAATTCAAGCTGCTTGTACTCTGTCGCCAGCAGAGCCGCGGGACTGGACTCGTCCACACAGATAGGTCAGGCTGCTCTGGAGGCTTTATGAACCGAAGTGCCCTGTGGAGTTTCCAAATTCTATCAGTTCCACCTAATGTTTTTCCATTTTTGTTTGTTCCTTCTTTCCATTTTGCGGCCTCCTCTTCTTCCTATGCCCTGCTTGAAACTATCAACCATCTGGCTTTTAATTTTGCTAGAGAAGTTTGCTACCTGGTCAGTCTTCCTCTTCACCGTCATCAGGGTGATTTAACATGTAGTTTGCTGTTAACCGCCTCGCTGAACTTGAAGGCTTCATCTTAGTCATGTCTGGCGTCTCTGCGTCAGCAGTACTTTGTAAGAAGTGTTTGCTCCCCTCCTCCGGCTTGGGCTCTGCCAGTTCTGTGAATCCGCTGTGCGCAATCAGGCAGGGTGAGTCAGGGTTGAGCTGCCATCTGTCTGGGCTTCTTGTTGTACCGTGAAGTTCTGCGACTTCCAAAAGGAATTTTATATGGATTAGATGAACAGCTCGAAGGACCAGGGTCCAAATTTGCATGTTCTTCATTTGTTTAAGTGTGTTTGTCTTTGGGCATGGCTTTTTCCTCCCACTTCTCAAAGATTTGCTGGTTAATTTGATTGACTGTACTTCAGTGACCATTAAAAGTATTCACCCCTTGGAAGTTTTCATATTTTATTGTTATAGAACATTGAATCACAGTGGATTTTGGATTTTTGTCGACACTGACCAACAGTAAAAGACTCTTTAACGTCAAAGTGACAACAGATCTCTGCAAAATGGTCTAAATACAATACAATATAATTTATTTTGTATAGCCCAAAATCACACAAGGAGTGCCTCAATGGGCTTTAACAGGCCCTGCGTGCAGTGGGTGTCAAAACAAAGGGGATAAATACAATATAATACACAGAACAGAACACAAGTAATCCTCAATATAATAGAAATATTACAAGTACAGAGCAGAATTCAACAGAAGATGATACCACATAATATGATTTGGATTTGTTCAGAGTCCTGGAGACCTCGGCCATCAAGCTGCCTCCCCCTATTGGCCATTCCAAGCTGAGTCAGCACTGGGCCAGGCAAGCTGATGAAAGGACCCCTCTACCTGACAATTCCTGCGATCCTCCATCATAGATGACTTTACTTTAGGCAGGCAAAACAAACTGGCAGGTGGTCCATGGCACCAAGTGCCACTTTTGAGTACCGAGAAGAGAAACAGAATAGGTGAGAGTTAGTAACAAATTTTAACTACCATATTACTTATATTTTAGTGCTAATGATTAGCAACAGAGATGCAGTATGCACAGTTAATCAGCAGCTCTAGTCAGGGTATGCTAAACTGAAGTAGTGAGTCTTCAGCCGGGATTTGAAAGCTGAGACCGAAGGGGCATTTCTTATAGTAGCAGGCAGACCAGTCCACAGTTTAAAGGCCCTGTAACTAAAAGCAAAACTTCCCACTTTTATTTTAATAATCCTTGTCATCATAAACAGACCAGTGTCTTCAGAACTAAATGTACGTTCTGGTTTGTAAGTCATGATGAGTTCAGACAAGTAAGCCGGACCTTGGCCATTTTAGTTTTTATATGTTAAAAGGAGGATTTTGAAATCTACCCTAAACTTAACCGGGAGCCAGTGTAAGGATTTAAAAACTGGAGTTAATGTGTTCATATTTTTTGTACTTGTAATAATACTTACAGCAGCATTTTGGATTAACTGAAACTGGAATATAAAATATAAAGAACAAAACCAGTGCTACTGTAATTATTCATTCTTTTAAATATGACACACCTAAACCATCACTGGTGCTACTAATTGGTTTTAGAAATCACAGAATTAGTTCAATGGGGATCAACAGGAAACCAGAAGCTTTGTTTTTAGACTCAGCTAGAAGTCATAGAATTAATGTCTGGGGTTTCAATGCATTTCTGTATTTGGAAGGGCCAACTTGCAGTCAGCCATTATGGTGAACTACCCAACATAACCAATATGCAAGAACATTCCAAATAGCTCCATGAAAAGGGAATTGAAAAGCATAAGTCAGGGGATGGAGACAAGAAAACACACGAGTTACTGAATTTCCAGTTAAATCAATCATTAAGAAATGGAAACAGTTTGGCCATGGCTGAAAATCTGTCGAGAGCAGGCCGTCCACATAAAAATGAATGATTGTGCAAGAAGAAGACTATTGAGGGAGGCCAATAACAGACCAATGAGTACCCTGAAGGACTTACAAGCTACACTGACTAAGATTGGAGAGACTCTGCGGATAACAACATTAGCTTGGGGGCTTCACCAATCACTGCTTTATGGGAGAGGTGGCAAAGAAAAAACATTTGGAGGTGAGCGTCAGTAAGCTTTGCGCCCTAGGAACCAAGTTACCCGAACTATTCTGTAAAATTTCAGTAATTATTTACCGCTCTGATGCTGATGTTTCTGATCATAAAATAAGTCATTACGATAGCAATTGACAAGAAAAATTCACAATCAATCGCAGAATTACGGTATTTGAGGGTTCTTCTAGACTTCCTTGTTCTCTTGTACGATTTGGCTCAAAACTAATCAGCACATCATCATCTCATAACAGGCTTATGTTTCGAGTTTGGTATTTTTTTCCTTCCAGCCGTTTTAGCTCAAGACCATCCTCAATAAACTGTGACACACAGATACACACCCACACACAGACAGATACACACCCATCATTGAGATATTGATGTTTTCGGTATCAGGAGACTCAAAAATGTCCATCAAAAGCTGGAATTGAAATTTTTGAAGAATCTAAAGCTTTCGTTCCTCCCCCGTAGATGATAGGTTATGATGGGGGAGAGCGCAAAACAAAACAACACAGAACATCTCGACAGAAAGCAAATGGGAGACTCTGAAGTCAGCTGGAAGAAGGTTCTGCTGTCTGACGAGACCAAAACTGTTTTTTTTTGCCCATCAGACTAAATGCAGTGTTTGAACACAACGCATTATGAAAAACACATCATCCCTGCCATGAAGCATGAGGGCAGCATCAGACTTTGGGGATGATTCTCTGCAGGAATGTGTGGATAAAATGCACACAGTAAAATATGGGGAAATCCTGGAGGAAAATCTGATGCAAACTGCAAGGAACATGAGCGTCAGGAGCAAATTGAGTAAAGCCAAAGCTAGACAGGAATACAGTAGCTTCAGAACAACAATATTAATATGCTGGAGTGACCGAGTCAGAGTCCAGATCTCAATCCAACTGAGACTGTGTGGCTGGACTTGTTCACCCATGATCAGCATGTCACCTGACAGAACTTGCACCGTTTTGCAAAGATGAATAGGTAAATATTGGCAATGTCCTGATGGGGAAAGCTAAGAGGGGAAAAGAAAGACTTGTGCATGCAGAATCATGCCCAGCATGACTGCCAAAGGTTCATCTGTTAAATACTGACTTGGCTCATTCGACACAAAGTCAAACCATGGGTACAACAAGGATTCTCCAAAGAGACACAGTGCCTAAGGAGTCCAGTCTTTTTCTCAGGTCACTGGATAGTGTCCATGTCTCGCAACCATATAGCAAGACAGGAAGCACCAGGACTCTAAAGACTTGGACCTTCGTCCTTTTGCACAGATATTGGGAGTGCCGCACACCCCTTTCCAGTGACCTCATGACCCCCCCATGCTCTCCCAATCCATCTGCTGACTTCATAGAAAAAGTCACCAGAGACATGAATATCACTGCCATGGTAGGTAAACCTCTCTCAGCAAACAGACACACTGCTGATGGTTGTGCCCAAGAGGTCATTAAAGGCCTGGATCTTGGTTTTTATCCAGGACACTCACAAGCCCAGACACTCAGACTCCTCGCTCAGTCTCTCGAGCACCCCGATCAGAGCTTCCATTGACTCCGGGTAGATCACAGCTCTGTCAGCAAAGTCAAGATCAGTGAATCTGTCTTCACCAACAGATGCCCCACAGCCACTGGACCCCACAACCTTGCCCAAAACCCAGTCTATACAAGCATTGAACAGAGTAGCTGCAAGAACACACCCCTAATGAACCCCAGAATCAACTGGGAAAAACGCAGAGGTTCTGCCTCCATTCTGCACAGCACTCCTAGTACCAGTGTACAGGCCGGCCATGATATCCAGCAACCTTGAGGGGATCCCGCGAACCCTAAGGATGTCCCACATTGCAGCTCGATCAACTGAGTTGAACGCTTTATGAAAATCAACAAAAGCTGCAAAGAAACTCTGCCAATATTTGCATTTGCACTGAATGAGAACCCTCATTGCCAGGATGTGGTCGATGGTAGACTTCTTAGGTGTAAAACCAGACTGCTCCGGTTGTTCGTGGGTGAGCAAGTGATCACGGGTCCTATTGAGGACGACCCTAGCCAGGACCTTACCGGGCACCGAAAGCAGTGTTCTCCCCCTGTAGTTGCCGCAATCCAGGCGATCACTCTTCCTTTTCCATATCGGGATGACAAGTCCCATTTTTCAATCATTTGGGATAACAACAGTCTCCCATGTGGAAGCAACGATTGCTTGCAATGCCAGGAGGACAGCCTTACTAACAGCCTGGAGAAGATCACCTCGAATACCACATATCCCAGCAGCCTTCCCTACCCTCAGCTGGTTTACCACCTGGGCAATCTCAGTGAGATTGGGTGGGTCATATCTAATTTTTTTTTAGTCACTGATGAAAAGAGATTGGGTGGTTCAAATTAGCTGTTCATCAGTGACTAAAAAAATCTAATTAAACCCACTGTGATTCAATGTAATAACGATACAATGTGAAAACCTCAATTTGTTGAATACTTTTAATAGGTACTGTAGACTGAGAGATAGATAGATAGATAGAAAGATAGATAGATAGATAGATAGATAGATAGATAGATAGATAGATAGATAGATAGATAGATATCCCCAAGGGGAAATCTGAACTTTACAGAAGGTTGAGAAAAAAAGAAATATAAATAATATATAAATAATGAAACAAACAACATCCCCCTAATCACACATAAGAACATCTGTCTTGGATACTGGAGAACTGCTGCAATCAATAACACCAAAATAGTCTGGAGTGAAAGTTGCATGTTTATTTGTGTATTATATATACAAAGTGATAGATAGATAGACAGTGCATGTGATAGACTGGTGTCCCAAGTGGAGTTGGTTCTGAGTACAGGTCTTGAAGTTGATTTTGTGGCCTGTTCTGTACTCCATCCATCCATCTGTCTCTCCAGGTTGTCACACATGTACATCTGTGGTTCGCCTTCTGAGCTCATCAGAGGTAAGCACTACCACTCTGGGACAAGAGGGGGTGCTGTCTCTGATGGTGCCATCTCCTTTGTCTCCCACAGCCCTGAGAAACCGCCAGCGGGGGTTGTTTCATTCTGGAAGAACGGACCTCCCGTGTGAGTACTGACCACTCTAGAAAACCTTGAATCCTTTTGTTTACCTCTGTTTTTGCTCTGCTTTACATTTTACTATTATTCAATGCACCATTGAGTGCTTGTTTATTTTTTGTAAGCTGCAAATATTAAAAGGGGCAACCTGGCTGGTGCCCCAACATGTGACCAATATGTTCCCTCAGACATTGAAAGGGTTTATAGCCACTTTGTTCTCTTCTGGCAAGAATGGGAGCAAGAGTGGATTCAGACCAGGCAGGCCACCAGTCTACTTTGAGACACACATCAATAACTGATTTAGAGTCACCAATCAGTTTCACGGTGCGTCTCTGTACATGGGATTGATGCTGGAGTCCATGGTGGAAACTCAGATGACCACAGCAGAACACAGAGGATCGAATTGTCTTTTTTTTTTAGTTTACTTTTTTGAGTTGGTGACCCTCAGTTTAAGCTGGGACTGATGTTGACTGTCACCATCTAGAAGAGCAACACTGCTCTGCTGGTTTCACTGTCTCTGTTTGTGTCAACGTTTCTCTTCAGTCACATTGCTTGGTTAAGCCCGTGGTGCTGTTTGGTGCTGTGGTGTTTAGTTCAGTGTGGTGGTGGTGGTCATTGTATCCAAACCTGGATCAGGCCAGGGCACACACAATAAACCACCTCTGTTTTCTTTTGAATATAAATAGTGTGACCAAGTGGCTATGGCACCACCAAGCTGCAGGTCTAAAGCTCTCCAATCACTGATTCACTAAATGACCGTTGAGATGGTCACTTATCCTGTTTAGCAATTGTAACTATATGAACATAATGGTGCTTGTGACTTGCAAGGCACTGTATCTGTATAGAATGCAGTCTGATCGGTCCAATTACACCTTAAATGTAATTGCTGTTGTACTCCATGCATTCAAATCTGCATTAGCCATTGGCTAGAAATAAAACTACGACCTTCCATTTTAACATAAACATGGCGGCCACCCCGCGGTGGGCTGGCAGCCTGCCCGGGGTTTGTTTCCTGCCTTGTGCCCTGTGTTGGTTGGGATTGGCTCCAGCGGACCCCCGTGACCCTGTAGTTAGGATATAGTGGGTTGGATAATGGATGGATAGATGGACATGGCGGCCAAGTGGTTAAGGCACTGGAGTGTAAAGCACAAGACTCCACGTTCAGGCCCCAACACTCACTGATCCACTATGTAACCTACTCATTTTACATACTGGTTCTACAGTAAAAGAATACATGGAAATTGTAAGGTGCTACATACAGTAATATCCAGCCTGATCAGTCTGAATCTTTAATGGTGGTCGTTGTTGTCTGACTCCCTCACACTTAAAGGGTCCACTTGGTTTCAGTTATAGGTAAAGGGGCTAACCGTGGAGCAGACACTTCCTGGTTCAATTCCCACCACTGACTTGGGTGACTTTTAAGGGGGGGGGGTCACTTAATCCTCCTGCACTACAACCATTAAGGTATAGAAGTGTCGTGATTTGTGGGCTTCTTTATCAAAGAGGCTGATAAATAAGCAAACGTGAAAGAATGGAACTCAAGGGCTCTCCCAACAGGGAAGGCAAGAAACTGCACCTAGGCATTTATAAGTGAAGGTGGATTATTCAGGTGGCATGGTGGTATGGTAGTGCTGTTAATTTGCACTGGTTTGCATACCAGGTGCTTCCTGCTTGGAGTTTGCATGTTCTCGAGTGGCCTTCTTGGTTTCCTCTGAAGTCCAACACCATGCAAATTAGGAGGATTGGCATTGGTAAATTGCCCGTAGTGTGTGTGAGAGTGTGAGTGTCTGTGTTCACCTTGCGATGAACTGATGTCACGTCCATGCGTTGTTCCTGCCCTTGCGCCCGATGCTCATTAGGGTAGGCTCCCCCTACCCTGTAACCCTGCTCAGATTAACTGGGACCGATAATGGATGGATGGTGTGTTGCCCATGAGATTCACACTGCTGTGACACTTAGCTTGCCATCAACTTGCACTTTGAGCTGCATGATAAACCCTCGGCTCGTCTTGGCCTCAGCCCAATGTGCAGGATGTGACCCATCACCATGTGGGCCTTCATCCAAATGGCAGACATCAAAGCTTTACTTTTATTCAGAAAATTTCATTCAATGAGCTTCTTTAACCTTTAGATGCGCCAAGATAAATGGACGAGTGAACAGCGGCTTTAAATATCATTGTATATAAATTCCTAGTTAGGCATTCGTCTTTTCAATGACAGGTCTGTACTTTTAGTTATTTATTTATTTTTGTTTAAAAAATGCTTTACAATAACAGTTTTCTAACAAACACGGGGGAAAAAGCAGCACACTCTTCTCAAATGATCCAGGCCTTCACCCACAAACAATGCCAGCTACCCGCTGCTACCCTAAAAGAGCTTTAGCGCCTTTCTTTTGAGTGGGGCCTCTGATTCAATGGCACCGTCGTTTTCTTCACACCTCGTGTCGCA
Source organism: Polypterus bichir lapradei (assembly GCA_026402145.1). NCBI lineage: Eukaryota > Metazoa > Chordata > Cladistia > Polypteriformes > Polypteridae > Polypterus > Polypterus bichir. The sequence goes on from JANRMT010049829.1 coordinate 11,601,098, forward strand.
AGCAGTGCCATGTGGGTGAGTGTGTGTGAGAATCACAAGTTTAGCAGTGAGCCACGAGCTGCAAAAAAAAAAAAAAAACATTCAAAAATGTAAAAATAAGCCACCTGTATGTGAGCAGAAGTGATGTTTACTCCATGATTTGACCTGTGCCAGTTCTCTGAGGGCCACGAGGCAGCCAGGGAACTAATCGATCAAGGAAGACGAAATACAGCTGAGCTACAGAATATGGCTGCCCAATGTGGGCACCCACAGGGAAATCTAGAACTCCATTACCTCCCACCCGTCCCAGATTTACTGGACATTCCCAGATGAACTGCCACCTTCTTTTTCCAGGAAAGAAAGTGTCACTCCCTCAATGCTGCTGTTCCTTGAACTCACTGATTCACCACAATACTCTCCTGAATTGTCCAAACAATCAAAATGGAGAAATAGGATCATGCTAGAGCAGGAAGTTGACCACACTTGGTCACTTGTCTGATGTGCTGAATGTAGTTCCCTGTGATTTATGTGGCTAAATGTAGGATCCACTTTTTGATGACAGTCAGTGCTGTATGAAACCCCATCCTGAGTGCACATCCATTATGGAAAAGCCGACCTCCGGCTTTAATGATCTCAGTTCCTGGATACCTGCAGAACTCCAACATTTCATCTAACACTTTATTTGATACTTGCTGTGCTAAATCTTTTTGACATATCAATTGATCTGTATGTTCTTTTAGGTTTGGGGTCCGGTCAAGAGCATCTCCTGCAGTTTACACTATCTATCTATCTATCTATCTATCTATCTATCTATCTATCTATCTA
>JANRMT010049829.1:11661378-11690593 GCA_026402145.1 Polypterus bichir lapradei
ATAGATAGATAGATAGATAGATAGATAGATAGATAGATAGATAGATATTAACTTTAGTGTAGTAGGCAGGATAGATAGATAGATAGATAGATAGATAGATAGATAGATAGATAGATAGATAGATAGATAGATAGATAGATAGATAGATAGATAGTGTGAACTTGAACCCGGACACAGGCAGACAGACATCGTTGGTTCCACCACACACTTGTTTATTTACAAACTATTTACAAACTGTGCTCACGTGCATCCCCCAGTGCCTCTTGCACCGATTCCCCCAATGTCCAGGCCTCACAGTTCCACTGCCTTCCTGGCCGCCTCCAGTCCTCTCTCCAGCTCCGTCCTCTTCCACCCGACTTCCGCTCATGACTGGAGGGAGGCGGCCCCTTATATGGGAACCTGGATGGGCTCCAGCTGCTTCCCGGCAATCAGTCCTAGCCACACCCCCGTGTGGCGGAAGTGCCGGCTGCGCACTCGGAAGCCCTTCGGGTGTCCCCTGTCTTCTTCCCCCCAGCACTTCCTGGTGTGGCAGAAGTGCTGGGCTCCAGACTTCTACAGGCACCGGGGCGCCGCCTGGCGGTGGCCACGGGTCCCTACAGGGCTGGGCTTCCAAGCCCTTTACCCGAGGCCCCCAACATAACCAGGACAGACGCTCCCTCACGGTCTGGAGGAGGCACAAGCCCTCCTCCGGTCCTCCTGGGCGTCCCGGCCGGGCTCCAGCCCCGGCCGGGGACCACAATAGATAGATAGATTTTGGTATAGTAGGTAGGATTGCATAGATAGATAGATAGATAGATAGATAGACAGTTTCACATATGCCCTCCAAGGAGACAGCTGAAGAGCTCTAGTGACTGCAGTTCTACGACCACTCCAGCGGGTGGCACTGTGTCCTAATGCCTTTTATCCTTTTCTCCCTCTGCAGACCAGACAGACAGATTATTTTATTATTACATTTTTCCTAGAAGAATGGCTAAGGCTCACTTTTGAACCCCCATTGTCTTTTTCTTTGGCTTTTCTCGTGTATTTACTAAAGGAAAGTGCATTAGTATCTAGCAGTGTTTGGCACTACACTGAAACACAACAATTCCATATATGACATATTAAATAATGTGTAATTGTTGTAGTCATGTTTTAATGTGGCTTTATGAATATTATATTCCCATTAAAGTAAAATTACCCCCAGTGAAAATCCTTGAGTTTTACCCTTCCTCACTCCTGTTTTACAAAGATCTGTTATGGCCTCAAAATAAGCTGTTAAGTAAGAATTTGAAATAAATCAGGACATTTGGCATCTGTCAAGGTCTGACGTTCAAGGAATGAACATCTTACAAACAGAAGCTACTGACAAATCTGCAGACATCATGTTGAAAGAGAACTGACAGATAAACACGAGGGGAGATACATATGTATAAAGCTCTACTGACCAAGTTTACGAGGTTTAAAAAAAAGAGGAAAAATGAGCTTGAGCAAACGAATGAAACAGAATGTCCAAGTCACGTTTTAATTAAAATAAAGAAAAGGAATTTGTAAGACTGTAATATAATAGAAGAAAATATATCTTATGAAGTAAATGGACAAGATGTAATAGACAGAAAAGAATGAGAAGTAATAAACGTGATAAAGGATGCAATTTGGTAATCAACAAGTGTCTTATGTAAAAAAATACACCAACCGAGGAGTCTATAGAGAACAGAAGGTTAAGTTAGGAGATTCTGCCATTAAAGAACCATAGAAGTACAACGGCAAGAAAGGAAGTGCAAGTGGATCCTTAAAATATAAATGAAGTAAAGAAATAATGGAGATAACCAGTGGCCTTTCATCTGCTATTTTCAACCAGCAAAATATAAGAATGATAAACTTACTTAAAAGTGAATACTTTTTGTCTCTCTCTTTTATAATAAAAATGTTTTCCATCATGTCCATGTTATTCAGCCTTGACCACGCCCCTCCACACCACTCGCCCAATCGTTACTCCTACTGCGCACATCCTTTCTCCGCCCCACCCCGTGACACTCTCAGTGCCGCTAACTCACCCTTCAATACAGTCGGTTAGAATGGCAAGGCAGAAAATCAAATTATCTATTCAAGAACATCGAATTTTTGATTGTGATAAAAAAAGAGCAGCAACAGCTGAAAATGAATGTCGAACAAAAGAAAATGAACAAAAAAGAGCTGTATATAATAAAAATGAAGAACAAAGAGAATCATCCAATAACTGAGCAAGAGAAAAATATCCTGAACATTATGCAAATAGAAATGCAAAAAAGAAACGTTTATAGAATGTACGTTAAAGGATAAAGTAATTCATAATATTGTTTTTGATGAGGCGTTAATGTAATTTTTTATTTACTTTTTATTACTTTTTACTTCTACTTTTTTTTACTTTTTACTACATTTTATTATTCATTGGTATTTAAAATAGACAGTTGTAGTATAACACTCAAGTAACTGATTTTCTATCTATAATAGCTAAGGACCAAACCGTCTTCCTCCCGCACCCTGCATACTCTTCTATATACCACCACTTTAAATACAATGGCTTTCTCTAACAGAGGGACGCCCCAACACCCTTCGAGCAGCTCAGCCAAGACATAGCGGCTCATAGTGCTGCCCCCAGGGGTCGGTGAGTGAACCAAGCAGGGATGTAGTCCCTTAGTTTTGTTTAATTAAACAAGTACATTTTGTCTGTTTTCATTAATGGTGTATTTCTCAATTTTTTTTAAAGAATCGAATTGAACAAATTACTTACAGTCAGACTCTTAATCTGCCTCTGCTGTAGTGCATCGTCTAACAGCTCACCAAGGTTATCGTTTCTGTGTCCTCTGATTTAACTTAAATTGCATTTTTCATTAGCCAATGAAAAGAGTATTGGGTTAGGGCAGTGACAAACTCCCTGGTCCAATCAGGTGGCAGTATTTTTTATGAGGACATTTTGTCTGTATGGGGGAGAATCCTGTTATTTAGATGAACTAGAGGTGGTCTTTACCAAGAAGATATGTTTCCAGCAGCCATCGGGAGTACGCTGGGGTTGATGGGAGGAAGCCATCTTTACGCAGCTAGTCTGTGTTTAGCAGAAAATAAAAAGGATAACAGCACAACTGCTAGGATCCTTCACACACAACAAATAAGTGTGCGTTTGTCACGAAAAGTGGATGCTCCTCTTGATGGTCAGAAGTGCATGAAGTAGTGTTTTTTTGTAGAGTGAATATACATGTTTGATGCAATTCATCTACTTAAGATATGCATATCCTAAGTAACAGCATTCTCCACAGCTGATTTATTGCATACTAGCCGAAGCCCGCCATAGCATACGGCGGTGTAAGAATAGGAACGGAAAACGGTGAGAAAGGAATTCAGTATAACAAAGGCTTAGGAAACCACCGTCGCAGTATAACGAAAATAGCAAGGAGCGAAACCAATGCCAATGGTCGAGAGAGTGCCTTCCTGTAGCAGGCCACGGAAAACACAGACATATATAGATAGACGCCGCATTCACTGTGTTGCCCAGTCGACATGATAAGTCAGCGCGTCCACCTTCTTGCGAGTGGTAAAAGGTAGACGTGGAAACCAGGTTTTCTGATAAAAAAAACAATAACGTTTTAAACAGTATCGTTTACATACAACAGATTTTGGTGAATCATTTACATGCAATTATTTATACCCATTTATACACTAAATGCGTGCGTATCCCATGGTCTTAGAGTTGGTGGGCGGGGCTCTCTGTCTTGCGTGCGCTCTCTGTCTTGCTTGCACTTAGTTAGAGTTGGAGGGGCGGGGCTCTGAGAGTTGGCGATCGTGGCTCTCTGTCTTGCGTGCGGTGTAAAGTCAACGTGGCTCAGAGGTGCATGTGGACTTTTGCACAGACGAAAGCGACTGAGGCTGTGTTTGGTGAGTTGTTGCGTGCCTCGAGAGCAACGCTGGACTCGGGAGGATGGTTACAGTTGCCAATGCGTGGCTCTGTCGTGCGTATCCCATGACGCGGTAGGAGGGTTAGAGCTGGCGGGCAGGGCTCTGTCGAGGATATCCCATGGTCTTAGAGCTGGCGGGCAGGGCTCTGTCGAGCATATCCCATGGTCTTAGAGTTGGCGGGCGGGGCTCTGTCTTGCTTGTGCTCAGTGTCTTGCGTGCCCTTAATGAATTATATATATAGATTTTGTAGTACCAGAGTAAGATTTTAGCATTTAGCCAACACTGAGCAGTAACAGGGTTAGCCCTGATTACCACGGAGTATTTCATTGCACTGCTCGAAATCCCATCATTTTAGGTAAACTAAAGAAATTTATCAACTAAACATTGCCTTACCAGTTTGAAGGACTACAATGGCCCACTACATGAGGAAATCACGTCACACCTCTGGAGATAACCATGAAGAAAGATGCTGTACAAAAAGATTTAGTTAATCCCGGTAGAATAAGCCAGGTCTTGTAGAACTAGAGATAAGTGCAAACAGGAAAAGAAGTGTAAAAGAAAAGGGTCAGATGAAGCGTGTTTGACCTTAAACAATAAGTTGCATAAACCAAAAGAAAAAGCTGTCAATGTCATAAAACATGGCTTCCTAAGTTCATGCAAGTTGGATCTTTGATAGAACTTGCTGGGTCTGAGCTTCCTGTAAAAGTGATTCAGACTCCGTAATCTGCTCCATCTTTATTGGTGAAGTCCATCAGTTGTTGGTTAATAGTAGAACTTTCTGAAATACACTTCTCAAGGTTGGGTTTAATACCTAATTAGTATCTCACATGGTGGCAAAAGTGGGAATTGAATAAACGTTTGAAGGCTGAAAGGTTATATCTTTACTTGCTGTGCACAAAATGACATAAATGTGCACACATGGTTAAAAAGACTAACTTCATCATACCTAACATGAATGGCTAGCCATTTTCCGACCCTTATTCTCCAGTAAAGGATTGTGGGATTTCATATTACAGCAACATCAGGCTCAGGGCAGAAACTGAGCTTTAATTTAATGCCAGTCCACCTTTTGGCACCCTGACTGAGGTCATTTGGAAATACAATACGTCCAAAGCAACAAACCACAGGTCCAAGAGTGAATCCATGGAGCTCACTGAGGACAAGCAAACTCCACTCAGAAAGTACCCTACCTGGAAAAGTGTGGAAGCAACTTTACCTGGCTCCTGGCTTTAAGTACAACATTTTGGAAAATGAAGTGCATTATTTAGAAGTGTGGGCAGCACGGTGGCGCAGTGGGTAGCGCTGCTGCCTCACAGTTAGGAGACCCGGGTTCACAACCCTGCGTGGAGTTTGCATGTTCTCCCCGTGTCTGTGTGGGTTTCCTCCGAGTGCTCCGGTTTCCTCCCACAGTCCAAAGAGATGCAGGTTTAGGTGCATTGGCGATTCCAAATTGTGCTTGGTGTGTGTGTGCCCTGTGGTGGGCTGGTGGCCTGCCCAGGATTTGTTTCCTGCCTTGCGCCCTGTGTTGGCTGGGATTGGCTCCAGCAGACCCCCATGACCCTGTAGTTAGGATATAGCGGGATGGATAGGTGGATTATTTAGAAGCAGAGAGTCTGACTCAGAATGAGAAGAGAAGAATGCTGAGACAGATGTTTTGAGATTGCAGGATCAAAGCCAAACGCAGGATGACATGATTGACAAAAGGAAATAAAAAGCAGAAGATTCTAAAAGACAGGCAGCCCGAGCTAAGAGACACACACAAGTCAAGATTACTGAGGATGGAGGCCTCGGTCTGTGGTCTGTCTCCATGAACTAAAGAGATTACATCAGAGAAGGACACACTCTTACGACCTAACAGCGATCACCAGAGACAGAAACACGGGGCACTCGTCTGGGCATTTCTTCCACTCTCTTCTAAAAGCCGTAGCACACCATTTAGTTGTAGTCCTAAGAAGAGAAGAAGGAAAGAGCAGAGCCGTCTTACCGCATGGACACGCTGGGCAGCTGCCCCAGGGTCCCCACGAGCATAGGGGCCCCATGCTAATCTATGTATGTTGTGACTTGTTGATTCATCTTTGCTGTACAGCATGTTTTTTTCATCTTTAAACACTGACTTTGTTGGAAGTACCAATAAAATAAATATATGTTTAAATTTATCAATCATTTACATTTTTATTCCTGTGAGTGGTTGTGTAGTTAGGGACCCCACTGCACGGCTTTGCCTGGGGGCCTATAATGCTGTTAAGACGGCCCTGGGATGGAGCCATCAGTTCAGTGTCTACACGGGTACAAAAACATAAAGAACAGAAGAATTTGGATATTCATAAAGGCTGCCACAAAGTGACTTCATTTCTAACGATTTCCACAGTCATTTAGGAAGCGCAATCTCCAACACGTGATCCATCCCAAGTTAACAACTACAGGCCTGTGTCTCTCTACTTTCCTTTCTTTCCAAATCACTTGAATGTGCTGTTCATAACCATGCAGGTCTCTTTAATCCTTGTACAAAATGGTCAACCAGCTACAACTTGCTAGAACTACCAACATGTCATCAGTCCTGATCCTTCTAGATCTCTCCTCTGCCTTTGACACGGTTAACCATGACATTCTACTTACCACCCTCTCTGACCCTGGCATCACTGGGACTGCTTTTAGATGGCCTGAGTCCTACATCTCAAGCACATCCTACACTGTGTCATGGCGAGGAGTGTTGTCAAGGGTACACCAGATATGCACAGGGGTACCCCAAGGGTTGGTGCTGGGTCCTCTACTTTTCTCTCTGTACACCACCTCACTGGGCTCCATCATCCATTCCTGTGGCTTCTCTTATCAGTGCTATGCGGATGATATACAGCTGTACCTGTTGTTGCCACCTAACGACAATACGGTATCAGACACAATCTCTGCATGTCTTACTGATATCTCAACCTGGATGAAGGACGGCCATCTACAGCTCAATCTGGCAAAAACTAAGCTTGTTGTGATCCCAGCCAGGCAGTCTGTTCAACTTCCCATCTCTATACAGCTTGGCTCACTGTCACTAACACCTGCCAAGTCAGCATGCAACCTTGGGGTGGTAACTGAAGAGCGGCTATCTTTTTCTGACCTCATTTCTACTGCTTCTCATTTACGCAGGTTCAGACTGTACAACATCCTCAAGATCTGACTTTATCTGACAGATTATGCAGCCCGATTTCTGATCTAATTTGTGGTCTTGTTGTACCTGGACTATTGCACTTCTGGCAGTTTACCCGCATATGCTATCAAACCACTGAAGATGATCCAGAATGCAGCGGCCCATCTTGTATTTAACCAGCTGAGGTGGACACATGTCACTCCTCTCTTTAGGGCACTCCATTGGCTCCCAATAGCAGCACACATCAAGTTCAAGTCCCTGATGCTTGCCTACAGAGTAGTCAATGGGTCAGCACCTGAGTATATAGAGACACTGGTGAGGTGCTGGGCTTCTGTTTGCCCACTCAGGTCTGCCAGGGAACAGCACCTGGTGATGCCACTTCTGCATGGTATCAAGTCTCAGTCCCGACTCTTTTCCTGTGTAGTTCCTAGTTGGTGGAACAAGCTGTCTGCCTTCATCCGTACTGCTGACTCCCTTAATATAGTCAAGAAGCAATCTGTTCTGTGAAAATCTGTCTAATTGATTGGAAAAAAAACGTTGCTTTGTGCTATTACTGGTTGATTTGTTAGATTAATCTTAATTGTTTTCGCAATTGTAATCTATGATAGTAAAATTATTAGTTATTACATCTTTTTACTTGCATCAATTAACTTTTATTACCTGTCTTACTACACTTGCTGAACAAACAGGCCCTAGCCTAATGTCACTCGATTATGTTTACCTCTTTTGTAAGTCGCTTTGGATAAAATCGTCTGCCAAGCAAATAAATGTAAATGTAACGGAAATGTTGCAGAAAGATTGTTTTTGTTGTTCCATTTTGCATTTTTAGGCCATACTAAATAAGTCTGTTGTTCACAAATGATGTGCCTGTTTCGGTTTGGTGGTTTGAGGTGAGTTGTCTAGTTTAGCCCACAGCTGCCAGGTTGGGCTGCAAGTGAAGAGGATTATAAACCAGATGAGCGTTTGTATATTCAAAACTATTTTTAAATTTACATTTACTGAGATCGCCGTTCACTTGTTACCGCGGCCTCCCTTTGCCTTTGATGTTGTTGATGACTGGACGGGCGTCACCTCATGTTGGGCTTCGGATGAACTACAGTCATTTACTCAAAGCATTTGTTCACTTTCCTCTTCTGTATTCCAAGCAGAGATTACTTGTCTGTGTTTTGAAAACTGAAATGTTCCACAATCACCATAAAGGTTTTTTTTTGCATACTGTGCCTATAAAAAAGTATTCACCCTATTGGAAGATTTCACAATTTACTGTTATACAACATAGAATCCCAATGGATTTAGTTTGGTCTTTCTGGTAAAGGTAAAATTAACTTGATTCTTCTCATTCATTTTGATAATAAACTCAGACAAAACATAAATCATTAAAACAAGCTGTGAAAATAATTTTTCAAAGTGTCAACATACTTACAAGTGTTCTCTCTTTTTAAAAATATCGTTATTTTTTTAGAAGAGAAAATTAAAAGTCGCTCAGAGGTATCTGAGATTGACCAGGATGCCATTTTAATATATCCTGAAATGCATCTGAGATATTTAAAAGTACATTTAAGACATATGCACAATATCTACGTATTCTTGTTAAGGTATCGTAACGTATTCCTAGGCATCTTAAAGTTTACTTTAAAATTTGTGTTAATGTTAACTCGGCTCGTCATACCAGATGCATTCGCTTGCTTTAATTGTGGCAGTAAAGTGGCGGGGCCGGCGAATTTCGCGCAAGCGCAAAGGTTCTTTTCGCGACTATTTCAGCTCGAGTAAATGTATGTGAATGCGAAATCGGGAAACACTACACCTGCGGGCATATGAAACAAAATCTCTGTAAAACAGCCTAAGATCAAGTTGTTGGATGTGGGGATGCTTTTTAAGTATTCCATTATGTATGACGCCTTTAAGGCGCTGTTCACGAGACCAAAACCGTTATGTCTGAAATCCATTCTTGGACCTTGGTTAGCAATGTCAGTAGCACAAGGATGCTTTCGAGGTATCACTTATTAATGATAGATGGTGCATTACAGTCTTGATCAAAAATTGAAATATGAATATATTAATAATTTATTTAAAATAAAGTTGACAATCGTGCTTAAAGTATCCAATCTAACGTGTTACTATATATACTGTATATACAGTACTAGCAATATAAGTATAATATATTTTGATGTACATATACTGTACGTTATTAACGAAGGGATAATAAGCAATGTGACATTCTATTAATATGTTTTTTTCATGAATTGTGCTGTTTTTAATTAAAGAAGCTTTCCTTGAATAAAACGCTTTCTTACAATTTTAAAGATTTCCTTTATTTAATTAAAGTGAGGCCGATTTTACCTTTTTTTTCCGCCCTTTTTAATTGGCAGCCCCTGCTTGGCATCTCCAGATGAGCTCGCCGTTGCCGCTTGGTCCCACAGCGGGGCGCCTCTGCTGACTGCGCTGTGCGGACAAGTCGCCCCCCACCTCAATGCAGAAAAGGCAGACAAGATGGAAGGCGGGATTTCTGCCTGCATGCTGAAAGAACAGATTGCCACCACCATCCAGCAGACCGTGAAAGCCACATCGGAGTCTATTCTGAACACATTCTCCAACTTTATGGATTGCGAATATAAACTCGTGCAAAGGGCGAGCGACCCACATGGAAACGGGGTGTGGAGACGTGGTGGCAAGTACGAGAACGACTTTCTTTACATTATTGAGGAAGCCGTGAAGGCGGCCGTGGATTTTATCATGTCCGAGTTCACGGACGTGGTGGACAAGAGGTTTGCCGATTTCCAGCTCGACATTCTGGGCAAAGAGAACGAAATTGAATGCCTCAAGCTGGGGCTGGAGATCTCGCGGAGCAAGCTGAAAGCGGTGCGGGAATACCTGAACTCCGCTGAAGCGCACTGCCCCGAGAGAAACTGCGAGCCTCCTGTAAGTTTCTACGAGAAGGAAAACGAGGAGGAGGAGGAGGTGGAGAGGCTGCGGGTCCTGCCATTGGTAAACAGCGAGATGGTCCACGTCAGGAGCGACCTCCATCACCAGGACATAGTAGAAGCCTCGGAGGTCACCGGTGATCTGTCTATCTTAGTCCACGGCTGGGATCAAATTGGCAGCATTTTTGTGCCCGATAAAGGGGCACCTGCGCACAGTAAGCTTTGGCTTTTCTTCGTATTCTTAACCCAAAGCTAATTAAAAAAGTAAATAAATATGAGGGCTTCGAAAGCGCCGCATCGCCTATTGTCGTGAAAAGACTTTTTGCACCGCATGCTTTGCGGTATTTGCCATAAAAAACGACAGGACGAGGGGCTGCCCACAGTACGCATGCGCAGACCTGCCTCATTACATGTTTCAGCGGAATGTAAATAGAAAGTAGCCAAGGTTAAAACAATGGCATCAGACGAGCTTGAAAACGACTCAAAATAACCAGAGGAATACTGCTAATACTACTACTGCTACTAATAATAATAATGAGCAGGATCAAAGCTATTTCAATATTAGCATAAGATACTTAAAAGCATTACTATTTTTTGTTTATTTGTTCATATCCTTTAGGAAATTTGCCTATATATTGAAGGATCCATCCATCCATCCATTATCCAACCTGCTATATCCTAACTACAGGGTCACGGGGGTCTGCTGGAGCCAATCCGAGCCAACACAGGGCGCAAGGCAGGAAACAAACCCCGGGCAGGATGCCAGCCCACTGCAGGGCACACACACACCCACACACCAAGCACACACTAGGGACAATTTGGAATCGCTAATGCACCTAACCTGCATGTCTTCGGTGTGCAAATTAAATTGAGAACAGCTACACTCATTAACTAGTTTGAAAATCTGCCTTACAGCCCCAGAATTCTGGGTTCAAAGCCTGGTTTGAGCATTTTCACGACAGCTGTCACAGGTGATCTTCCTCGTGTTAAACTCATGTGCATCTTAAATTGACTGATTTTAATATAACTTTTTGAAAACTGTTGAGTGCAGTCATGGGTCAGTAGAGGAGGGTTTGGGCGGCAGTTCTGGTAGCATTGAGATGTAAGACAGACACCAAACCAGGATGAGTCACTAGGCCATCTTGAAGTCCACACTGGCATCCACCCATGGACCTAATTTGGAACTGCAAATCAGCATAATGTGTGTTTGGGATGTGGGAATGCAACTTATACATGCCACAAAATCTCCAGTGGTAAATTAACTCTTAAAAGTGTATATTCAACCCCCTCTAGACTTTTTCTAGTGCTGCTACGTATTTTTTTTGTAATATGGAGACCAAAATTGAACTCCGTACTCAAGGGGAGGCCTTATTAGTGCATTATAAAGCTTAACCATAACTACTTTTGATTATTTTTTTAATTCACATTTTACTATGGAGTTTGCTGTCTTAACTCTATCTAAATACTGATGATGACGACAAGAGTAGGCACCAGAGCAAATCATAGTTACTGCCATCTAGCAGTTGGTATCTCAGAACGTGTATTATGGCTTAAAAATAACAAAATATTAAAAAAAAGCAAAAATGCAACTCTTACCTATATAGCACCTACATTTTCTTACATCGGAGAGAGAGAGACAGAGAGACAGGTTTACAGAGTTGGGAGCATGCACTGATACAGTGTGCTGCTGCACCCACCACACCTCTACATCATTTAATAAAAAATTATCATAATCATAATTGGGCGGAATGACAGAAATTGTAAGTCGCATCTTACTTAACTTATGTAGGAATCCAATTTAAGGAGGAAACTGGTTGAGATGATACATTGCAACCATAGGGGACCCCCAGCTCTGAACCTGAGAATCCCTGCACTAGTATGATATTTACAGTGGATTCAAAGTATTAAGACCCCTATAGTTTCTGCACATTTTATTGTGTTGTAGTTTTAATTTTAAAATCCTTAAAATTGCTCTTTTACCTGTCAGTCTACACTTAATTAATCATAATAACAAAGGAAACACATTGGTATCACTTTAGATTAGGTGTCCTTAATTACACTGTACTTAATATGTAATTCCCTGTATAACTGTAACTAAGTGTTCTTACCTTGTACTTACTGTGTAATACAGTGTAGCGCTATAATTAGGCACTCAGTTGTAATCATTATTTCACAATTTATATACTGTGAAAAGGCGCTATATAGCGCCCGACCCAGCACAGACCACGCAGAGGCACGTGTTCACACTCAAAGGGTTTTTATTTTTTCTTCAGCCGTGGGCACACATCTTCCCCGTGTCCCACAGGCCCAACACAGTCCAAGCACAAAACACACAAACCAAATGCTTCCTGGCACCACCACTCCTCCCAGGCAACCTCGTCCTCTTCCTCCCGATTCTGGCCCTGATTGCTGGGAGGCACGCCCTTTTATACCCCACCCGGAAGTGTTCCAGGTGCCTGACCAGCTGGTCTTAATTGCACCTCCGGGTGGGGCTGATAAACCGTCCAGCGTGGTGGCTGGTCGTCCGCAGCACCCCCTAGCGGCCACCCCATCTCCCAACCGGGCTGCTGTGGTGGACTCCATGTCCCATGGAACCACGGGGGAGATTGAGGGATCCACGGCCAGGGAGGCTGCCCCCAAGCGCCCCGGGAAAGGTACTGCAATGTCCATGATGGCTTCCCCGGGATGTATGCAGCAGAGGCGTCCCGGCCGGGCATGGGACCCGGCTGTCCGTCACAATACATATGTACTTATAAAAAATGGAATAACAATTATACTTGAATACTTAATTATACCATTACACTGTATTAAACAGTAAGTACAAAATAGTTATTCTGTAATTATACAGTTAATTACATGGTAAGTTCAGCGTACTGAGAACTCTCTTATTCATGTCTGTTGTGATGTGAGATTTTACATTTAACTTGATAAATATTTTGTATGTGTTTATTTGTAATGTAGGCAAAGCAATGTAATTTAGTGTCTCCCCCACTAACCCCCAATTTACGACTGAGACTACTTGTAATTTTACGACAGGATTTGGGGGATGTGTCTTAAACCAGTTTGGCGAGTGTTTCTTTGCTAAAGTCTTTCTCTCTTCCACAACACAAAGCCAGGTTAGTTTAACATTAACATTTGGTCTTTGGGGGGCTGGTTGGGGTTGGGGGGTGTTGCAGGTGTTAAGATGTTCTATTTCCCCCATTGGTCTGAGGTATGGCTCTTTGGAATTGGCTTGTTTCATAGGCCTTTAAGTACCATGATGTCCTATTGGCTGCAGGGGTTGGACAGAACATCTATAAATGTACGTGCTTAACCTCACATTCTCTCTCTTGCTAACCAACATATGATGAAAGAAGCATCTCTCTTGCTAACAACTGAAGAAGACCATCACACCATGAACTGAAGACAACACAATGAAGAGCACAGCTTCAGCCATTTTGAACAGACATGTGGCTAAAAGCTGAGCACCAATGATGCCTTAACTAGAAACATTAAGTAACTACAAGTCTGTGTGCCACCTGAATTACACATCACCATTTTATCAGGTTGTATGGTTGCCAATATTCAAATGTACTTTGCATTTTTTTTATTATTTATGAATATTATCAGTAATACATTATTTTATGCGTAACAACTCCTGCTTGTCTTTTTACTACATCTAATTGCCTGAGGTTATAGATAATAGAAGGAAAGGTGGGGATAAGTTATATACAGTGGTAAGTCTGTGAGAGTAGGCATTGTAAGGCTACATATTAATAATACAATAGGGGAAAGTAGAGCAATAGATATGTTACTCTACCAAGATAAAACAATGTCCATATTCAGTCCATTAATTCAGTGCCTATTTGGCAGCAATTCCTGCCTTGAGGCATCTTGGGTAGGTCTCTACCAGCTTTGCACACCAGGATTTGGGCAGTTTACCCACTTCTTCCTTGGCAGATCCTTTCAAACTACATCTTGATTTGGATGGGTCACATTAAACATTTAAAGGTAGGGTAAAAAAAAAATAAATTTTGAATTTCTTCTAAATGTGGATTCAGAAAGTATTCCAACCCCTTCAAAATTCAGATCACAGTCTGATGTTAGGACCTTCTCCTTCAGTACTTTCTAGGAGAGAACATGTGGATCAGAGCCATATTTTAGGTGTCACAGCAAAGGGTCTGAATGCTTGTTTCAATAGGATATTTCAGTTTTTATCTTTAATATATTTGCAAAAATTCCTAAAATCCTGTTGTCACTTCATCAATCCAGAGGATTCAGTGTTGCTCGATGAGGGAAACAAATGTAAATGATTTTAGCAGAAGGTTGAAAGGAAATGTGAAAAAAGTGATGGGGTCTGAATATTTTCAGAAGGCACCATAAGTGAAGTCTGACTGAAAATCACTGAGAAAGTTGTGTAGTATGACGGGGGCTTTATAGGATCATAAGGCTCTCCGGCCTTGAGGCCACAGTGCTCGCAGGTTTTTCTTTCAGCCAATCTCCACATTAGAGGTCGGTTTCTGGTGTTAATGAAATAAATGATTTAAGTCCATGCCATTTCTGATGTTGCAGATTTTTTGAGGATGTCTTATTTTCCCCTTTGATCTCGAATTTCTTTTTCTTTCTGTTTCTCTTCGAATGAAAGGTTAAATATGGTGTTTATAATTTCTTAATATACCACGTGTAATTTTGAATAATGTCTAATGTGATTTTTTTTTATTGTTGCAGCAACCACTGAGAAAGAAGAGCCCGCTGTCCCCCATCTTAATGAGTACCCTCCTGTCGAAGAAGAGTGTGTCTTTGGCAAGGAGTACAGTGTGACGGTCTCTCTGGACTCTTCTGAAGATGGAGACAGTGCGCCAGAGGAGAGCTCCGAGCTTGGTGAGGAAGAGGAGGATGGTAGTGAAATGGGCATCCATCATCTTGTACAGGGTGAAATGGCATGGGCACCCCTCCACGTTAAAAGAGAGTTACCAGAAGTGAAGGTCTCTTCTTCTTCAGTTAAGATGGAGCGGGTGGAACAGGAGAAGACCCCAAATGTGGAGATGACAGATGAGAAATTTAATCCCCATCAGATTGGCAGCAACACAGAAAACTATGGAAAGAGCATCCAACAGAATGACAGCCATCAGAACTCCAATGGGTATTATTCACGCTATGAACTTTACAGCTGCACTGAATGCTGGAAGACCTTCACAAAAATGTCCTACCTTCGAAAACACCAGAGGATTCACTCGGGCGTGAAGCCATATTCGTGCACGGCCTGCAAAAAGACCTTTAGCCGCTCGGAGCACCTGAAGAGGCACCTAAGGGTTCACACTGGAGAAAAGCCCTACAGCTGCCCAGAGTGCCCAAAGACCTTCAGCCGACCAGAGCACCTTAAAGGACACCTGAGAGTTCATACGGGAGAGAAGCCCTACAGTTGCAACGAGTGCGGGAAGACCTTTGGGCACTTGATGAGTGTTAAGACGCACCAGAGCATTCACACTGGGGAGAAGCCCTTTAGTTGCACAGAATGTGGGAAGGCCTACAGTCACTTGGTGAGCCTTAAAGCACACAAGCGCATTCACAGACGAGAAAAACTGTACGCTGCTGGCCAGTCGGGGAAGACTGTTGGGCAATCCTCTCTGGCTTAACTAAGCTGGGGGGATGAATGTATACAAGTCAGTTGCACGTAATGTAACAAAATGTCACCATTGTTAACCTCTCTGTGAATCATAAGGGGTTACCCACGGGGTCTTTCTTTCTGTCATAACTGATGTTGAGGAGCCACAATGGCGACATTAAAACGGGGAGACCAAAACTGGCCCTACTTCTCCAGTTTCCCACTGCTGCCTCCATATACATCCAGAAAGAAGCTTGCCTTATTTAGTAGTAGGATGTCTTGGGAAAAGTATAACTGAAAAAATATTAATCTGTATAAAGAATAAACCAGAAAAAGTGAATGTGAGTGGGTCTCATGAGTTAAATTTCAATTAAAACATAATCCTGTAGCATTTTATTTGCTACAGATCTTGATGTGTGCAGAGCTACTGCCCCTGTCCTCTCTGTATTTCAGTTGGTCATCACTTGCTTATCAGTTTAATCCTTTATAGTGGTCATTTTGCATCGAATCCCTCCCCCAGTTACTATAATAGTTTAACACCACCACATTATTTTTACACCATCATGTTATACTTCCAGCTGAGCAAACGCGGGTGTGACTGATCGTCACTGCTCTCCAGTAACTTTTAAACTTTTTTTTTCTTTTTTAACTTTTTTACGATAAACTTACAATCTAATGGACTAAGCAGCTGTTTTCATTTTCATTTTGGGCAGATTTATTCGTTGAGTTTTATTTTTCAATCATTTAAAGCTAGACTGATTTCCAGCTTGACTGCTGATGTGTATGGACTATTTTTCGGCCTAACCCTGCCTTGAGACTTCTTCTCCGGACATCTGAGTTGTCTGCGTCTTCGCTTAACCTGTGGACTGGTAGGATATTTATTTGGTTCGTGTTTGTTTGGTCCCTCAAGTCGCTCGCTATCCAACCTGCAATGGGCCTGCTCCAGTACTCAGCTTCTGAGCTACTCTGACTCCGCTTCCACCTGTCCGAGCCTCTGCTGACTGGCCTATATCTACACCCAGACATTGTATTCCTCCCTCATCGGAGATACATCCACCGCGGGTCCCGCCGGACTATCCAAGCTGACAGTTCGAAAATAATAAATTCCATCTGATCCAGTTCTCGACGTCCTCAACGTAATTTAGGCAGCGTTGCTGACCACAGTGTTTTAGCCAAGCCTAGCCCGGTTGGCTAACACTGTTACTAAATGCGATAATGCCGTTGTTAACTTCGGTCTGCTGAACATCAGCTCACTCACGAGCAAGGGGCCTCTCATCCACGATCTCCTCACTGATCGTAAGTTTGACTTTTTCTGTCTAATGGAGACATGGCAACAACCCCATGACTTTTCCCAACTTAACGAATCCACTCTCCCGGGGTTTGTTTACATCTCTCAACCCTGTGGCTCTGTCCGTGGTGGAGGTCTCGTGTTAATGTATCCTGAGAAATGGAAAGTCTTGCCATTGTCTGTTCCTGCCTTCAGTTCTTTTGAATCTCTTGTATGTCAATTAAATGAACCTATTCCTACTATTATTGCAACTGTTTACCGGCCCCCTAAACCAAATAATGACTTTCTAAATGACTTTGCTGTTTTCCTTACACACTTATCTACTGTTTCATCAAACATAATACTTCTGGGGGATTTCAATATACATATGGATAATATCAATGTCCCTATTACTACAGACTTTATATCCTGCCTTGAGCGTTTTGGATTCCAGCAGCATACTGATGTTCCCACTCATTCCAAAGGACATATCTTGGACTTGATTTGCTGTTCTGGAGTTACCCCACTTGATTGTATGGCAGATGAACTCCCCATAACTGATCACTTTCTTATTTCATTCAATGTTAATCTTGCACTTTCCAACACTAAGCTTTCCCGTCTCATGTCTCTCCGTAATATTAAGAATATTAACTTAGACTCTCTTACCTCTAGTATTGGTTCCCTTATGGACATTGATAATTTATCCACTCCTGAAGAACTGGTCTCACACTATAACACTGGACTTAATGGTATTCTTAACTCTGTCACTCCATTAAAAACTAGATCTGTTTCTTTCTCCATTTCTGCTCCCTGGTTCACGCCTGAACTTCAGCTTTTGAAAGCGAAAGGCCAGCAACTTGAACGGTTATATAAAAAAACTGGACTCCTTGTTCACAAAGAGATGTACAAAAACCATATACTTTATTACAAGGACTGTATTGCCCAAAATAAATATAACTATTATACTCTCATTATTTCTTTCAATGAAGGAAACACCAAGTCATTGTTTTCACTACTCAACAATATCACACAACCCCCGGATTCTTTACCTTCTCACCTTTACTCAACTGAATTTTGCAATTCCCTTATGTCCTTTTTTAATGAAAAAATCCAGAAGATTCATCAGTCTCTCTGTATGGATTCCTCCAGTACTTCATTTGAATTTCGCCCACCAACTCCCTCATTCTCCTCTTTTCAGCTTCCTACTTTCTCACAAATCTCAGATCTTGTCTGTAAGTCTAAGCCATTCACCTGTCAGCTGGACCCTCTCCCTACAGTTCTAGTCAAAGCCTGCCTCCCCTCTCTGGTCCCCTTTATCTCTGCTATAATCCACTCTTCTCTTACTACTGGTACTGTTCCTTCATCTTTTAAAACTGCTGCAATAACCCCAATACTGAAAAAACCTGGTGCCGTTCCGACTAATTTCAGTAATTTTCATCCTATTTCTAATCTACCCTTCATTTCCAAAATTCTTCAAACAACAGTGGCTATTCAATTTCATTCTCATTTATCTCAAAATGATCTGTATGAACAGTTCCAGTCTGGTTTTCATCCCCTCCACAGTACAGAAACGGCACTTATTACTAATGACCTCCTTATGGCAGCTGATTCTGGTTTAATTCCTATTCTCATCCTCCTTGATCTGAGTGCAGCCTTTGACACTATTTGTCACACTTAATAGATTATCTTTGATTGGCATTACCCACACTCCACTAGACTGGTTCAGATCCTACCTCTCAGGCCACACTCAGTTTGTTCGGCTTAAAACTTTCACATCCCAACCCACCGCTGTTACTTCAGGTAGACTCTGTCCTGGGACCCCTGCTTTTCATTATTTACCTCCTTCCCCTTGGTAATATCTTTCATAAATATAACATTAGCTTCCACTATTATGCTGATGACACCCAGCTCTATCTCACTAGCAAACTTATTGCTTCCTTTCCACCCTCCTCACTTACTGATTGCATAGCAGAAATCATATCCTGGTTTTCTTCAAATTTTCTTGAATTAAATAGTGACAAAACCGAGGTTCTCCTCATTGGTACAAAGTCAACAATAAACAGAACTGATCATTTTTCATTTGTTATTGATAATTCCTCTGTCTCCCCTTCCCCACTGGTGTCATCCTTGACAGTACTTTATCCTTTCAGTCCCACATCAATAACATCTCCCAGTCTGCATATTTCCACTTGTGTAACATGAATCGTATTCGCCCTTCCCTCACTCCCAACACCACTGCTATCCTTGTTCATAGCCTTGTCACTTCTCGTCTGGATTACTGCAATTCTCTTTTCTTTGGTCTTTCTTGCAAATCTCTTTATAAGCTTCAACGGGTCCAGAATTCAGCTGCCTGCATTATTACTAAAACTCCCTCTGTTCACCATATTACTCCTGTTTTGTAGCAGCTTCATTGGCTTCCAGTTCAGTTCCGAATTTAATTAAAAATTCTCCTACTAACGTTTAAGGCTCTCCACAACCTCGCCCCTCCACATCTGTCTGACCTCCTCCATGTTGCCATTCCCTCCCCGTACCCTTAGATCCTCTTCCTCCATCTACTTGACTGTCCCCTTCATCCGTCTGACCCCTATGGGGAGAAGAGCATTCAGTTGCTCTGCTCCCCAGCTTTGGAACTCACTACCACCTGAGCTTAAAAATATTGAATCATTTTCACTTTTCAAATCTAAACTTAAAACTCGTTTGTTTAAGACTGCTTTTTTTCTTTGATTACAATTGCTCCGTCTGATTTTAACTTTCGTATTTTACTTTTGTTTATAATCTGTGTTTTATCTATTGTTCGGTGTCCTTGATAGTTTAGAAAGGCGCCTACAAATAAATAAAATGTATTATTATTATTATACATTTATTTCTCTCAGAATCTTACACTGCTAAGTTTATCTGCAAATTTTAAAATAACAATGTCTACCCCAGCTGCTTACAAATGCAGGCGGAGGGATACGAAGAGAAACAGAAGGCTTTAAAACTCACAGGACATTTCCAGGTTAAAGTGGGAGATATTGTGGTTTTTAAAAAAACATTCCTTTTGTGTTTTGGGACAACAAAGTGAAGTTGAAAAATGATTCTTAGCACTTGATAATGTAATACATTATTGATAAGGGAAACGGCCAAGTACAGCAAAACCTTGGATTGCGAGTAACTTGGTCTGTGAGTGTTTTGCAAGACGAGCTAAAATTTTTAATAAATTTTAACTTGATACATGAGCAAAGTCTTGCAATACAAGTAGTATGTGTATACTGTATATGCTTAGTCTGCCGAGCGTCACGTAATCACAACTGAGCCGATGGTTCTTCTCTCTCCGCGGGATTGTGGGTAATTGTCTCCCATGCTCGTTCTCAGTCGGTGTGCCTCACTCATAGAGTCAACATCTGTACAAGCCTATACTGTTTATTATAGCATTGTGACCATGTGTGTGTGCTGTAACATGTGAGTCACTGTCATGCACCCCAAAACACGAAGCTGAGTCTCAGTACTTCAGCAACACCAGCTTTATTCAGCTTGAAACAAGAACAGCACAGTTATTTATTGTAGCGGGATCTGCCGCTCTCCTATACATAGACACAGCATTCAGGCAGGGTCAGGGCCAGGTTAATGGCCATGTAATATTGTGCCCTTACATTTATAATGTTCTTTGCATCAACGATCAATGGTAGGCGCTTATAGCATGACCGCGATCTTTTTGGATTCGCTTTTGAGGCGAACTGCTACAGCGCTGGGAGCCTGCGGTTGCTTCGGGACGCTCTTCCACATGTCGTCCCATTGGGGGGAATCCCAAAAGAGTTTAGAAACCTTACAGTGCGTAATGCATTTTTTAGTTTTGTGTCCAAGTGTAGTCACTCTTCAGGCAAAAGCAACTGTCATTGGACAGGTTCCTTGTTAAAGATGCAAAAAAAGAAAAAGATTTCAGCAAGCCAACAGATAGCAGTGATTCCGTTAGTTATAGTGAAAAGTCATCCTACACAATAATCCTCCTCCTCCTCTCCTTTCTCTCGTCTCCCTCACACCAGCCACGATTCTTTTCAAAGGTAATATGTGCAGGTTAATTTGTTTTATGTATTTTTACTTCATATAAAAATGATTAGTACAACATATAAATATTTTTGGGTTGTAGAACGAATCATCTGAGTTTCCATTATTTCTTATGGGCTTTAGATTATGATCATGTTTCCGGAACAAATTATGCTCGCAAACCAAGGCTCCACTGTAATTCCATTAAACTGACAGTATAATTTGTTTTGCTGGTGATTTCATAGTTGAGAAATGCAGAACTCTTTTTTTTTTTTTGAGGTTTGTGGTAGAAACTAAATATGAAATATAATTAAAGAAAGCAATCTTGTCCTCAATAAAACGTCTTTGAAACATGAACCAGGCAGGAGGAAGCTTGTCCATTGTGTCTTCAAGTCTTTGACGGCTGAATATTTTTTCCAAAAAAGTGTAGTTTTCTGAAAATCACACAAAGCAATAGTTTCACACATTAATCAACATAAATCACCCGTTGCTGCTTGCTGTGGCTGCCAGTTTGCTGTCTCTTGTGGCTCAAGCTGCTGACTGGTGGCAGACTGGCTGCGAAGCTATCTTCGCGTGGCAGAGGCAGAGGCAGCAGCGGTAACTGTGGTCGCAGTGTGACACAATCCAGTTTGTACCTTTGTCATTGTAAATGGCAGTACTCCCAGGCAAATATTGTAGTAGGCTTGTCAGTTTCAGAAACGTGTTCAAAACCACAATCAGCTTGGGCATCACTTTTGTTTTCAATCTCGATCTCCAGATCACTTACATCAAAATCGGAGTCGGCGATAATTTTTCAAAACATGGTCCATGGAGTATTTTGCTTTGTGCATTCACTTCGTTCTCTTGCCAGATGTCGATGCCACTTTGCCATTGTTTGCCGTTCACTGCTCACTTTGAGTGTAGGGAATATTGGTCAGACCAACAAAGCTAACTTTCCTTGTAGCAAAGAGAGTCAAACTAAAATGTAATGGCGAGTTTTGTCATCGTTTACAGTCGATTACTACCCTTCACCTCTCCTGCTTACAAAAGTATCTGTATCTTACATCAGAGACATCTGTATTGATTTTCAGAATGTTTTACAGGAATGTGGTCAAATCAGGGGTGATATCTTTCCCAGTTTAGTAAATGGAATGCAGCATAACTTTTGCAATCTTTCCAAAATGAAAAAAAACATAGTCTTAGTAATATGGTTAGTATGTGCCTTGAGGTTTAAATCTGAGTCCATAATAATATCTAATGTTTTCGTGTCTGTCTTAATTTCAAAAGTTTCTTTCTAAGGCACTTCATTTCCATTTTTTTTCCTTGAGGATATTCCTACTCTTGTGTTCTGCAATACTAGTAACAAAAATAAATTCATCACTACCAAATAAATATAAAATCATAAACAATTTACCTTTTGTGGGGCTGTGTCTTGATCCCTGTTTTCTAGGTAGAATGACTTGTCCACTTACCCACCTCACATCCTCATCTCTCTTCCACACACCAATAGCCCTTTGCCTCAGATCACCTCTTGATTGTAAACTCAGTGGGCCTCTGGGCTTGAGGTGGCTTTTAACTATTTTCTGAGATCATATCCACCTACTGTAGGACAAGGATTGAGTTCTGAGATTGGGTGGACTGAAAATGTCATATTGGCCCTGGTGTGTGTTTGTGTATGAGTGTGTTCACCTTTCAATGGGCTGGACACCCCATGCTGGGATTGTTCCGGCCTTGCACCAATTCTCCAGCTTCCCCCAAAAATATGCTCTGGATAAGTGGGTTTGGAAGATGGGAGAATGGATGGGAAGATCTGTGCAGTTTCAGACCAACCAATCACAGTGCCATGCCGTGGCCCATGTGGCCAATGCACTACAGGACCTTCAGCATCACTAAAGATCAGGCTTCTGCTGCATTTATGTGCTATTAGACAGATGGTAAATATGGGTTTCTGAGTCAGAAATTCCACACAACTGTCCTACAAACTCAGAGCTATTGGTCAGACATTTTGGAGAAAGCAAAGTTATCTGAATTCTCTGAATATGTGAGGTAATGCTGACCTTTCAACATAGTCAATTGTATCAAATAAAAAATTTAACCTGGTTAGCCAGAAATGCAATTGTTGTGTTGAAATTACAATTCCAGTGATGCAATACACCATTAATACACTTAGGTTGCTCTTTCTTTTCTCTAAAAAGTCCATTAGGAAATTCAGGTGAACGCATATTGAAATAGGCAGCTCGGCCTCATTCTCTCAGCTCTCTGACAGCGTGCTTTCATCTGATCAACTGAAGAGAAACAGCTGGCTTCCTCTCAGTTGCACTTTCTCGAAAACGAAGTATAGGGAAAGTATTGTAATTGTCCAAATATTCAATGTTGAGATTTTGATGAATCTTGACATTTTAGATCTCCCTGACTTTCTTGTATACGAAGTCCAGGTAAAGTACTGGAATTCTCCAAACATTTCTATTCGAAATTTTGATAAATCTCGATGTTCTAGACCTCCCTGAGTCCGAAAATACCATTCATCCATCCATTTTTAGAATTATGTGTGTCTGTGTGTGTGTGTGCGTATGTGCGTGTGTGTGTGTGTGTAAACATGATAACTTGAGTACACTTTCATTTAGGTCAACCAAATTTTGCATACAAGTTTTAGGTATAAAATGTAGATTTCTATCAACTTTGAGCTATTTCCGCAAACCAGAAGTGATACTTTACCTTTTATTAATGCAGCTGCAGAGTCCGATTTATTCAGCTTTACTTTAATAATAATTGTTCAATATATTATTATTATGATTTGATTTGTTATTGATGGTTCTTTAATGTAAATATTATAAAAATACAATCCTTGTCTTGTGGTTTCCTCCTCAAATATCCATCCCTATATCTGAGTATATGAGAAAGTCGTGTGGAGACCACTCCCAAATTTTTATTTCTAAAAGGGGCATGTGATCCAATTCCACTTACCCTGTGACTATGCATTTTTTTCAATCGGTCAGGAAATGTTGTAACTTTCTATTAACTCACTGAAGACCTTTTCAGAATTAACATGACAAGTCACATTAGCGTCAATTTACATTCCCATTTGACCTTACATTGAGGGGGTGAACAGGTGGTGATACCCTAACCTCCTCATGAATGGTGCTGTGTGATGTTATAGGAGAGTGCTGGTTTTTAAGTCCACTTCTTGTCATTCTCCACTCTTACCTTCCTGATATCCTGGCTGCATTGCCCACAATGCCCTAGTCACTCTGTCCCCCTGATCATCCCCTGTCTCTAATTGGCTATCTGTCTCTCATTACTTTACCACCTAACAACTAATGTTAGGGTGAATGCACTGGAGCAAAATGGCTGCCGTTGTATCATCCAGGTGGATGCTGCACATTAGTGGTGGTTGAAGTGGCTCCCCACTCATTATGTAAAGCATTTTGAGTAGTGAGAAAAGTGCTATATAAATGTAAAGAATTATTATTTAACCAAAAAAGAGGGTGCATTCTCCATGGCCGAGGCAGACAAAATATTAATTTTCTAACATGTCTATTTTGGGAATGTGGCCTCCCAGATTATTACTCAAAAGCCTTGGCTTGACAGTTCTACCCATGGCAGCTACTGCTTTTCATTCCAACTTCAAACTTATGCCTCATAGAATATTATGAACTACAATACTGTAGAACTTTACAATGTCTATATCTTCCTCCTTGTTTGAGTGCAATGTTTCCATGATTGGCACTGCAGCTCCTCACAAAAGGAATGAAAGGACAATGGAGATAAAGGTACCGTTTTGGAAGAATAATGACAGATAAGCACAGTAATGAAAATGAATCCCTACTTGCAGTTTTGCGACGCCTTGTATGCAGAATGGCTTCTAACCCCTGGTAATGTATCAGAGTTAAGGTAGCTGGCCACGGCCAGTGTTGAGCTATTCTCGCTTTGTATTTGAGCTTATCTGTGCTGAGTGAATGATGAATATGTACGTTTTGCAGAAGGTATGTGTGAATCAAGGCTAACAATTTAGACATTTCCAGTATTAACTTGTCCACCAATATAAAAAGAACCTCAGAGGTTAAAGCACACCACAAAAAACTTGTTTTTAGTAGTGTCATGCATTTCTTTTCTTCTTCTTTTGGCTGCTCCCGTTAGGGGTTGCCACAGCAGATCATACTCTCCCATATCTTTCTGTCCTCTGCATCTTGTTCTGTTACACCCATCACCTGCATGTCCTAACTCACCACATCCATAAACCTTCACTTAGGTCTTCCTCTTTTCCTCTTCCCTGTCAGCTCTATCCTTAGCATCTTTCTCCCTATATACCCAGCATCTCTCCTCTGCACATGTCCAAACCAACGCAATCTCGCCTTTCTGACTTTGTCTCCCAACCGTCCAACTTGAGCTGACCCTCTAATGTCCTCATTTCTAATCCTATCCTTCCTTGTCACACCCAGCGCAAATCTTAACATCTTTAACTCTGCCACCTCCAGCTCTGTCTCCTGTTTTCTGGTCAGTGCTACCGTCTCCAACCCATATAACATAGCTGGTCTCACTATCGTCCTGTGTCACAAATCACTCCTGACACTCTTCTCCACCCATTCCACCCTGCCTGCACTCTCTTTTTTACCTCTCCTTCACAGTCCCCATTACTCTGTATTGTTGATCCCAAGTATTTAAACTCATCCACATTCACCAACTGTACTCCCAGCATCCTCACCATTCCACTGACCTCCCTCTCATTCACACACATGTATTCTGTTTGTTCCTATTGACCTTCATTCCTCTCCTCTCTAGAGCATATCTCCACCTCTCCAGGGTCTCCTTAACCTGCTCCCTACTATCCCTACAGATCACAATGTCATCAGCAAACATCACAGTCCATGGGGACTCCTGTCTAATCTCGTCTGTCAACCTGTTCATCACCATTGCAAATAAGAAAGGGCTCAGAGCTAATCCCTGATGTAATCCCACCTCCACCTTGAATGCATCCGTCGCTCCTACTGCAGACCTCACCACTGTCACACTTCCCTCGTACATATCCTGTACAACTCTTACGTACTTTCTCTGCCACTCCCGACTTTCTCATACAATACCACAGCTCCTCTCTAGGCACCCTGTCATATGCTTTCTCCAGGTCCACAAAGACGCAATGCGACTCCTTCTGGCCTTCTCTAAACTTGTCCATCAACATCCTTAGAGCAAACATTGCATCTGCGGTGCTCTTTCTTGGCATGAAACCATACTGCTGCTTACTAATCATCACCTCACTTCTTAACCTAGCTTCCACTACTCTTTCCCATAACTTCATGCTGTGGCTTATCAATTTTATTCCCATGTAGTTACTGCAGTCCTGCACATCCCCCTTATTCTTAAATATCGGAACCAGTACACTTTTTTTCCACTCCTCAGGCATCCTCTCACTTTCCAAGATTCCATTAAACAATCTGGTTAAAAACTCCACTGTCATCTCTCCTAAACACCTCCATGCTTCCATAGGTATGTCATCTGGACCAACAGCCTTTCCATTCTTCATCCTCTTCATTGCTGCCCTTACCTCCTCCTTGCTAGTCCATTGCACTTCCTGATTCACTATCTCCACATCACCCAACCTCTTCTTCTTTTCATTCATCAGCCTCTCAAAGTACTTTTTCCATCTGCTCAACACACTCTCCTCGATTGTGAGTACTTTTCTATCTTTATCTTTTACCATCCTAACCTGCTGCACATCTTTCCCAGCTCGGTCCCTCTAGCCAATCGGTACAGGTCCTTTTCACCCTCCTTAGTGTCCAACCTCTTAAACAACTCATCATATGCCTTTTCTTTAGCCTTCACCACCTCTCTCTTCACCTTGTGCCTTATCTCGTTGTACTCTTGTCTACTATCTGCATCTCTCTGACTATCCCACTTCTTCTTTGCCATCCTCTTCCTCTGTATACTCTCCTGTATTTCCTCATTCCACCACCAGGTTTCCTTTTCCTCCTTCCTCTTTCCAAATATCACGCCAAGCACCCTTCTTGCTGTCACCCTTACTACATCTGCTGTAGTTTCCCAGCTGTCTGGTAACTCTTCACTGCCACCCAGTGCCTGTCTCAACTCCTCCCTAAACTCAACCTAGCAGTCTTCCTTTTTCAACTTCCACCATTTGATCCTTGGCTCTGCCCTCACTCTCTTCCTCTTGTTGATCTCCATTGTCATCCTACAGACCACCATCCTATGCTGCTTAACTACACTTTCCCCTGCCACCACTTTGCAGTCTTCAATCTCCTTCAGATTGACCCTTCTGCATAAGATGTAATCTACCTGTGTGCATCTTCCTCCACTCTTGTACATCACCCTATGTTCCTCCCTCTTCTTAAAATACGTATTCACCACAGACATGTCCATCCTTTTGGCAAAATCCACTATCCTCTGACCTTCTTCACTCCCCTCCTTGACACCATATCTACCCATCACCTCCTCATCTCCACTGTTCCCTTCACCAACATGCCCATTGAAATCCGCTCCAATCAGCACTTTCTGTTCCTTGGGTACATTGTTCATCACTTCACCCAACTCACTCCAAAAATCTTCTTTCTCACCCATTTAACACCCAACTTGCGGTGCATATGCACTAACAACATTCATCATCACACCTCCAATTTCCAGCTTCATAATCATTACTCTGTCTGACACTCTTTCACCTCCAAAACACTCTTGACATGCTGTTCCTTCAGAATAACTCCTACTCCATTTCTCCTCCCATCCACACCATGATAGAACAATTTGAATCCACCTCCGATCCACCTGGCATTACTCCCCTTCCATTTATTCTCTTGCACGCACAATATACCAACCTTCCTTCTCTCCATGATATCTGCTAACTCTCTCCCCTTACCAGTCATACCACCAATATTTAAAGTTCCTGCTCTCTTTACTTTCCTCCTCTCCTCCTTCCTCTTGACTCGTCTCCCTCCTCTTCTTCTCCTTCTTCTTCTTCGGCCAACAGTAGCTCAATTTCCGCCAGCACCCTGTTGGCTAACAGTACTAGTGTCATGCATTTTTCTTAAGAAAAAAAAAATGTTAAAGATCATTTCCATGCTGAAAAGCAAAGAAGTTAAGAGACAAAAGGATTTGGTGACATACCTAATGAAGGCTATACTATACAGACAAAATGTTGTGCCTCTTCTTACCTTCATCCCTCTTCAGCTTGGAAATAACCTTTAAACTTTCTCTTTATGTTGTTTCACCAAAAAGAAAAAAAATGCAACACATATAACCAAATGAGCTTTCATCATATATTTTTTTCAAAACTGTATCATATTTATTTAAAGAAATCCATTTAAAGACTGCTCTGTAGGCTGTACCCTCTGGAAGGGAAAATAACTCTTGAAATGCAAGTGCATAGCCCCGCCCACTCATGCATATTCAGTACTAATTCACCAATCAGAGGAGTGACATTCACAGGTTGGCAGTGATGGAAGGTGTTTGGGTGGCAATCAGCTGGCTTGAAATGGACTAACCAATATTCAGCTTGATTTTGTTGGATTTTGGGTAGGATTTTGACGGTGATTTGGCTTTAAAGTGTCTGTCAGATCTGGTGACATGCTACCTGCAGACCTCCAAAGCTCTGTGATTCAGGAGCTCCAATGAACAGCCATTCAAATTGCACATGTACACCATGGAAAAGAAATGTTGAACATGTCAATGTTTTTATCAGTAAATATATTTCAAAAGGGGTTATTGACATGACATTTTCACTGGATGTCAGTAAAAACTCAAGTAATCCACACATACAAAAAAAATTAAAGCAAATAAGTCCATAAATTATGTTCAATGTATGTGTGGATTACTTTAGTTGTTGCCGACATCTGGAGAAAATGTCATGTCAATAACCCCATTTGAAATAGATTAACTGAAAAAAAAACGTTGACACATTCAACACTTATTTTCCTCGCTGTATGCATCATGAGCAAAAACTTGGAAAAGGAGGCGGCTGGCACGGCCGTCTTAACATATGGGCACAATGGGCTCTGGTCAGGGGCCCCAAGAGTATAGGGGGCCACAATGTTTCTGATGCCTTTGTGTGTTTCCATTTTTTGTCAAAACAGGGCCCCCAGCACACTACTATGCCTGGAGGCCTATGATGTTGTTAATGCGACACTTCAATTCCACCCCCTAAACGTTAACATTATCTATCTATCTTATCCTGCCTACTATACTAAAATTCAAATCTATCTATCTATCTATCTATCTATCTATCTATCTATCTATCTATCTATCTATCTATCTATCTATCTATCTTATCCTGCCTACTATACTAAAATTCAAATCTATCTATCTATCTATCTATCTATCTATCTATCTATCTATCTATCTATCTATCTATCTATCTATCTATCTATCTATCTATCTATCTATCTATCTATCTATCT
>JANRMT010049829.1:11690603-11755185 GCA_026402145.1 Polypterus bichir lapradei
TCTATCTATCTATCTATCTATCTATCTATCTATCTATCTATCTATCTGGCTCTGTTAGCTACATAAAGTCACTAACCAGGAGATTGACAAACTACACAAAACTCCTACTCAATAGTTGCCATTACACTTAAGTAAAATTACCCTCACCGCAACCTTAACCATAATGTAAGCATGTTTTTTGAGAATGACGCGTGAGATGCTCTTCAAAATGGGCATGTTGGGAAAGACACAAATAACTGTGCTTACCGTATATAAAGAAATAAATGGCAATGAAAGTGCAGAGATCTTGATAAAACGAGCTTTGAATAAAACACAAATAGATAATGAGATACCTTATGATAAAAGAAAAGTCAAAGGAAAAATTAAAGTGATGTGTTTGAATGACTGATAAGACCAATGGAAAAAGAGTCCTCAGGAAAATGTTGGTTTGTTGAAATTGTCTGTTGTTATCCTTATATATTAATGACAATAACACTCTAATTTTTGTGTAAAGCACATTGAGTTGTATTCAATTCTTTAAATGTGCTACAGAAAGAAATACATTATTATTACTAAAAGAGTAGCAGTAAACAACAGTAGTGGAAATAGTTGACGCCGGGGTTAGTTATCATTTTTGTTGTTGCAAAAAAGAGATTATTATAAAAAGATTAAGACTGAGTTACTGTGGATGAAATCACTATTATTATTACCATTATTATTACTAGCTGAAATACCCGGGGTTGTCTGGGAGGAAAATTACGTTTTATTTTTAATCGTTTGAGAAAAATATAATTTATAAAACCACAACTTTTTTGTTTTGTGGTGTAGTAATAAGTTTTTACATGCACAATTTTTGATGACCAAAAAGAAATGTCTATTTAATTAATATTAATATTATTAGGTTGATTTATTTCTATTACCACTACGACATTGTTACAACAAGAATAATGCAAGATGAAAATATAGTTAACAAAAACAAATATTAAACGACAAACAAATGATGCTATGGATTTTTCAGGATACAAATGTCGGTTGTTTTTACGGAGTACACCAGAAATGTTCCGAGTGTCAACTGGATGATCAGATACATACAAGACTGCAAGATTGCTACAGTCTTCTTTATATATATGATTGTGGCTAATTGTTGGAGAGGTGTTCATTGGAAGATGCTTTGTGGAATAAAAACTCTTTATTGGATTTACTACATACAAGACCACAAAACTGTTACAGTCTGCTTTATATTATTATTATTATTATTATTATTGTTGTTGTTGTTATGCAGGTAAACATATAAAACTACATAAAGCAGGCAATTATTTATAATGCGAAGCAAAGGAAAGATTAGAACATTTTCTCATGTATTGTTTGAAATATATAAAACAAAGCTGTATCATATTCCATCAAACAATTTAAGTGTAATCATTTCAGAGAAATAACTATGAAAATACTATGCTAAAAGTAGTTTCAGAGCATTTATTCAGCATTTGACAGATGCAGGTGTTCAAACTCATTTCCAATAATTAAAATATCAAGGAAGTTTAAGCCTCCGCCCGCCAGATGGCAGCAATATTTCAATATTTCATTGTGGTTTATTCCAGCCTATCAGCAACCATTGAAAGAGTTGTGTTTTTCATTTTCAGCTCTGGTAGGTACAGTATTTCAGGTGGAGGTTTATTAGTGGAATTGAATCGTATGAAATATTATGTACGGAGAAAATGAGCCGCATGGACGAAGAGGTCAGTAGCTTGAAAGAGCAGTTCGCCGAAGTCATCGAGAAGACGGCGAAAGTCACTTCCGATGCCTTACTGAACACCTTTTCAGACTTCATGGTGTACGAGTTATCTATTTATGAGAAAAAGAAACGCAGGGACTCTCGGGGGGCGTTGAAAGAGGTTGGCCGCTTCGAGCCCTATTTTGTCTCAATTGTCGAAGATATGGTGAAGGCGGCGATGGAGGTGGTCGTGTCGTACTGCAGTGACTTTGTGGAGCGGCGGAATGCTGAGTTGCAGATGGCCGTGGCTGAGATCGGAAACTTGAAGATGGAGCTCGAGACCCGCGTTAGCGAACCGGAGCCGTCACATAGGGACGTGCCCGACACACCCGCTGCCCCCGTGTCTTCCGAGCTTAGTGGGAAGTGGGAAGAAACTGCAGAGAGCCGAGACACTGAATCGGGCTTAACGATCGTGACCGTCGGCGATGTATTGTCGCGCGACCAGCCGGTTTGCAAGCAGGGGAAGACCAGGAAAGTGCGCGTTGCACGAAGCCCCAAACAGGGTAAGATCCATTTTTAGCACGTATTATTTCTAACAGTTTGAGGAGACTAGAATCGAACCGTTTACTGCATGTCGGGAGTTGGCATCTCCTGGGGTTGTTGGTGATGGTTTTGCTCCCAGGTCCCACAGACAGACGATTGACCGATTGACTGGTGTAGGAGTGCACGGTGTCTTGGTCTCCATTACCAGTTCGGTCCGTCGTGCTCGGGATAGTGCCAACTGGGCCATGTAAAGAGCTGATTCAGAAATGAAAGGGTTAGCTCTGTGTTCAAGCAACTGCTTCCTTTTACACAAGTGCCATGTAAATTATTGATCATGATTTATTGTTGTTATAAGCTGTAAATTAATGTTCGGACTGGTGCCATAGAAGAGTATTCATCTTCTTGTAAGCTTTCATATTTGTTCATCATTCAATCACAGTGGATTTAATTTCTTTCTTTTAAAAGCGATCAACTGATCACTGCAAAATTATGAAAGTTAATTATAACTATAAAACACAAAAACTTCTCATATAAGTACGCAGCAGGTGTACCCTTAATAATAATAATAATAATAATAATACATTTTATTTATATAGCGCCTTTCCTATGCTCAAGGCGCTTCACAGAGTCTCACAAAAAAAAAAAAAAAAAAACGGCAGGGTATTTGTAACATTGGATGCAGATGTTTTCCTGAATAGAACAATGAAACTGATAACAAAACATTAAATAGAATAAAGGACAATAAAACCAGAGTAAAATACTAAATTAAAACCTAACAAATTACCTAATGTGTGATATAACAGACACACAAATTATCCGGAGCACCTGGACAGAGAGGTGAACTGAAAGAAAGGGCAGAATGTTACGCTAAAAGCCTTCCTAAATAGATGAGTTTTAAGTTGTTTTTTAAAAGAATGAATGGAGTCAGCTGATCTCATTCATTTCGGGATGTCCTTCCAAAGTCTGGGTGCTATGGAGCTGAAGGCCCATAGAGTGCAGGTTAGTGTGGGGCACAACAAGATTACCAGAATCGGAGGACCTTAGTAGGCGAACAGGAGAAGGTCACTGATGTAGTTTGGCGCGAGGTTATTTAAGGCTTTGTAGGTTATTAGTAGGATTTTATATTCGATTCTGTAAGACACAGGGAGCCATTGAAGACGGAGCAGGATGGGAGTGATGTGCTCGCTGCTGCTGGTTCGAGTGAGGACTCTTACAGCCGAGTTTTGAATCAACTGGAGCTGTGATTTAAGATTAGAAGGGGCACCCGCCAGCAGCGAGTTACAATAATCGATGCGGGATGTGATGAAAGGGACAAGTTTCTCAGCATTAGAAAAGGAGAGGAAGGAGCGAACACGGGATACATTATGGAAGTGAAAGCCTCAAGCCTGTGTGAACAGATCCCTGTCAGCTTTGCACGTCATTCTGCGCGCTGACATTTTCCTCCCATTCTTTTGTGCTTTCTGATGGACAGGCAGCCATACCAGTTTGGATTCCCAATTATCTTGTTACCCTACAACAAATAAAATAGGTATTTTAAAACAACCGAGGAAGCTAAGCTCATTCCCTTCCTGGGATCGTAAACTTGCTCAGGTCTTAATGACCAACTCTCATTCCATCTTTTCTAAAGGTGGGTTTTTCTCACCTCCTCGCACCTTTTCTACTTTTATCTGCCCTGATTGTGTTCTTTCCTTCCCCTCTTATCGGTGTCACCTGCTCTTTCCTTTTCACTTGCACACCTGATAAAGGACAGACAGCTAAAACGTTGTGTCTTTAACCTTTTTTTTTCCTTTTAACCTTTTTCTTCCTTTACAGCTGCACACTGATGCCACCCTGCAGTAACTCTCTATGTACAGCCGTGGCCAAAAGGTTTGAGAAGGACACAAAGATTAAGTTTTGCAAAGTCTGCTGCTTCAGTGTTTTCAGATCTTTTTGTCAGATGTTTCTGTCGTATACTGAAGTAGAATTACAAGCATATCAGAAATTTCAAAGGCTTTTATTGACAATTACATTACGTGTATGCAAAGAGTCAATATTTGCATTGTTGGCCCTTCTTTCTTTTTCAAGACCTCTGCAATTCATCCTGGCATGGTGTCAATCAACTTTTGGGCCATATCCTGATTGATGGCAGCCCATTCTTGCACAATCAGTGTTTGGAGTTTGTCAGAATTTGCGTGTTTTTGTTTGCCCACCCGCCTCTTGAGGATGGACCACAAGTTCTCAATGGGGAGTTTTCTGTCCATGGACCCTGAATTTTGATGTTTTGTTCCACGAGCCATTTAGTTCTCACTTTTGCCTTATGGCCCGGTGCTCCTTCCTGCTGGAAAAGGCATTGTGGGCCACCAAACTGTTCTTGGATGGTTGGGAGAAGTTGCTCTCGGTGGATGTTCTGGTCCCATTCTTTATTCATGGCTGTGTTCTTAGGCACCACCAGTGCAGAGTTTGCTCAAGAATGGCAGCAGGCAGGTGTAAGCGAGGTGAAGACTTTTTCAGGATGGCCTGGTGTCAAGAAGCCAAGAAAAACATCAGGGACAGATGGATATTCTGCAAAAGGTACAGAGATTGGGCTGCTGGGGTCAAGTCAGTTTCTCTAATGAATCCCCTTTCATCCCCGGAAAAAAGAAAAGGTGAGCGGCGCTACCATCAGTCCTGTGTCAGGCCAACAGTAAAGCATTCTGAGACCACTCATGTCAGCCAAGGCAGTGGGCTCACTCACAATTTTGCGTAAGAACACAGCCGTGAATAAAGAATTGGACCAAAACATCCCTTGAGAAAACTTCTCCCAACCATACAAGAACAGTTTGGTGACCCACAATGCCTTTTCCAGCAGGATGGAGCACCGGGCCATAAGGCAACAGTGAGAACTAAGTGTCTCGGGGAACAAAACATCAAAATTTTAGGTCCATGGCCAGGAAACTCCTCAGACCTTTAATCCCATTGAGAGCTTGTGGTCAATCCTCAAGAGGCAGGTGAACAAACAAAAACCTCACAAATTCTGACAAACTCCAAACACTGATTGTGCAAAAATGGGCTGCCATCATTGAGGATTTGGCCCAGAAGTCGATTGACAGACAGCATGCCAGGGTGAATTGCAGAGGTCTTGAAAAAGAAAGAAGGGCCAATACTGCAAATACTGACTCTTTGCATAAGCGGAATTGTCAATAAAAGCCTTTGA
This sequence comes from Polypterus bichir lapradei, assembly GCA_026402145.1. Lineage (NCBI taxonomy): Eukaryota > Metazoa > Chordata > Cladistia > Polypteriformes > Polypteridae > Polypterus > Polypterus bichir. Next base: position 11,696,009 of record JANRMT010049829.1, read on the forward strand.
AACTTCTGAAATGCTTGTAATTCTACTTCAGTATCCCATAGAAACCTCTCTATTATAAAAAAAAAAAAAAATCGTGGAAAGCAAAAGCAGGGCGACGAGACGTGATCTTCTCAGAAGTTCTCGGAAGACATTTAAAAGACCCGCGAGACAAAAGAGACTTGCCACGGAGCGTCTCGTGGAGACTGTAAACATGAGACTTGGTGCCAAGAGACTGTCACAGGGTCGTCTCGCGGGGACGTGGAACATGAGATTCTTGCAAGACACGCCCTACTTACAAAAGATATCATATAAGAGCACACCCATCAAAAAACACTCAGTCGTGTAAAAGCATGTAGCACACACACATCCTGTGCTCTCAGCACATATAAAGCGTATAAGGACAATACGGAGAATAGAGACCCAAAGGCGCTGGATAGAAAAAAAGGCAGATAAGAGATTATGAAAGCAGTGGAATTCGAAAGGCTCAAACAAACGATGGCACGATATGCATGCAGAGAAAAGTAAAGAATATGAAAGCAGTAAAATTCTAAAGTATTGTAACGTCCCAGCCAGGTTAAGGCCTTTTTTTTTTTTTTTTTTTGTAAGTGACTGTTAGGTTCGATTGAGGGAGGGCGGAGTGCAGCATGGAAGACTGATAGCGGGGTATTGATTGATGCGGTAAGGGGGGGTGAGGCCCTGGGGATGAGGGATTGGAGAGGGTGCTAGAAAGTTGTGTTTGGGGTTAGGAAGTCGGCGATTGTTCAAGTAAAACTTTTGTGGCATTTTATCATGTCAGTCACTAAAGTATCAAAGAAAAGATAGTAAAGATCGCATTACCGCAAACAAAAGGTAATTAATCATCAGAACCAGGTGTAATTGAAAAAATAGCAGGAGAAATCGAGATCAAAAATAAAAGGCAAAGAGTAGACAACAAAGTATTTTCGCATTCGCATCATTCAATGCACAAAACGTGAATTTACACAATAATGGACAATACGCTATGAGAAGCTGTGGTCCCGGAACAGTTAAAGCAACGACAAGTTGAATTTCAAAGAATACACAATTCGGTCAGGTGTACGAGGTGTGGCAGAAAAGTAATGATACTGATTTTTTATTTACCAAAGTTTTTATTTTTTTCAAACATCAGTGTTATCCCCTTCAAAGTAGTTCCCTTGGGCAGCTACACACCGATGGAGACGTTGTTCCCACTGTTGGTAGCAGCGCTGGAAGTCTTCAACCGGTGTGGTCTTCAGCATGTCCGTTACACTCTTTTGGATGTTTTCTAAAGTCCCGAAATGACGTCCTTTGAGGACATTTTTCAGTTTAGGAAAAAGGAAAAAGTCACACGGACTGAGGTCAGGTGAATAAGAGGGCTGGGGAACCACAGGAATGCGTTTTTTCGATTGTCCTTCTGCTCAATTGTGAGGTTTTTCGGCACCATTTTGGCACAGACCTTTCGCATGTGCAAATGTTCAGTCAAAATTTGATGAACGGTAAATCTGTTCAAATTTAATTGTTCACTCAACGTTCTTAATGTTAAACGACGGTCTGATCTCACAAGAGTGTTCACACGTTCGATGTTTTCATTGGTTTTCGAAGTTGAAGGCCTCCCTGAAAAACTTGAGTTCGGGATAAAGAATGTTCCCCATAGGCCTGTTTTAACTTTTCAAACGTCACACTTGCCGAACACAAAATTTAATGGCACAACGTTGCTCCAAATTCCGCTGTTCTATTTTGCGTGACGCACAACCAAAAACACAACTTCGCTAATAGCAGTCACAAAAATCACGTAGTTAACGGAAGGAGTTGAAACTCGCACTGAGCTATGGGAGGGTACTGATACACGTGCTCTATCAAGGACAACAGCGCAGTGTTGCCAGTCTCATTACTTTTCTGCCACACCTCGTATATTTATGATCACAGAGAAATGATGCAAATTTTAACAGGTGACAAGAAAGGTAATGTATATATTCTGGGAATAACATTACACACCAAAGGAGATCGTGATATACCATTCATATTAAAATGTTTACAGTTTACCATGAGAATAGCTTTTGCTATGACAATCAATAAATCACAGGGACAAACATTAGAAAAAGTCGGATTATTTATTAGAGAAACAGAAACAATAGTCACTCACAGGCAGTTATACGTTGCGTTGTCACAATGTGTCTCCAAAAAAATATTGTTTTTAATGAAGCTTTAAAGTAAAAATGCAAATAATGAAATTGAAACAATTCCAAAGGAAAAAAAAATTAAATTGTTTATTCGGTTGACAAGCGAAGCGAACAGGGGGCAAAGCCTCCTAGTCTGACAAAAAGATCTAAAAACACTGAAGCAGCAAACTTTGTGAAAACCAACACTTGGGTCATTCTCAAAACTTTTGGCCACGACTGTACTTCAAGCAATGATGAACTCGTTTGAACATCCAAACCTCTTTCATTTCTTTATATCAACTACTAATCAGTAATGCAGTTCCAGTAAATTCGGCTAAACTTATCTTGATGTGACCATTGCATTGTATGTTGATGGCTCTAAAGACTACAGCAATTTTCGAGACTCCGATCCAAAATTGTTTTGTTTGGACCACTACAGGAGTGTTCATGTCTGGAAAGATTACAGCAATTCGGGAATTCTTAAGAAACAGAATCTATCCTGAAGGATACAGCAAAGCCCAGAGGCAAAATCTGAGACGCCTAGCATCTGCATTTTCTATTGAAGGTTAGTGCTCTTTCTGATAAGTTTCTTCTTATTATTATTGTGTGCCTTTATTTGTGATTGTTTAAAATGGTTACAATCAAGCTGTTCTTTGAATTCTCTTTTTATTTACCATCACTTAGAAGATGGGCAGCTGTACCGGACAGTCCGAAATCGAAAACAACAAGTACTCAATGAAGAGGAAGCTTTGGAAGTATTTAAAAAGTATCATCATTCTTCCACGGATCGTCACAAGGGAATTGTTAAAACGAGAGACGCAATTGCAGCAAGTTTTTATTGGCCCCGTATGACTATTGATATTGAGGAATGGGTGAGTTTTAGTGGTGCCTGGACAAATGTTTTTCTTTTTCTGTTGTTGGATAATTGGCACATTTTATTATATTTTATAAAAGCTGTATTTATTGTCTCCCTTTATATATTTTTTTTCCCGAAACAGGTGGAAAGGTGCACACATTGTCAGAAATCTGGGAAATTAAACTGTTGTGGCCAAGAGTTTCAAAGCATTAAAGTAAGTATACACATTGTGCATGATATGTTTTAGTTAAAAATAAAAATAAATATGAACTATTACATAATAGTAAATCAGTGTTTAATATACACATTTAAGTTACTCTTTATCTCAGTTTTAAACATTTTAAAATCTTAAAATACTTATTCATTGATGCATCACAGGATAATCTCCTAGAAAACAAAAGCATATCCTGGAAAAGCTGTTATTACCTGTAGACCAGCTGGCCAGATCACAATGACGGAAACTTTTATTTTTTATTCAGTTTCACACAGTATGAACGTATAGGGTGGTCCAGATCTAATTATGCAGATCCAGATCGTCTGGATGACGTTGATTTATGCGGGGACGATTCCAGTTCGGCGCGAAGACGATTCTTCATGTCGTCAATTCGCACACTTCTCGATGGTCCGGGATTTTTCGGGTGATTTTCTATGTAATAAACTTAATAAGTTATAGCGTAAAGAAAATTGCATAATTAGATCTGGACCACCCTGTACAGTTTCATGCAAATGTTTGAGCACCCTTGGCATTTTGTTGATGTTTGAAATAATAATAATAATAATAAAAAATACAACTTTGACAGCAAACTAAAACAATGCTATTTTAATGTACAGTTATAATTTGTCGTCTTCTTCTTTCGGCTGCTCCCATTAGGGGTCACCACAGCGGATCATCTTTTTCCATATCTTTCTATCCTCATCATCTTGTTGTATCACACCCATCACCTGCATGTCCTCTCTCACCACATTCATAAACCTTCGCTTATGCCTTCCTCTTTTCCTCTTCCCTGGCAGCTCTGTCCTTAGCATCCTTCTCCCAAAATATCCAGCATCTCTCCTCTGCACATATCCAAACCAACTCAATCTCACCAATTTGACTTTGTCTCCCAACTGTCCAACTTGAGCTGACCCTCTAATGTCCTCATTTCTAATCCTATGCTATCCAGCCCAGCCACAGGGGATGCAGACAGATAGATAGATACTTTATTAATCCCAAGGGGAAATTCACATACTCCACTAGCAGCATACTGATAAAAAACAATATTACATTAAATAAAAATGCAGGTATAACAGACAATAACTTTGCATAATTTTAACGTTTACCCCCCCGGTGGAATAGAAGAGTCGCATAGTGTGAGGGAGGAACGATCTCCTCAGTCTGTCAGTGGAGCAGGACGGTGACAGCAGTCTATCACTGAAGCTGCTCCTCTGTCTGGAGTTGATCCTGTTCAGTGGATGCAGTGGATTCTCCATGATTGACAGGAGACTGCTCAACGCCCGTCGCTCTGCCACAGATGTCAAACTGTCCAGCTCTGTGCCTACAATGGATCCTGTCTTCCTTACCAGATTGTCCAGGCGTGAGGTGTCCCTCTTCTTTATGCTGCCTCCCCAGCACACCACCGCGTAGAAGAGGGCGCTCGCCACAACCTTCTGGTAGAACATCTGCAGCATCTTATTGCAGATGTTGAAGGACGCCAGCCTTCTAAGGAAGTATAGTCGGCTCTGTCCTCTCTAGCACAGAGCATCAGTATTGGCAGTCCAGTCCAATTTATCATCCAGCTGCACTCCCAGGTATTTATAGGTCTACACCCTCTGCACACAGTCACCTCTGATGATCACAGGGTCCATGAGGGGCCTGGGCCTCCAAAAATCCACCACCAGTTCCTTGGTCCTGCTGGTGTTCAGGTGTAAGTGGTTTGAGTCGCACCATTTAACAAAGACTTTGATTAGCTTCCTATACTCCTCCTCCTGCCCACTCCTGATGCAGTCCATGATAGCAGTGTCGTCAGCGAACTTTTGCACGTGGCAGGACTCCGAGTTGTATTGGAAGTCCGATGTATACAGGCTGAACAGGACCGGAGACCGTACAGTCCCCTGCGGCGCTCCACAAACCAGTGTGTTTCTTCGTGCCGGTCCCAAGCCCAGATAAATGGGGAGGGTTACGTCGGGAAAGGCATCCATTGTAAAATTTTGCCAAATCAATATGCGGACAACAATGCAGTTATAATCTGTGATGTACTAAAAAAAATTAAAGTCTGGGCACCTTTTTTAGTTATAAGGTCTCAGAACTCTTTAGGTCAAGAATTGCTCGTCTGGTCAGGAAGTGTCATCAGCTGACAATTCCAACACCTAATAAATTCTTTGACTCTTCAAGTATTCTGCAACACTCAAAAGCCATGGGCTTTTCCAAGCAACTGACTGAGGATCTGAAAATGAAACTAATTGATGCCTACAAAGCAGGGAAACAGTTACAAAAATATGTAAAAGCACATCCAGCTAGCAATTTCCACTGTCTGAAATGTCATAAAGAAACGGCAGTTAAGGGGAACCATGAAAGACCGATCCCTGCGGTGGGCTGGCACCCTGCCCGGGATTTGTTCCTGCCTTGTGCCCTGTGCTGGCTGGGATTGGCTCCAGCAGACCCCTGTGACCCTGTGTTAGGATATAGCGGGTTGGATGATGGATGGATGGATGGATGGATGAAAGACAGAAAAGCTTGTATTCTGTGCAGGAAGGCCAAAACACAGTCTGCTGAGAAAGGAGTGGTGGTGCACTGCATTACTGGCACGGATGAACCACCAGGAGGAAACCTTACCTGTGATTACGTAACAGAAATCAACTTCGTTATAAATACAGAGACATTTTGAACCCGGTTGCTGTGGACAGATGATGTTAAAATTGAACTGTTTGGCCACAACCACAAAAGGCTTGCTTGTTGAAAAAAAGAGCAGCATTTGAAGAAAAGAACACCTTGCCAGCTGTTAAGTGCAGAGGTGGTTCAGTTATTTGGGTTATGTGGCACAGAAAACGCGGAAACAGAGAAGAATGGATTTCCCTAAATATCAACCGATCCTCAAGAAGAATGTTGGACAGTCATGAATGAAATTGGAAAAAAATGATTGCTTGTAAAACAGACAAGAATCCTAAACACACTTCAAAGTCTACTGTGAAGTACCTAAGGCGCAGGTTTTTGGAGTTACCCTCAGCGTAGCCAAACTTGAACATCATTGAAAGTCCAAGTGCAAATCTTAAATGTGCTGCGCACAGGAGGCGGCCCAAGAGGGACTCATAGCTTTAAATGATCAGAAGGGAGAAAATTTCCAAAACAGGACTTTAAAGACCCGTGGACGATTACAAAAAATAATTAGAAGCTGGAATTATTTGCCAAAAGGGATGTTACTAAGTACTGACATAGTAAGGTGCACAGACTTTCGCAGTTGCCATTTTTTTCCCCCCATTTTCCTAGTTTGTAAAATAAGTTGTAACTTTAATAATAATAATAATAATTGTTTGCATTTATATAGTGCTTTTCTCACTACTTTACATTACCATTTCCATAAAAATGCAATTGTTTTAGTTTATTTGCTATTAAAGGTGTACAGTATTTACAAACTTTAATTTAGCCATGGGTGTCGAGACTTACGTGAAACTGTATGCTTAACTCTTCCCTAATGCATTTGTTTATTTCACTGAATGCCTGTATAAAATTCTTATTGTAGAATGTGAACAAATGAATGTGATGCTGGTATGGTTTAACTGCAAAAATAAAAAAAAACAAAATATTTAAATGTGTCAATTGTAAAGGCCGCTCTATATAGCGCCTGACCCGGCACAGACCACGCAGAGGCACGTGTAAAATCAACAGGCTTTATTTTTTTCTTCACCCGTGGGCGCACGTCTTCCCCGTGTCCCACAGGCCCAACACAGTCCCAAAAGCACACAACACTGTCTTACAACTCTCCCTGGCACCTCCACTACCTCCCAGGCAACCTCGTCCTCTACCTCCTGATTCTGGCCTCGAATGAAGGGAGGTTGGCCCGCTTTATAGCCCACCCGGAAGTGCTCCAGGTGCCTGACCAGCTGATCTTAATTGCACCTCCGGGTGGGGCTGGTAAGTCGTCCATTGTGGTGGCTGGCTCTCCGCAGCACCCCCTAGCGGCGACCCCATCTCCCAACCGGGCTGTGGTGGACTCCATGTCCCATGGAGCCACGGGGGAGACTGAGGAAGGACCCACGGCCAGGGAGGCTGCCCCCAGGCGCCCCGGGGGTGGCATTGCATTGTCCATGGTGGCTCCCCCCGGGAGATATATGCAGCAGAGGCGTCCCGGCTGGGCATGGGACCCGGCTGTCCGTCACACAATGTAAAAAGTTGCCTCTTGCTATGATGATTCATTTTAAAGATATTCTCTTGCTCCATAGGCTTTTTGAACACTTCCCACCACAGTTGTGAACTTCGCTGAAGCAGATTGGTACGGCACTCTGGTAAGAACATGCTTTGTGCCTAACATTGTTTCTAACATTGCAGTTAAAGCCAATAATATTCAATCTCAGGCTGACAGTTTTTGATTTTTTTTTTATTTAAAAGTATCATTTCTGTGTTTTAGAAATTCTTTCTTTAGGTTTTTAATTCTAATTTTGCCCAGGTTGACTTGACAGAATCCTGCAGCTCCTGCAGATTTTTTTAATTCACAAATTCATGCTATTATTGTGCTGTTTCACCTCATCACAGAGGTGCACAATGGACTAAGGTAGGGGTGTCGAACTCCGGGCCTGGAGGGCCGCAGTGGCTGCAGGTTTTCATTCTCACCCTTTTCTTAATCAGTGCCCAGATTTCACTGCTAATTAAATTCTTTTCCATTTCATTTTAATAGCCCTGTTTTTAAGGATTAAGTGCTCTGAATTGATTCTTTTCTTCATTAAATGAAAGCCAAAAAACAATGAGACGTGAAACGAGCCAACAGATGACGACATAAATTGGGGCTTCAAACTCCAACCAATTTCACTCTAATCACGTTCTTAATGAGAAGCCGATTCTTGCTGTTAATTAAACCCGTTATTTAATTCCATGGCTCGTGGTTGCTCTCATTCTGCCACAGCAGACATTTCTAAAACTGTTGATTTTCTGTTTTTTCCTAAGAACACCGTCAAGATGTTCTGGTGACCTGAGAGATCAACCTTACTGAGACCACCACCTTTCTTTATTTTCAGATATTGTGTGATGAGCACAGGTGAGCTGGTCATGTGGCAGCTTATTTTGTGTCTCATTATTGTTTGGCTGCTAATTAAGAAAAAAGAAACCACAAAGGGGGCCCAAGTCAAGTTAATTAAATGAAGGCAAAAGAAGTTAATTAGCAGCACAAACTGGTCACTAATGAAGAAGGTGGTTAGAATGAAAACCAGTAGCCACTGCGGCCCTCCAGGACTGGAGTTCGACACCCGTGGACTAAGGCCTGGGCACCGTGCAGTCCATTGGTGTAATTTGAAGTCCTCATCCCATTGGTGGGATTATCGTGGAGTGATGTGTGCTGTATGTCATGCCACATTATCCATTTATTTAACAGGTAGACAAGTGGCCATAAAGGGATGCGCACGGTCAGAAAAAAAATACTTAGGTATACTGTGTAATGCCCAGTGTGCATGTGGACCTGAAACAACACCCGGCTGGGGCATCTAGAAGTTCATGAACCCAGAATGGACTTGGGCGAGTGAAGACACAGCAACAGTTTCTTGGTGCCAGAAAGCCCATGATTTATTTCATACAACAAAGTGACAAAGTGTAGTCATAACTTAAAAACAGTGTCTTTAAAAACAAGATCAATAGTGTTGTGTGGTGGGGGGTGTCATAATAAATAATTAAAACACTACTAAAACCAAGAAAATCCTGAATCCTGAGTCCTCCCACCAGGGAGCAACAAGAACCACATTATCCATTACACAAATGCAGGCATGTTGTCTCTGTATTACTGCACTTCAGCAAAAATAAGAAACGTCTTAAAAATCGCAGCATTTACTCTTAACCTCTCACTGGATCACTTAAGACTGTTGTTCCCTTCTCAGGCGATCCTTACATCATTGCTGCACCCATCACAGCCTCGGCTTTCGGTGTGGAACCCACCTTCCGTGAACTCTCATTGCCTCTTCCATCTGAACCCCCAGTGAGTCTCCAGAGCGCAAAGTCTCCCCTGTTCCTGAATGGAGCACAGCAGAGTTGACACCTTCTTCGAGCCAACAATGAAAACTAGGGTTGTGTGGTGTACTAGAAAAAGTTTAGAAAAATCCATAATATTTATAAAGAGTACGGTACCAGGAGTAAACATCAGACTTCCTGTCAGTACACCATCCCCAACAATTGCTTCTTTCAGTGTGGAAAAACAAATGTCCATTTTGTATATTTCACGAAACTAAACTGCTGCTGCCTTCAAGACTTTAGTGGGAGTGCACCAATCCCCCCCGACCCCCCAAAGACACGCACACACCTTACTTTAATGCAGTTGGGACTTAATGGCTTGGTAGATACTAGCTGTTGCCAAACCAGGCAGTGATCCTTCCTTTCAGATCCTGTTGTGTATACTGAGTTCCAACTACGTGATTGGCTGTTTGTGTTAATAAGCGGGTGGTCCTAATAAAGTGGACACTCAGTATGAATTCATTTAATTTTTGTACAGCAGTATGTTTACAGTACTTGTTGATAACTTGTAGGAACAAAGTAAAAGTAAACTTTCCATGATGGGATAAACTGCGCAGTCACTGATTGCTGTGATTTTCAGAATGATATATGTTGCTAGTGATGGGTCGTTCTTGAACAATTCGTTCATTTTGAACGAATCTTTAATGTGACTCGGGAAGAACGAGTCGTCTCGTGGGAGTGATTCGTTCAGTCGCGCATGCACATTTGCACAACTTCCTATAGTTTCTGTATTATGTATTGGAATAAGCTTAACCAACTCAGTCTGAGCCGGAAACAGAATTGATTAGTTCATCTCTCGAGTCTTCGGGTTTGAGTCGTTCGTTCATCACGTGACAGCCCCATAAGCTTAACCTATGCAGTCTGAGCCGGAAACAGAATTGATTAGTTCATTCCTCGTGTCTTTCGAGTCGTTCGTTCTTTTGTCACGTGACCACTTATCGGCTCAGTACCTCAGTCAAATACTAACGTAAAATTCCATTTGTTGTATGTTGGATCATATTTAGAAATTATCATAAAATTATCAAAAATATCTAAAACGCATTTTCTTATAAGTAAAAAAGGTCTGTCAGTTTCTGTCACTATAATTTTGTTACTCTTTCTTGAGGATCTGTGATGTGTTATTTTATAAATAAATAATCCTGTTACAAATAAATTATTAATTAATTATTGTGATCAACATTTGTGTAAGCAGTAGATGTGTTAGGGAGGTAACAGGTAACATTTTAATTATATTTTGCTAAAATGAACGAAATGACTCGAAAAAAGATTCGTTCATTTTGCTGAACGAGACTCGAAGGTCCGAGTCGGTAAAATGATCCGAACTTCCCATCGCTAATGGTTGCCTATATAAAGTATTCCACCACACAACCATTTTCACTTTTAGTTATACAACATTGAAGCACAGTGGGTCAGATTTGGCTTTTTGACATTGATCAACAGAAATGGACTCTTTAAATGTCAAAGTGAAAAAAAGACCTCTGCAAAGTGGTCTAAAATAAGATGAAACACAAAGTAATTGATCTCATAAATATTTAACTTTCCCTTTAATATGACACCCCTAAATTATCACTGGTGCATAAAGTTGGCTTTTAGAAGTCACATTGTTAGTTCCGTGGAGATCACGTGTCGGGGGTCCCAGTTGATTGTATCATAAATGCACCTGTAGGTATCTGGATGTTCCAGCTTGTGGACGGTCATTATGGAGGCCTCACTAATACAGTAAAGACAAGAATACTCCAAGTAATGAATTGATTAACAAAAGTCAGATCATGGAGATAAGAACACATAAAAGTTATAAATTGGGGACCAGTTTAATCAATAATGAAGAAATGGAAAGACTGTGGCATCACTAAAAATCTGCCAAGAGCAGGCCATCCACAAGAACTGAGTGATCATGCAAGAAGACTTACAAGGGAGGCCATCAAGTGACCTCTGAGACTTCTGGAGGAGCTACAGGCTCTAGTGGCTGAAAATGGGGAGACTGTGCAGGCAACAACTCTACCTGGGATTTCACCGGTTGAAGCTTTATGGGAGAGGCGAAAACAAATAAAATACGCATGACATTTCACCTATAGATTGACAGAAGGTACATGGGAGACTCTGAAGTCAGTTGTAAGAAGGTTCAATACGCTACATTGACCAAAATTGAGCTTCTCGGCAGTCAGACTAAATGATACGTTTGAGCACCTCACATTATCTAAAATACGCCATGACAACCATGAATTATGGTAATAGACGCATCTCGCTGTGTGGATGCTTCTTTGTAGCTACCTTTGGGAGGCTTGCGAGGGTAGAGGGTTTAAATGAAAGCAGTAAAATACAAGGAAACCTTGGAAGAAAACCTGATACAGTCTGGAAGAAATCAGATCTTCTCTCAGGGTACAGATTTCCAGAAAGACAACAACGCCAAGCACAAAGTTATACTCACACAGGAATGGCTTCGAAACAATAATGTTGATATCTTGGAGTGTACAAATCAGAGTCCAGATCTCAACCCAACTAAGAATTTGTAGATCTTGTGTTTACTGCATGTGTGTAGGTTTATATGATTGACTGACATCAAATGAAATGTTTCAGCAGGAGTATTAACTTCTCGATGGCTTCTTTCTCTGTTACAGGTCCAGCGTAATGTACATGAAGAGTGGCTCTACGCATGTCCCATTCCTAATGTGGAAAGCCTTCGGGAATCTCTTTTCAAGAGATCTTTCATATTTTTGGATTAACAAGAGGAATCTCTACCGGTGCTTTTTTTTTTTTTTATTTTTATTTATGAAAGGTTTTATTTTACTTATGTATTTTGAAATGAGAAAATGAGAGCAGTAATGTTAAGGCTCATAGTTTGTTAATAGTGTTTTTTTTATAATAGGCAAAACAGTGTCTGTAGGTAAGTGTCTGTCTCATATTTTTGATAAGAAAAATCATTCACTGTTTGCTTGTACATTTGTAAAAATGTAAAATATTGTAAATATTAAAATGTATATGTAGAATTTTATAATGTACATGACTTCAATGACCATTTACTCTAAGATGTTTTGCGAAGTTGCATATTGCAGCCCAATGCAGTTACTATCTATGGAGCCTGTCCTTGTTGCTTAAAACGTGTCTCATGTTAAGATGGCTCCTGCCTTGTGCCCACTGCAGCTGACTCATTCAGCTTTACTGTAACTGACTATGTCATTTCAGTAAGGGGATGAATGGCTGTTTAAGTGTGATTGTCACCTATCCCATCCAGCACTGGTACTTGCCTTGCACAAGTAGGGTTTGGCTCTCTGTGACTAACAATAAAAGTGGGTTCTATCCAGCCATTTTCAGGGTCCTAATAAAATGGAGCTCACAATCAACATGGCCAGGTAGGGAAGAGATTAGATTTTCATATGTTTTGAACACAGAAGGCCAAACATTGGACTCATTGCCCATCTATTTTCTAGCCGACTTAATCTAGTCATGGGCATCTGGTGCCTGTACTGCCAGCATTTGGCACAAGGTAGAAACCAGCCTTAGATAGGATGCCAGGTCTTTGCAGGAAACACTCAAAACACAACAGGCAACACACACACCTACAATAAACTGGTCCATTGTGGGTGAAACTCAACAGAAAAGCATACAAAGACACAGGAAGAACACGCCAACTGTACACGTGCAGTGCCTGGGAACAGGAATTGAACTCCTCAGTATCCTCAATATGGAACTGGGAATCCTCAATACTAACCACTGTGCCACCCTCAATTAACCAAAAAAGTAAGAACTGGATTTCTACTGTTAACAGCTCACTTTAACAATCAAGCAAGTCTGAAAATGAGTGAATGATTAGACACTGAATGAAGCCGAGATTTTCTGTCTGCCATATTGCAGAAAGTACTGGTTATTGTATACTACCAAAATTTTCTTTTCAGCCATATTCTTCTACATTGCCTGATTGTGCTGGTGAGGCATAGTAACCTCTGTGGGTGTGGCAGACATGTTGAGGTTGTGACTTTAATGATTATCCTGGAGTTGGCCAGATTTTTTTTTTTTTTTTGCACGGTAGTTAAACTTGTGGTATAGCAGACTCAATAGAAACCCAGTGGTTTGCTACAAAAACTGTTGTCTAATATATTAAACAATTCTTCTGTAAATCCTAGTCTAAACTCATTACATAATTTCTACACAAACAGTAATAGTGAAACTTAAATAGCTACAATATAAAGTCACAAACAGATGATTGAAGGAAAAAAAGCAGAATTTTGTTTGCAGAATATTTAAGCGGCAGACAATTCTAGTGGAGACTAATAATACATGCAAGGTCTGCCAAAGTTTACGGAACGTCTCCAAAGACTTGGCACTGAACGTCAAGACCTAGACGTCACAACGCGTCCACATCCAGTGAACAGCACTCACAGGCTTCGTAAAGACGTGGAGTTTTTACACGCATGCGTTGTGGTTATATTAGCGGTGTGAAAGTTGTTGTTTTGTTTTGTTTTGTTTTTTTTTTTTTGCGCACTGCAGAGGATTATGGGAAGCGCAGGTTTTGCTGAAGGCCTTTACCGGGAGCAAGGCGAGAAGTCCGCTGCAGGATCATGGAAAACATCTTCGTGAATGTTAATTAAATTGCTTGAGCTTTAATAAGATTGTAAGTTGCTCTTTATTTATAGTTGATAAAGTTATAGCAGCAGGCAATTCTTTGTTTTAGAATGCAGACGCTAATCAGCAATCCATCACATACATGTGTCAACATTTGTCAGAGCAATTTTCCACTACTGAATAGTAAGTTCTACACTGAAAATATTTTCTTTCTAATTTTCCCCCAAAGCATCAATACTAAAAGATATTTATTTATGTATTTATTTGTGCAACAGCTGTCCTTACCAAAAAAAAAATTCAATCTTCCTATCCCGTTTTGACTGCAGCTGTGAATCTCGGTTCCTGGAGGGCTGCAGTCGCTGCAGGTTTTCGTTTCATCGTTTCTTAAACAAGTTACTGCAGTTATTGAAACATACGTCATCTGCCTTAATTTTAATTGACTATAGCGTTTTAGGATTCACAACGCTTTGTTTTAAAGTTCCTTATCCAGCAGTTTAACATAAACAGTATGCTTAGAGAACCAACAGATGACCAGCTAAATTGATTCCATCTGCATCTATGTCTTTATCATCCATTTGGTGTAGTGGAATGGGAGCAGCAACAGACCATGGATTGAAATAATGTTTTGATTAACAAAATGGTTTGGCATATATATATATATATATATATATATATATAATATAATCTCTATATCAGTACAGGCCAAAAGTTTGGACACACCTCCTCATTCAATGTGTTTTCTTTATTTTCATGACTGAAGACATCAAAACTATGAATGAACACATGTGGAGTTATGTACTTAACAAAAAAAGGTGAAATAACTGAAAACATGTTTTATATTCTAGTTTCTTCAAAATAGCCACCCTTTGCTCTGATTACTGCTTTGCACACTCTTGGCATTCTCTCGATGAGCTTCAACAGGTAGTCACCTGAAATGGTTTTCACTTCACAGGTGTGCCTTATCAGGGTTATTTAGTGGAATTTCTTGCTTTATCAATGGGGTTGGGACCAGCAGTTGTGTTGTGCAGAAGTCAGGTTAGTTGGACGATTATTTATTTTTCAACAGGACAATGACCCCAAACACACCTCCAGGCTGTGTAAGGGCTATTTGACCAAGAAGGAGAGTGATGGAGTGCTGTAAATGGTCATGAAAATAAAGAAAACACACTGAATGAGGAGGTGTGTCCAAACGTTTGGCCCTGTACTGTGGGACAAAATTGTTGGTACCCTTCAGTCAATGAAAGAAAAACTCACAATGGTCACAGAAATAACTTTAATCTGACAAAAGTAATAATAAATAAAAATTCTATGAAATTTAACCAATGAAAGTCAGACATTGATTTTCAACCATGCTTCAACAGAATTATTTAAAAAAATAAATTCATGAAACAGGCCTGGTCAAAAATGATGGTACCCCTAACTTAATATTTTGTTGCACAACCTTTTGAGGCAATCACTGCAATCAAACGATTCCTGTAACTGTCAATGAGACTTCTGCACTTCTCAGCAGGTATTTTGGCCCACTCCTCATGAGCAAACTGCTCCAGTTGTCTCAGGTTTGAAGGGTGCCTTTTCCAGACGGCATGTTTCAGCTCTTTCCAAAGATGCTCAATAGGATTGAGGTCAGGGCTCATAGAAGGCCACTTTAGAATAGTCCAATGTTTTCCTCTTAGCCATTCTTGGGTGTTTTTAGCTGTGTGTTTTGGGTCATTGTCCTGTTGCAAGACCCATGACCTGTGACTGAGACCAAGCTTTCTGACACTGGCCAGCACATTTCTCTCTAGAATCCCTTGATAGTCTTGAGATTTCATTGTACCCTGCACAGATTCAAGACACCCTGTGCCAGATGCAGCAAAGCAGCCCCAGAACATAACAGAGCCTCCTCCATGTTTCACAGAAGGGACAGTGTTCTTTTCTTGATATGCTTCATTTTTCCGTCTGTGAACATAGAGCTGATGTGCCTTGGCAAAAAGTTCAATTTTTGTCTCATCTGTCCATAGGACATTCTCCCAGAATCTTTGTGGCTTGTCCACATGTAGTTTGGCAAATTCCAGTCTGGCTTTTTTATGATTTGTTTTCAACAATGGTGTCCTCCTTGGTCGTCTCCCATGAAGTCCACTTTGGCTCAAACAACGACGGATGGTGCGATCTGACACTGATGTTCCTTGAGCTTGAAGTTCACCTTGGATCTCTTTAGACGTTTTTCTGGGCTCTTTTGTTACCATTCGTATTATCCGTCTCTTTGATTTGTCATCAATTTTCCTCCTGCGGCCACGTCCAGGGAGGTTGGCTACAGTCCCATGGATCTTAAATTTCTGAATAATATGTGCAACTGTAGTCACAGGAACATCAAGCTGCTTCGAGATGGTCTTATAACCTTTACCTTTGACATGCTTGTCTATAATTTTCTTTCTAATCTCCTGAGACAACTCTTTCCTTCGCTTCCTCTGGTCCATGTTGAGTGTGGTACACACCATGTCACCAAACAACACAGTGACTACCTGGAGCCCTATATATAGGTCCACTGACTGATTACAAGATTGTAGACACCTGTGATGCTAATTAGTGGACACACCTTGGATTAACATGTCCCTTTGGTCACATTATTTTCAGTCTTTTCTAGGGGTACCATCATTTTTGTCCAGGCCTGTTTCATGAGTTTTTTTTTTTATTAATTCTGTTGAAGCATGGTTGAAAAGCAATGTCTGACTTTTATTAGTTAAATTTCATAGAATTTTTATTTATTATTACTTTTGTCAGATTAAAGTTATTTCTGTGACCATTTTGAGTTTTTCTTTCATTGACTGAAGGGTACCAACAATTTTGTCCACGTGTGCACTTATGCACTTAACACTTAACACTTATGCAAGTGTTATGGTTTATCCCATAAGGTCAGTGGTAAACACACTTGATTTGAGTGCAGCACTTTCTGTATTAATTACAGCCATAACATCATTCAGATATATTGTTTCAAAGGTCTTCATTTTAATAATACAGATTTGCTAATATCCTCCATCCAGCCCTGACTACAGTCAAAATGTTAAAGGGGTAGGGGTTATACAGTATGATGCAATAAAGTCCCAAAAAACCAACAAGTAGCAGAATACCAGACAATGCAGGTGGGTTTGGGGCTTAACCTACCTAAATGACCCCCAGGCGCCAGGCCTGCCCCCACCCTGTTCATCATCAGACAAGCCCTAGTAAGACACCCTGCTAGACATGTTTGAAGACCAGAGAAAACTCATGGGGCTGTTTGGATTGCACCCCATAAGTGATTTACACTCTTCACTGTTGAATTCTTGCAAGTGTATATATACACTGTGTGCACAATTATTAGGCAAGTTGTATTTTTGAGGATTAATTTTAATATGGAACAAACACAGTGCTATCAGTCAATCCAAAATGTTAATAAACCTGAAACCTGAATGTTTCACAACGGAAATGTGAGTGTGAACATCATCAGGGGAATACATATGTGCGCACAATTATTAGGCAACTATTAGTGTGCAGATTTATTATGCAAATAAAGGAAAAATGAAAATTTTCCCATCTTACTTGTTTATTTTCATCTGTTATAGTGAGAATAATAAACAAACACCTCAAAATTTACAAATAAACATCTCTGACATTTCAAAAAAAATCAATCAATCAATCAATCAATGACCAATATAGCCACCCTTCTTTCCAATAACAGTCATAAGCCTTTCCATTCATGGAGTCTGTCAGTTTCTTGATCTGTTGACGATCAGCTTTTTGTGGAGCAGTGACTACAGCCTCCCAGACACTCTTCAGAGAGGTGTATTGTTTTTCTCCCCCGTAAATCTAGCGTTTAAGAAGTGCCCACAAGTTCTCGATAGGGTTTAGGTCAGATGAGGAAGGGGGGCCATGTCATTATTCCTTCATCTTTAAGGCCTTTACTGGCTGGCCACGCAGTGGAGAACTTCGATGCAAGTGATGGAGCATTGGCCTGCATAAAAATCATGGTCTTTTTCCTGTATCACTGTTTGAAGAAAGTGTCTTCAAAAAACTGGCAATAGGTTTGGGAGTTGATTTTGAGTTCATCTTCAATGCAAAAAGGTCCAACTAGCTCATCTTTAAAAATACCAGCTCATACCAGTACCCCACCTCCACGTTGGAGTGGAGCTCTGTGCCCATTACTGATCCACAGGTCCATCCATCTGGTCCATCAAGAGTCACTCTCATCTCATCGGTCCATAAAACCTTTGAAAAAAATCTGTCTTCAGATATTTCTTGGCCCAGTTTTGACGTTTCAACTTATGTTTCTTGTTCAGTGGTGGTTGGGTTTCAGCCCTCCTTACCTTGGCCATGTCTTTGAGCACTGAACACCTTGTACTTCTGGCCACTCCAGGTAGGTTGCAGTTCTGGAATATGACAGCACTGGAGGATAATGGGTTCCTGGTAGCTTCACGTTTGATTCTTCTCAAATCTTTGGCAGCTAATTTGCGTCTTTTGTTCTCAACAGGTTTCTTGCGTCCCTGTTGACTATTTGCAACAAAATGTTTGATGGTTCTGTGATCACACACCAATATCTTAGCAATTCCAAAAGTGCTGCATCCCTCTGAAAGACTTTTTTACAATTTTTGACTTTTCAGAGTCAGTTAAATCTCTTTTTTGGCCCATTTTACCTGAGGAAATCTAGCTGCCTAATAATTCTGCACACCTTGATATAGGGTGTTGATCTCCTTAGGCCACACCCTCCCTCATTACACAAATACACATCACCTGACGTGCTTAAATCCAATAAGCATTCAAGTTAATACAGCTTGGAGTTGGAATATACACATAAAAATGATGATATGGTCAAAATACTGACTTGCCTAATAATTGTGCACACAGTGTAGATAGAGAGATAGAGGTTAGGAGCCCACGCTCTGATATAGTGCATTGCTGCATCCACCACACGATAAACCAACTCAGGATCCCAGATTAGGGCCCGAGTGCAGCCATGCAACGGGTGACACCTCAGCACCAGACCAGTTCAGATGGAGTGGAGCAGTGTGAGGTTTTTTATGGTGGCTGGAGTGCCAATTCTGCCACCAACCCCCAGGTTTTCCCTGCAGGTTGGAGGGCCTACATGCAGGGATGGATACAGATTAATGTCATACCCAGGACGTAGCAATTGCAGGTGTAGGTATATGTATGTATATAATTATCATTCACATCGTATTTTGCCAGTGTGTGTTGTTATCATTCAAATCTACTGTACAAGACATTACCACAACTTCCCAGCTCTTTTTCTTCACGCCAGCTACTGAAAAGGTTATCTTGAAAAAGACCAGTATTGAGGATAATCATAAATATGGAGAAGACTGGAACAGGATGGACTAACTGTAGTACTCCATGGACCTGCTGATTTTGGCCAGTTTGTGCAGGTCAAGAGTAGAGTTAACTTCAAGTCTGTGATACAGAAACTGGAGGCTAAACGTTCATGCCACACTCTCTGAGATGACATTTCACGTTTTCTCTTGAATGTTGAAAAATATGATCAGAGACCCACACAATGTGTCACAGGCAAAAATCAAGGTAGAAATCTGAGGCTTTCTGCACAATGCTGAATTTAAAGTCACTTTGGGTAAGTAATTGGATTCTTTCTAAAGTAGACTATAATTTTCATGCCTGTAAGTCCTCTTCCTGTTAGTTATATCGTAAAGCAATAAATAATCAAAACTAACATTATTGTTTTTAATAAACTGACAAAGAAATCTCTTGCATATAAAAGTACATTATTCATCAAATTTTTAATAAATGAGAAGTTCTTAATGCAAAATAGTTTGTATATAAAACTAGCTGTCCCTTTTAAAAAATCAAAAAAAAAAATGTAATTCTGGCCAAGCAGAAGGTGGGTACACTCCAACATCAAACATTCAGCTCTGACGGGAGAGCATCCATGGTGTGAGGAGAAAAGCACATGGCCGTGATATCTCTGGCAATCAGCAGCTACCTTATAAAACACATGGAGCTCTGATCTCTCTCTCTCTCAAAAACGCCAAACGTTACTTCTTAACAATCTCTAGATGATAAAGTTTGTTGAACAAACAGGTATCACTAGCTAAGCAGAGGCAAGGTACACTCCAACACGTGGCGAGAGGTAGAGCAACTCCAACTGAGGCTGGCACATGAGTGAGGAGGGGCCCTGCCCTCTTCCCCTCAGCCCACAGTGTCTCTCAGATTCACACAAATAAATCAGTACCGCAAGTGAACTATGATACTCAGTGCGAAGAGAGAAGTCGCAGAATCAGCTGGAATGTTCAAGCAAATTATAGAAAAAAAACCGATCTAAATCCATTAAGTAGTTCTCTCAGGAAAAGAGGACAGACATACGGACACACAGATGGATGGATACTGGATTTTTTTTATTACTACTGACATCATATTTCCCCTTCCCCTCAGCCTGCAGCCTCTGTCTCGGATTAGCACGAATAAATCGCTCCTGCAAGTGAACTGTGAAGCTTAGGGCAATGAAAGAAGTCACAAAATCAAACAAAAAATCCGATCTAAATCTGTGAAGTAGTTCTCTCGTAAAAAGCGGACTGACATACAGACGTTGAATTTTATATATACAGTATATAAATATATAGTGTGTCTGTCCAGGATTTTAAATCGCCTGTTTTCTCGCAAACCGTTTGATCAGTTGACCTGAAATTTGGTACACATATACTACATGACGTCTACTATCCGCTTTCAAGTGATGATTGACCTCCAAGGTTATTCCTCTTTATATTTTTATCTAATTTTATTGTAGAATCAACTCCTGGCACCAGCCAGCAGGGAGGCTGTGTGGCATATGTGTATGGATGCCGTTCTCATCCCTACTATCTTTGCTGTCACTTCCTCTACCTCTTCATATCTTAAATCATTCTGGAGGCACATTGAAGGCTTAAATGCCAGCTTAAGTGAAAAATTAAAGAAAATGTACTAAGTAATTGCAACACAAACACTGACTTAATCAGTTTTAATGCGAAAAGATGCAGATGAAAGAACAGAAGAGAAGAAGCGGGCCGCTAGCGTGGAAAAAAGAAGAGCTGCTCAGGAAGGTACAAGCGCATCAACCTCTGAGCACACAAATGCTAAACGTACAGAGAAAGAGGATGAAAACTAGGAATGCTCAAGTCAAGTGTATTCACTGCACGTTATCGTGCAATACTGGTATATATACAGTAGATGTATAGATTAAATATAGATATATAGATGTATAAATTAAATAAAAATATATATAGATATAGATGAATAGATTAAATATATATATAGATGTATAAATTAAATATAAATATATATAGATGTATAGATTAAATATAGATATAGATGTATAAATATATATATATAGATGTATAGATTAAATATAGATGTATAAATTAAATATAAATATAAATATATATATATAGATGTATAGATTAAATATAGATATAGATGTATAAATTAAATATATATATATATATATATATATATATATATATATATAATATAGAGAGAGAGATAGATATAGATGTATAGATTAAATATAGATGTATATAACAAGGAGATGTTGCTTAACCCTATTTTTATTATCAGAATGTCTTTTTCTTGATTTGTTCTTGATTCTGAATCTTTCCTTTATTCTTCTTTTTTTCTTCAAATTATTTGACTTTGAAGGAACAAATTCTAATGCACTATTTGAGTAGCCTTGAATGGGAAAAGCATGGACCAGAATAGTAAACATGCATAAAAAAAAAATGTAAAACGTCCGCCTATCACTTTAGTGAACTCGCACTCACAGACCTCTAATGCTGCAGGGCCAGTACAGCTGGTCTATTGTACTTCTTGTACTTTTGTCTTCTTTCTGGTGTTACAATTTCACATACCTTAAAAAGCAGCATTTTCCTAAATGACAAATAATTTAAGCAAATAAGGGAAAATTGGAAAAATAATGCTTAAGATGACAAAGTATTTTGTTATAAATCGTTTAATAATAAGTTAAATTACTGAGGGAAGGATATTAATTATTTTGCACACCATCTGCATGAGCTGTGCCCCCTTAAATTATGCAGAAACTCCACTGTGTATGTTCGATTCTGTGATGCTCTTTTCCTTTTATTATAACTTAACTGACAGGTGATGTAGTCTAAAGGAAAACAAGTTTTCATGAATTGTTGCAAATTAATTGCTTAACTTTCACATATAAATTTGAATTTTTTGAAGCATCATTTTTGAAATGTTTATATATTTTAAAAATATGGCCAAAAATCTTTATATGTATTCTGTCCATTCCTATACACATCAAATGTAGTCTAAAAAGATTCACTCTTCATGTTTTCTTAAGCTCCATGTCTTTAGTTAAAGTTGCTTGCAACTTTCTCTTTGCTGGAAATTGACCCACGATTCTCAGGAGTTTAACTTCCCGGTGGCACTAGTGGTCGTCCTCTGCCTGCTCTCTCTTAAAACGTGTGCCATCATTAAAGTCCCCTTTTGAGTCTGGTATTTTGTGGTAAAGACACTCTTTTTCGACGCGTTCGCATTTAACGTGTGCAGAATTCGGGTCAAGAAATTCTTCCTTGATGACGACAGACTCCACTTCGGTGGGCTCTACTTTTACATGCACAGATTGACGATGATCCGTCTCCTGCTTTACACATAGAGACCCTCCTTCTCTGTCAAAATTGCTGTGCCCGACCCCGTTTAGATTGTCTTGCTGTTCAGAGAATGCTTCACAGGTTCCAGATGGTTCTGCGATGAGGTGCTCTATAACCTTTCTTCGGTGTTTCATTTTGAGAAACTCCTTTTCCATGTGGCGAGTTTGTAATTGTTTCGACTGTTTACCGTCTTCTCCAGATCCGTTGTAAGCAAACAGCTTAACTCCTGCGTGGATCTTTTGGTGTTTTTTTAAATTTGCTGATGCACTAAAACTATTGCCGCATTCAACACAGCTGTACGGTTTTTCTCCAGTATGTTTCCGCTGGTGCGTTTTTAAGCGATCAAACCGACTGAAGCTCTTCCCACAGTCACTGCAGCTATAGGGTTTCTCTCCAATGTGAATCCTTTGATGCTTTTTAAATTGCCTTATACGGTTAAAGCTTTTGCCACATTCGTCGCAGATATAAGTCTTCTCCCCGGTATGGATTTTCTCGTGATTTTTTAATGTCCTAGACTGTTTGAAGCTTTTGCCACATTCAGAGCATACATATGGTTTCTCTCCTGTGTGGATTCTCTGATGGTTTTTTAATTGCCCACATTGCTTAAAGCTTTTCCCACATTCTGAACATGAGTAGGGTTTCTCCCCGGTATGAATTCTCTGGTGGTTTTTTAGCGTTCCAGACTCACTAAAGCTGTTTCCACATTCAGAGCAGGTATAGGGTTTCTCTCCAGTGTGAATCCTCTGGTGGTTTTTAAGGTGGCTTAACTGAGTAAAGCTCTTCCCACATTCAGTACAATTGTAGGGCTTCTCCCCAGTGTGAATTCTCTGGTGTGTGTTTAAAATATTTAAGCGAGAGAAACTTTTCCCACATTCAGAACAGTTGTATGGTTTTTCTCCCAAATTAGTTCTTTGGTGTGACGTTAAATTATCAGTTCCTCTACAACTCTTCCCAGATTCGCTACAACTGTTGGACTTCTGCCTCGAGGGAATCCTCTTTTGTGACTTTAACCTTCTGGATTCATCACAGCTCTCTCCACATTCAGAACATCCACCTGACTGCTCTCCATTTTGGACCCTTTCATGATTCTGAAGCTGTGACATTCCCTCAAAGAACTCCCCTTTCACTTTCACCAGATTTACTTCTATAAATTCTTCTTTCACATAGACAGAGTCCTCAGCATTCGGCTCCACTTTGATACGAAAAGAAGTCAGACGGTCAGTCTCGTCTTTAACACTTACACATCCCATGTGGACATTGTCTTTTAAAGGGTGGGTAGTGCCCACTTTGTAGCGCTCAGCGCTCTGCGGGATAGAATCTGAAGGGGATATCTCTATTGGCTTTTGGGTGCTTCCAGTGTCTTCCATCTTGAAGGATCGCTCTTCCCTATGAGCCATCCTATGCAGAGATCCAAACAAATCTGTGTGAAAATGGAAAATAAATTGCTCTTAGAATGGCAGTACAATTAGAACCTCAGAAAAATCTAGATGAGAACATTCTATAGCCTTCATGAGTGAGCCCCATGATGGATGGATGGAAAATGAAACAATCAATGAATGAATGAATTAGAGTTGGCGAAGGTGGATGAGTTTAAATACATGGGATCAACAGCACAGAGTAATGGGGATTGTGGAAGAGAGGTGAAAAAGAGAGTGCAGGCAGAGTGGAGTGGGTGGAGAAGAGTGTCAGGAGTGATTTGTGACAGACGGGTATCAGCAAGAGTGAAAGGGAAGGTCTACAGGACGGTAGTGAGACCAGCTATGTAATATGGGCTGGAGACGGTGGCACCGGCCAGAAAGCAGGAGAAAGAGCTGGAGGTGGCAGAGTTAAAGATGTTGAGATTTGCATTGGGTGTGGCGAGGATGGTCAGGATTAGAAATGAGGACATTAGAGGGTCAGCTCAAGTTGGACGGTTAGGAGACAAAGTCAGAGAGGCGAGATTGTGTTGGCTTGGACATGTGCAGAGGAGAGATGCTGGGTATACTGGGAGAAGGATGCTAAGGATAGAGCTGCTAGGGAAGAGGAAAAAAGGAAGGCCTAAGAGAAGGTTTATGGATGTGGTGAGAGAAGACATGCAGGTGATGTGTAACAGAACAAGAGGCAGAGGACAGAAAGATATGGAAGAAGATGATCCACTGTGGTGACCCCAAACGGGAGCAGCCGAAAGAAGAAGAATAAATGAATGAATTACGTAAGCAGTATTAGACTTATGCAAACGGGTACCTGCTGAGCCTACTACTAGTTTTGTTATTATCAGTATAATTTATGACAATCCTCATGCTTATTGAGAATATGTAAACATTTAAGTAGAAGTGACAACCACAATGACTCAACTGGGTCCAGAAACATATTACAGTTATATACAGCATATTATCCATCTACTGTATAATGAAAACCCACTTTATCCACTCAAAGCCAGAGCCTTTCCAAAATTCAAGAAACCAACCTTGGACCCACTCATTCTCACACATGTGCAGCCAATTGAGATTCTCAGGCTGGCTGCATTGAGATTAAAATAAAACACAGTTCTGTGTCCATCCATCCTTTATTTGTACTCATTTGACCCAATTTAGGGTTCTAGGAGTTCGCAGCATGTCCTGGCATAATTGACCATACTGCAGAAAGAAGCTCTGGGCAAATACAGAATCACCAATACATCTTCCATGTGCATCTTTGAAATGACAAAGAAAAACAAGAAGAAAAACTCAGGCAGACCTAAGCAGAATATGCTAATTCCACAGCATAAGGTTCAGGATTCAAAACCAGGAAAAAGAAGATGGCTGGAAGAGTAAGGCAGCGGCAGTAACTACTGCACCACCTTTCTGGCTTGCAGGTAACCAGTCAATCTTTATTTGCAAGTTGTGCTTTTTTTAATGCTAATATCTTTTATATGTATTAGCAGAGACTAATATTATTTTTTGCAAAGTTCTACAAATCCATTGACCTTAAGAGTCATACTAGTAAAAAACAAAATTATCCAATCACACGTTATCTAATGTAGTGCTTTACATAGCATGAACTGCAATTTAAGAAAGAAAGAAAGAAAGAAAGAATAACTCTTGTTCACAACAAAGTGTTTAAAGAAATAAAACCGTCCTCTTACGGCTGATGAAAACAGATATTTTCTCTGTTTGATAAATACTGCCTCGGTTATAAGATGAGTCTGTAAATTAAAAAATGTACACAACCCAACAGTAAGTACTGAGCAAAAACATCACTGAATTAGTTATTGTAATGTTTATTGCTATTGCGTAACATCACTGCATTTTCAGGTTTTATGAATTATATATATATAGAGTACGAATGTTGTCCCTGTAGTCAGGATATAACGCGTTTGATAATGGATGGATATTATTATTATTATTATTATTATTATATGCTTTTGAGGATGAATCCTGCTTTAAATAACAGATGCTCCAAAGATGGTCCCCAGCTCCCTATGACACTGAAGTGAAATTAACTCCCCTATTACCCTAAATATGTTCACTAAAAAAGGCGCTATAAAAGTTTCTTAACTGGACAAAATGGAAAGATATATTTAGTGATAATCCATTAACGAGATAATTATTTCGCTAAAATAGAGTAAGTTCCTTTTTGTTTTTCTGGTTATTTTGCTACTTCTGTTTATAGGTGAACCTTTGCATATATTCAACAAGAAAACGAAAAAAAAAATTCTTCTGTATTACCGCGTTCCCACCGCTAGAAATGTGCATGCGTCAAGCCGGGCGCTCCCGAGGGAATCGGATTTTCACCACATTATCAATTTATATCCCTAAAAGTGGGAAGACTAAATTAAGTAATGAATGGGAGGTCTCGGTTATTGCGTGTATTTCAACGCTGAAATGAGATTGCGAAAAGAAGAACAAAACTCTGTTAGAATTCACCGATTGGTAGTTAGTCATATAAATACTGTGCGTGACGTTTAATTTAAGAGCCGCCTAAGAGTCCAGCCAGCCTGTTCTCGAGCTAACCTCGTCTTACCTGAGTGAGGTCCGCCTGTACGCCACTACGATCCAAATATCGAGTTCACAGCTGAAGCCCCGTAGGCTTCCATTCCGGGGAGTTGCAGGCAGCTCCTCTCGGGAAGGCCCAGAGAGCGGAAGTTACGCAAAGCTTCGGGATCCCCGGCAGCGCTACCGTCTACAAAAAAAAAATGCCTTCCTCCTCCTCTTCTTCGTCATATATTCCGTGTCAGGAAAATGAGGAGCATTTAATACCACACGAGATGCTTTACTGAGCTGAAACCACATGAAACCTAAACGACATTTGTTAGCGCAACTGCAGCCCGTTTATGTGGTCATGACAGCAAAACCCCGCACAAGAAATGGCTGTGAAATGTGCGCGTTCTCCCCTTGCGTGTACCGGTTTTAATAAGTCATAACCCCCACACGTGCACATGACTGCCCCTCGTAATAGACAAACCGTCCGGGATGGTATCACACTCCTAAGAACAAGCTAATTATTCTAAGCACCCTGTTCAGATCTGTTTTTTGGTTGCCAGGAGAAAAGTCTATCTCATCAGTCTCAGGGGAAAATCGAAAACTAATACAGTACTGGAGGGTTCCGTGTGTATCATAGTGCACACTCACAAAAGGCCATGTGATGGTAGTCGAATCTGCGTGTCTTTTGCCGGAGGAAAAACAAAATACACACTTGAGGGGCGTGCAAGCTGCACAGAGACGGTTTCAGGCTGGGATTTGTAGAATTACAGTTACATTCTACAATTGCCTCTTATTTAAATGAATAATTAATTACTTGTTTAGTATAGAAACAGACATCTCAAAATCACATACTGTATGTAAAAATAGTGACGTGACAAATCGTATTAGCGGTGACGTATTCTCAGATACACCCTTAAAAATAAAATTGCCAAAGTGGTTCTTAAGAGCGATGCCATAGATCAGCGTTTCTCAACCTTTTAAGTATTTGCGAGTTTTCATAACAGTTTTAATCGCCCCCCCCCCCCCCCCAACGTTTTTTTGAAAGGAGCCCACTAATACCAATTAGTTCTCTTTTAATTAATGATATATCATAGATGCATATTTTATTACACCTACTTAACTTTTATCGACATTTATCTAACTCTGTATTTATTTTTCTAGTATCAGAATGTAGTTTAAGTTAATTTGTATTGGTTTCAATAGATGTATTTTTCATATTTTCGATTCTTGTTTTCTTTTTTTCACATCTTCAAGCCCCCTTTTTGTTACTTCGCGCCCCCCTAGGGAGGCCCGCCGCACAGTTTGACAACCACTGCCATAGGTGAACCATTTTTGGTTTGCAAAATAATTACCTACATGAAGGTTTCAGCAAGAACCGTTATTTATTTAGCTCATTCGCGGGTAACTTACATAGAAAAGATGATAACACAGTGAAATCTCGGTGGGTTCCCGATTTTAAAAGCACTCTTACTGCATATAATATCAGGCTAAATTCCGGTCGTCTTGATTTCTTAGCATCCCGCTAGGTAAAGATTTCGGGTTTTATTTTTTCAAAGCACGAAGAACCCTTCCCAGAATGAAATGGCTCATTTTCGATCATTGATTACAACCCAAAGTGTAGTTTGTAAAGGGCAAATACAAATATTACACATTATTAATGAGTGCAAACGTAACTCAGATTAGTTTAAACAGTCAGGAAACAAAGTGGTTTAACGTATTAACATAAATGCAGCCTTGCCCTATCTGTCCATTAATAAGTTGTGTTGAAGTTGAACATCAATGAATTCAGTACCTTTATATATTATATACTAGTATTATATTATTATTATAATACTAGTATTATTATACTAGTATTATTATATACTAGTTATTATATACTAGTATTTAGCCAGCACTACGAGTAGTTTAATCCCAAGAGACTCGTCCCCAAACCAATCACCCGTCCTCTTATTACATAATAAGAAATAAAAATCACTAATAAAAAAAATAAGGAAATTAAGTATATATTTCTTAGTCAATTTGAAATGTTACAAAACTTCAGGATTCTGAGTAAAAACTTTGGAGTTCCTTGATATTAGTTTGCGCAGTTTTCTCATTGTGATCATTATAGCATTTCACTTGAAGTTGGTCTTGAGAAAGGACCATACAGTTGCCCATGAGAAAGAGCAAGGGTTAGATAACTAAATTCCAACTTTTTGAAGAGTTTGTCCTTCTGACTTGTTCATTGTCATATAGCAAAAGTGTCTCTTATAGGAAATTGTCATCGTTTTTAAGTTGAAAAGAAATATCTGGATTTTGATCATCGAAAAGAATCTGCGGTATAAAATGTGTTTGTCCTTTAGCAGGACCAGTAAGAACCTCTACGAATATCTGAGTAGGTTTTAATTGACAGTAAGTCTTGTTAGATTCTTCTTTTTCTTGTTAGGGGTCGCCACAATGGATCAACGTTTTCCATATCCTCCTGTCCTCTGTGTCTTGCGTTATACCCATCACCTGCATGTCTTCGCTCAGCACATCCATAAACCTCCTTTTAGGCCTTCCCCTTTTCCTCTTCCCTGGCAGCTCTATCCTTAGCATCCTTCTCCCAATATGCCCAGCATCTCTCCTCTGCACATGTCCAAACCAACGCAATCTCGCCTTTCTGACATTGTCTCCCAACCGTCCAAGCTGAGCTGACCCTCAAATGTACTCGCCACATGGTTGTAGTGCCGTAACTGAAGCTCCCTCACAATGCAGGTAATGTGCGTTATTCAGGTACCCAAGGATTTTCTGGAGAGACACAGTACCAAAGGAGTCCAGTCTTCATCTCAGGTCACTGGATAGCGTCCATGTCTCACAACCATATAGCAAGACAGGAAACACCAGGACTCTAAAGACTTGGACCTTCGTCCTTTTGCATAGATATCGGGAGCGCCACACACCCATTTCCAGCGACTTCATGACCCCTAATGCTCTCCTAATACGTCTACTGACTTCATAGGAAGAGTCACCAGAGACATGAACGTCACTGCCGAGGTAAGTAAACCTCTCAATGAGGTCGACACTCTCTCCACAAACAGACACACTGCTGATGGCCGTGCCAAAGAGGTCATTAAAGGCCTGGCTCTTGGTTTTTATCAGGATACTCGCAAGCCCAGACACTCAGACTCCTCACTCGATCTCTCGAGCGCCCCGATCAGAGCCTTCATTGACTAAGTGAAGATCACAGCATCGTCAGCAAAGTCAAGATCAGTGAATCTTTCTTCACCAACAGATGCCCCACAGCCACTGGACCCCAAGACCCTGCCCAACACCCAGTCCATACAAGCATTGAACAGAGTAGGAGCAGAACACACCCCTGGTGAACCTCAGAATCAACTGGGAAAAACGCAGAGGTCCTGCCTCCACTCTGCACAGCACTCACAGTACCAGTGTACAGGCCGGCCATGATATCCAGCAACCTCGAGGGGATCCCGCGAACCCTCAGGATGTCCCACAGGGCAGCTCAATCTATTGAGTGAAACGCTTTGCGAAAATTGACAAAGACTGTAAAAAAAACCCTGCCGATATTCGCATTGGTGGTCCATTTATGCCTAAGAGGTCTACCATCGACCGCATCCTGGCACTGAGAGTTTGCTGCACAATGAAAAATTCTGTGCTGAAATATGAAAGCAGCACATCAACAATACTGTGCCAAGTACAAAAAATGGATACTTGTGGGCCACAATAGACAAATAGTACTTTATTTGTCCCAAGAGGAAAAATGAGTATTTTACATAAGCTAAAGACATTTTTAACAAACAACAATAAACTTACTACAACACACTCAAGAATTACAAAAAAAAAGAAGAAAACTTGGATAATGATAAGAGTGCCATCACAGAAAGGCATTACAAAGGTTTATTGTTGTTGGTATTAAAGAGCCCCGGTAGGTTTTCTGTTACACTTCTGATGAATACTTTCTTGTCTGAAAGCCCTCCGTGTTAGTGTGTCACAGAGAGGATGCGCAGGCTTGTTCATAATGGTCATCAATGTTGTCTTCATTCTCTCCTCAGCTGCTACCTCCAGGGCTCAAGAAGGTGCCCCATAGCTGAGCCTGCCTTCTTAATCAGCGTGTTGGTCAAGTGAGCCATTTTAAAGTAATGCTACCGGCCCAGTGAACCTCAGGTTTGAAAACCACCCTGGCCATCACAGAGTTGTAGAAGATGTGAAGGATGTCACCACACGCATTAAAGGAGTTTAGCACAAGAAGACATTGCTTTAAGATATAAATACACCAACATGTGCAGTTTCCTTCAGCGTGCATGATTTGTGTTTAAATGTAGTTACACGTTTTCCACTAATTTTTAGCATGTAAGTAAACAGTTCTTAGTAAATCCACAGTGGAAGAATAATTTCATACCACACTGCTAGGATCAGCGTTATGTACTCGGTGAACGCTCCCATCCAACATTAGCTGCTATAGCTCTGTGATGTAATGCTGGCCTTGCAATGCATCATGGGGTACTGGGTGGAAAAAAAAAAGTGGCCACAAGGTGTACTACTCACTCACTCAGTCAGTCATTGTCCGACCCGCTATATCCTAACACAGGGTCACGGGGGTCTTCTGGAGCCAATCCCAGCCAGCACATGGCGCAAGGCAGGAACAAATCCCAGCCAGCCCACCGCAGGGCACACACACACAGACACCAAGCACACACTAGGGAGAACTGAGGATCACCAATGCACCTAACCTGCATGTCTTTGGACTGTGGGAGGAAACCCACGCAGACACGGGGAGAACATTCAAACTCCACACAGGGAGGACCCGGGGAGCAAACCTGGGCTTCCTAACTGCGAGGCAGCAGCGCTACCACTGGACCACCGTACCACCCTGCTGCCCCCATGGTGAACTATAAGTACGGAAATCAAATTCAACGGTGGACCATAGCAAATTTGCTGCTTAAGCACAAGCAGGCAGACACAAACAGTGCCGAATTGCTTTGACGTTATTTATTCCGAAAACAAATGAATGGTAAAAAATTCGTACGAAATAAATATTAGCAAAAATCCACTATGTGTACTTATCCAAATACCGTATTCGGGTTCGGCTCCTCCTCTACATTACAGGGTAAGGCAAAACATTTAATCTGGACGTAAACCAGATCCATAATGTCACATAAAACTGAACTAGCTGACGTTCAAGTTCTTCGCTTGCAAATACGTTACGTTAAGTTCACCGTTCTTAGAAAAACGAGCCTGTTCAATGAACGCCGCGCTCTTTTGAACTGTCATGGACTGGACTGGGCACCAATAGAATTGAATGGAATAGAATAGTATATTGACTATTCTATTTAATCATACATTTTCTTTTCTCTCGTCTGCATGAAAACATAAGATTCAAAGTTTTTCTCAACTATCGCTGCAAACTCGGAATAAGTAACATAGAAAAAAAGTTTTGTGTCAACATTTTTTATGTTCGATTAATTTACATTTGTTTTATAGTTCGAGATTAGTGTTAGCATTAAGAAGTGGAGTAGATAATGATTACGTTTAAACGGACTATTGTTTCCTTTAAGAAGGGGTGCTGGGTGGCAGGGGTTACTGGGAATTAGGAAGGATTTTTGCATGCGTGCATGGATTGATAAGGCAGCGGAAACGCAAAATTTTCTTACCGTGTCTCTTTCAAGTTTCATTTCAACTGTGGAAATATAAGGATGTTCAAAACGTTTATAGTTTCGTTGGAAACGGTGAAGGCGGAAGGAGTAGTAATTGGGCATTAAAAAGTTGGTACGACGCTGGGAATATTACATCGCAAACGTAGGTGACTATGTAGAAAAGTGATGTATATCCTCTGATAGGACAAGTCTGGTAAAAACCTTTAAATCAGTAACCAGACAGGAGAAAAGCTTATCCAGTTATTATTTATTTCCATAATTATAATTATATACTGAAAATTATTATATAATTATAATTACGGAAGAAAGACAAATTTAGTATTTGATTATGCATAAGTATAGGGTAAGTACCATCTTGGTGTCTATGCCTCTCTCTTAATGTGTACGTAATTTATACCTGCAAATTTTTTAATTGTTCTGTTTGCCTTCTTGTGTATCTGTTTTCAGAAATACTTGACAGCTTGAGTATTTTTCCCTTAAGAAATAATACGGTAGTCTATCCTTGGCTTGGTGAAAAGACATGTAGCTGATTGATTTTCTCTGTCTAATAGCTAATTGACTTCTTGTAATGAAAAAGCAGGGATACCACCGTCAGTACAGCAGCTAACACTTTATAATTTTTTTTTTTTAATTTTATTAATTTTATTGTAAGCATTCCATACAGATAGATCAATTTTTACAAAAGATAGGATTGAAAACAAGACGCCCCCCACCCCTGAGAGAGAGAGCATGGCCAACGGAGTAAAACTTAAGGCTTGTAAACATACCTAAATTGATGAGTTTAATAGAGCAATAGAGATAAATGGAGAAGAAAAAGAAATGTGGAGATAATTGCTTCCTCTGTGCTTTAAGAGCTTATTCTAAAATATTACTGATTAGATCCTGCCAGGTTTTCAAATAGTTCTGTACAGATCCTCTAACTGAGAATTTTATTTTTTCCAATTTCAAATAGTATAACACATCGGTTTCCCACT
The DNA here is from genome assembly GCA_026402145.1 of Polypterus bichir lapradei. Taxonomy (NCBI): domain Eukaryota; kingdom Metazoa; phylum Chordata; class Cladistia; order Polypteriformes; family Polypteridae; genus Polypterus; species Polypterus bichir. The sequence continues at coordinate 11,728,922 of JANRMT010049829.1, forward strand.
GACTTAAAAGAGGAGAGTTAGGATTCTTCCAGTTTATCAGAATAAGTCTGCGTGCCAAAAGTGTAGTGAATGCAATCACAATTTGTTTGTCTTTCTCCACCTTAAACCCATCTGGAAGAACCCCAAACACAGCTGTTAATGGGTTATAATTCTTACTTACCCCTTGTATAATAGATCAGCCCTAAAATGAAAAGACCCAACACAGCTGTCATACTTTAAAAATACAGGACCTCCAATCTGATAATATAAAAAAGGGTCAATCTCTCATTGTGAAGTATATTTGAAAGCAGAAAAAAATCCAGAAATACAGAAGAATGTGAGAGGAATTGTTAAGTAAGGGAGCCTCATAGCCATTTAGTATTGTTTCTCTGATCAGGTTTACAGATAGCTAAACTTAAGCAGATTAATCGATGCATGTGAAATACATGTTCTAGCGTTAAACTGGCAAATTTACCTATTATCTGAAGATAGTAGCCACGTGTACTGCAACGGGATACCCGCAGTCGCCAAACTGGAGAAACTGATCTGAAAAATCAGTTAGGGACTTATGTTAAAGAGTTCAGCTCAGCGGACATTTTATAGTTGGTCGCTGTTTTTTAGTTTACAAATCAATTTATTTTTACGTTAACACTCTACTTATTTTTAAGGTACAATAATTGTATAAACGCAATATGGACAAAGTTATAGAACTTTCAATAAAGTACAGCACAGCAACTCCATGCTTTATGTAAATCTGCAGATAAGCTGTACATATATGGATTGTATGTGTTGCATTGTGTGCAAAGATTGTATAACAACTATATATAATCTTTTTATTACACAATTATGATTAATAAAGTATCTATCTATCTATCTATCTATCTATCTATCTATCTATCTATCTATCTATCTATCTATCTTGTTTTATTTAAATTAACTGGCCTTATTTATTTTAATATTCACAGTTCTGACAGATAGACACATCTATTAAATTCCCACGCCTGTCACTTTTACATGTTCATAAACCATCTTTTGCAGTCTCCTGTAAAGCAGTTAACAGCATTAAAGTTTTGATCAAAAACTTGAAACGATCAGATGAATCCCTCATCAGGTCTGTCCGCGCAACCATCCATTTTCTGATCCCTCGTTGGCCATTACTGGATTGTGCTGAGTCAGAATCTGCGGAGGTGGCACTTGGGCACAGGGCAAAAACCTATACGCAAAATAAAATGGCTTACTGTTTTAAACACAAACAACATCAAGACATTCCACAAGTTTGCTTACCAAAAATCATCCCATGACTAGTTTTTGATAAAGATTTTAAAAATCGCAATCTTGAAGTGCGTACCACATTTTGCAATTTAAAAAAAATAAAAAGGTCTAATTTGCATGGCTTTAAGGAATCATGGGATAGTGCCTTGCACACATGAAAGTCTCATAATTATAAGCTAAATGTGATATGGTGCCAAAAAATTGGCGTTGTATTGTCGTAATGACCCTTGTCTGTAACGGAGGAGCTTTAGACCGCTTTAGGAGTGCAATGGCAGAGGACTCCACCGCCAACTGGATACTTGGCAGATGCCAGGCTTGGCCATACTAGTGCCCTCGCGTACTGTTTGGAGCTTTCGAGAGGCTGTGTCGTTTTCTGTTCGTGTCAATCAGTAAGTTGGCGTGTGCGGGGCAAAGAGAGGGGAAGGGAGAACAAGAGTCTACAAACTGGGCCGAAAGTTCCTTTACTATTGTGCAATTTCGGGTCTCTTGAATGGAGTTTTACATTTCGAAAATTGGTAGCAAATTATTATAACATCGTAACATTGGTATTTAAAGATGATTTTCGCTGGACTTCTTAAAGACGACATTAAAGGATTATATGTCGTATATTTATACAAAGTCATTATACCGTTCTGTTCAAAATATTTAAAATTACTTTCGATAATTTGTAAAAGGAGTACAGCAAAGAATTCTATTGTATTACGTAAACTCGTTGTTTTTTTTTTTTTTGTACTTTGAGATAAAATGGTTTTCACTAGACTTTATAGTATTGCAAGCTCAGTTGTACCGTTTTTTTTTACCCATGGGATAAAAATGGCTTTCCCTGGAATTTTAAAGAGGGTAATACTCAGGATCTGTATTTATGTAATCTCATTGTGCCGATTTTGTACCTTTAGACAAGTCTTTTTCTGAAATATTTACAGAGTGATATTAACTAAATTAAAAAATATATATATTTCGTGTATTTATTAGGTACACTCATTGTACCATCTTTGTAACTTTACATTAAAAAATTTGGATGATATGTATATATGATATATATATTTTTTCATTACATTATAACATATTAAGCTTATTACATAGAGAATTCACAAAAAATATTTTTGTTGCCGATAGATAGCACCAGGTCTGCATTCCAAAATGGCGGGGAGAGAGGATTGTTAGTGGAACAGCGGCTGCGATGTGTTCGCCTTTTCATAATTGCATAATTAGATCTGGACCACCCTGTGTATATATGTATATGAGTGCATTGTGTAAACTCATCGTACCATTTTTGAACTTTAAGATAAAAATTGCTTACTTTGGCACTTTTAAAGAGGTCGATATTATGTATTGTGTAAGTAATTATCTATTAAAAATAGAGGAAATTAAACAATTATATATCGTATAGTAGTAGTAAGTTATTGTGTGCACTTATTGTACTATTTTTCTGTACCTTTAGATAAAAATGGCTTTCGCTGGACTTCTAAAAGATGATGATATTAAGGCAGCAGTGCAGGCGTGCCAAGGTATGTCCGATAAACAAGTTTCTAAATCTTGATAAAGGACCTGAAATGCCGTTTTTCTTGTCTGGCACAAGGACATTGTAATTAGTTTGTGAGGTCACATTGTGAAGGTATGAGTGTACCGTCTGTCGGATGACCGGCACTCCGCCCGGAGTTTATACAATCAAGGGGGGCTCGGATTCTTCATAATACGACAGACGTGACGTGCAATAATACGTGAAAATGAATTTATCTTTCTTGTTTCCTTTTCAGCACCCGACTCTTTTGATCACAAGGCTTTCTTCTCGAAGGTTGGTATGACTGACAAGTCACCTGATGACGTGAAGAAAATTTTCGCTATTCTGGATCAGGACAAGAGCGGCTTCATCGAGGAGGCGGAACTGAAGTAAGGAGTGCGTGGGAATGGGAATGGAAAGAGAGTGCGGGGGCCACCCTTCCAAACCAACACATCCAATCCATCCACCCATCCATCCATTTTTAAACCCCCGCTTATCCCTGAGGGTTGGGGGCAAAAGAATCCCATAAATGTAAATTTAAAGTCGATACTAATAAAAACAACACCTTTTATTTCTTTAGCACATTTCCATACAGAGGATGTAGCACAAATTGCTTTACAAGATGTCAAATAAATAGTTCAAACAAAAAATAGATTTGGATAATACTAGTCTACAAAAATAAATACAAGATATAATTAAGAAAATTATAACCCTGAAATAAAAAAGCTTTTAAATCATACGATTGTGATTTTTAACTCTATTCTAATAAACATTCAGAAAATTGGAACCCTCGTACGTTTTCCTTTTAGAGATGAAATCCATCCCCTATTCTGGGTACAATGGTTCTTCAGAGTGATGCCATGCAGGGGAAGCATTTTTTGTACCGAAAAGATCAATCCACGTGAATGTTCCAGAAAGAATGTTTATTTTGACCCGTTACAAGCTCCAACCATAAATAAATGGTTTACAATAAAACAGGCTAAGTTCAGGTATTTTTAATCTGTTAGTGTCCTGGCAGCCTACCATATATTACAAGATTTTTTTTTTTCTTCTACATATTGGGAAGTTTTTTTTCAAACACAAAGAACCAAAGTCATATGCAAAGAACACTTCTGTGTTCTTGGTTAAGGAACGGCTCTATGAGGAATCACACAACCCAGAAAAGAACCATATAGTGCCATTAAAGAATCGATATTTGTAAGAGTATATCTCGGACACTTTTTCGATCAAAGTGTGATTGCCAGTAATGTTCATTTTTTTTTAAATTCAGTTAATTTTTTACATATTTCCAAAAAGCTTAATTTTACAAGGGGCCCCTGGTGTGATCTAATTGTGCATCCTTTTCGTGTGATGTCTTGATCTGTTAGTGCTTTGCTAGGTAGCCTACTTTTTGGACATTTCTGTTTTGTTCACAAATTAGAAACCTCATTAGAGCTCAAAGGCCCAATTTCATATACAAAGAACTCGTCCCAGAACGAAACGGTTCTTTCCCAAGCAATAGCTGTAAGAGGAGCCACATTACTCATTAAGGTGGCGTTACAAAGCCAGTATTTTTAAGAGTGTACCCAGTGTGCTTTGCTGGAACATCAGCTGCTTCAAAAACGAATTAGTTGAGATGTTTTGAACACCCTGAGAGGGGCTGGCCACAGTCGGTTTCTCCCTTTAATGGAGAAGCGAGCGGCTCTCCATGGTCCTGAAACTGAATAAAACGGGCTCCGTAAAACGGATGAAAGACGGGCAGAGACGGGACAACGGGTTGTCACTGGGTCTATCCATCCATCCATTGCCCAACCCGCTATACTAACACAGGGTCACGTGGGTCTGTTGGAGCCAATCCCAGCTAGCGTAAGGCAGGAACAAATCCCTGGGCAGGGCGCCTGCCCACCGCAGGGCGCGCACACACACACACTAGGGACAATTTAGCATCGCCAATGCACCTAACCTTCACGTCTTCGGACGGTGGGAGGAAACCGGAGCACACGGAGGAAACCCACGCAGACACGGGGAGAACATGCAAGCTCCACGCAGGGAGGACCCAGGAAGCGAACCCGGGTCTCCTAACTGCGAGGCAGCAGCGCCACTATGGCGCACCACTTGGTCTACTAAACGAGTATTTTAAACCATAAACAGAAGTGTTGTCTTTTTCCAAAGGTTTTTCCTGCAAAACTTTGAAGCTGGAGCTCGTGTTCTGACCGAAAAGGAGAACAAGGCTCTGCTGGCCGCAATCGATAAGGATGGTGACGGCAAAATCGGCTGTGAAGGTACGTAACGTTAATGTATTGTCAATTTGATTTAATTCGTAATTATGATTCTTAACAGAGAAGCAATGTACACGCAATCAGAAATAAAAATGTCAAAGCTATTCAGAGCGATGTCCTGGAGAATCATTTTGGTTCATTAAAGAACAATACATGATGAAGGTTCTAGAAAGGACCTTTATTCTTTTGAACCCTAATAGTTTTTATAAATGTCTATGAATAAATGATAATCTGTGCAATACCAACAGGTTTCTGATTTTTAAAGAACATCTGTTGCATGCATTTGGATATGCATTCGGGTTTTCTTCATCCTGCTAGCTAGCTAAATAAATATACATAAAGTTTCAAGCTTTGGCCACAAATCGAAGTTTATTTGGTAAGCAAAGATTCAACTTTTAACCACGCAACCCAGTGTAATGTCTTTGCAGAACCGTCATTAAGTCACTTCACGTCTGAGTTAATAATCCCGTCTATTTAGAAAACAAACGGTTGAATTCCATTAGATCTTCCCCAACAGCCCAAGGAGGCCAACTGTTAAGTCTGCGAGGTGAGGTGAATATTCTTCAAAATGGACGGATGGTGAATTGTATTCAAGTTGAACGGCAGGGGGCACCTTTGAGGCGCATTTGTGATGATGGCACTTGTGTCTGCCTGAAAGGGAAATGTATCTTCAGTAGAAGTGACAACACGCTTTGTTTAAACACTTTTATGTTGGGAAAAATCTACTTGACCCTAAGCTTCATATAGTAAAATAATTGATTTATCACAGGCATGTTAATAACCCTTTTCACTGTTAAAAGCTTCTTGTTAATGACTTGGATTATGTTCTTTTGTTTTAAAGTTGGCTTGTTCTTCCTTTTCAGAATTTGTGGCCCTTGTTAAAGGATAAATTCTAGACGAAGAAGCCCAGCTTCCCTGACTGACTTTCAAGGATGTGATTTGCATTTGCCTTTTGCAATCTCCGCTGTTAGTATTGGAAGGTTAAATTTGTCTTGGTTGTTCAGCACGTGGTAAAGGCAGTTCAACAAATGTGAAAGTGAATAAATTTTGAAAGTCACGCATTTTGAGTGTTTCATTAACTAGAAGACCGACTTGAATTTTATGGTGGGGTTGGGATGTATCTGTGTGCAAGTTAGCAAAACAATTTCTCCGACGGCATGGCTGGATTCATGTACTGCAAAAAAAAAAAAAAAAATGAGGACCACCAATCACATGCAGATTTAATGTTATTAAAATTCAAGAACCTCTGAACTCTTCTTTCTTAAAAGGTTTCTGTTTTCGCCATTGTTATACATATACTGTAGAGTGCCAGTACTTTGAGCTCAGAACTCTGTACTTCCTCTTCATTTTATTGTGCTGTAGACTATTTAAATGGCTAAATTGGTCATTTTGCCCATCAATCTGTACTCAATAACCCATAATGGCAAAATGAAAACACGTTTGCAGAAAGCTTTGCAAATTTATTAAAAAAAAAAAAAATCCCATAGAAGTATGCAGACCCTTTATATGGCAGTCCAAATTGTGCTCAGGTCCATCCTGTTCGCTTTAATTCTCCTTGAGATGTTTCTAGAACTTGATTGGAGAGAAGCTGTAGCAAACTGAATTGATTGGATGTTTAGAAAGCAACAACTGTGTATAGAAGGTCTCACAAAGGTCTCACAATTCACTTGGATGTTGTTTAGAAAGCAACACCTGTGTATAGAAGGTCCCACAATTCACATCGCATATCGGGACAAATAACAAGCCTTGAAGTCCTAGGACACAGGTCACTAATAGGCGGACCGCGGTCCGGGTCTTACTCAGACTGTTCAGTCCGGACCCAGCTCCGGAACAGCCGTATTGAGTTTTATTTAGTTTGGGCAGAGATTACATTTTTACCGGCGACTCTTTTCTGACAGTGCTTCTACACCGCTACTCAGTGAAAGGGACCTCCTACGTGTGTCTGATTGGCCAATACTTGCTGCTTTCGTGGGTTCGAGTTGGTTGGGTTTAAGCATGAAGGCTGATATTGGTCAAAGTGAAGGCAAGAATGTCAGCCAATCACAGGCAGAGTAGGGCGGGCCTTCACTGAATAGAGGAGCGGAAAACCTTCATTCTGAGTGGAAACAGCTGGCACTCTTGTAGCAGCGGCATTGACGTGGAGAGAAAAATATACAGGCGTGGGAAGAAAAGGAGAGAAGTGCTACGAAATAGTCAATGTGCCATGGCTTTTGCTAAACGGCGGAAGCTTGACACTGAAAACCGGGCTTTTAATCCGGGATGGACCGAGCCGTTTATGTTCATACTTCCCCTAGGAATCTTGAAACCGGAATGTCTCATCTGCTCTGAGACGGTGGCAGTGGTTAAAAGCGGGAATGTGAAACACCACTGCGAAACTAAGCACACAATTACATTAAAGTTACCCACTAAATTCGCCAGTTAGACTACAGAAAACAATGGATCCTAAAGCCAACTAACGATCGGCCAACGAGGATTTTTTAACACATTAATTTACTGGCCAACAATTCGCTAACGAGTCTTCCCTCAGAGATGTGTGGATTTTGGGACGTCACAAAAAAAAAGTGACAATCTTCACACATGCATGAGGATGGCACTGACACCATTCCAGCCCGCAGATTTAAAATCCTGGCTGACCAAGCAAGAGCTCATTTCAGTAGGCAGCGGGATATGAGGGAAAGAAGGAGGAGAAGAAGATACGTTCAGTTATTTAAAGATGTTCAGATTTACTGTGAAACTGGTTAAGCCTGTTCAGTTGTGCACATATTAAAAACTGTTATATATTTTATTTTTATATGAGGCCAAGTCTAAGTCTTTTTTTTGAAACGTTAAAACGTATTATTACTATTATTAAAGTGCTTATTATTTATAATTCTCAGTTAAATGTCAAAGTTACCTTGCTTTTACCTACTTTAACTATTGTTTATTTTTTTCTTATTTTATTGTATGTAACCCTCCAGAGTCCAGAGTTGCACTGAAAATGAATATTTTTGTAATGGCATTGCACTTTCTTCGTTTGATTTGAGTCATTGACTTCACACAGTGAAGCTGTTGATACAATGGCAATGCTACTTTAAAATATATAAATTAATTGTAAAGTAAAAATTATAATGCAACTTAAACATGATGATGCCTTTGGGCCTGTACATGAGGAAATTTTCTCTATCCGGACCTCCTTAAATCATAATTGACTACCCCTGTCCTAGGACCACACTATACAATTATGCAGATCCAGATCGTCTGGATGACTTTGATTTATGCGGGGACGATTCCAGTTCGGCGCTAAGACGATTCTTCATGTCCTCAGTCCGCACACTTCTCGATGGTCCGGGATTTTTCGGGTGATTTTCTATGTAATAAACTTAAGTTATAGCGTAATGAAAATTACATAATTAGATCTGGACCACCCTATAGACCACTACGATCAAGTTGTGAGAGAGAGATTAAGGAAGGGGAATAAAACATCGAGAGTTCCGAGAAGCACAGAGCCCTCAGTAAATGTTAAATGGATGAAGTTTGAAACCACCAGAGGCCTCGTAACGCCGTGCGTACACTTAACACTAAAACATGCAGCTTATATACAAAAGTACAAACGTGCATATGCACCGTTTATAAGAGGCCCCAGTTCATGTGTCGCTTGTATTGATAATAGCTTTATAAAAATCTCACGTCAGTGTGAACAAATGATCTTCTAAAGCTTTCTATTGTACAGCGCAGTGCGAGAAGGCGACTGCTCCGTTTACTTCTCTGTCCCTGGAGATGGTGACTGCAATTGTCAAGGATGGCCTGTTCCTCCTTTCCCATAGACATTTCCACCACAATTCCCAGTTAGTCCACAGTCCTACCCAGCACCGTGCCGGCCTTTTCACCAGCTCCAGCCTCATGTCAAACTGAAACGACAGCAAGAAGAGGACCCTGGCAACAATTGTCTGATAGAATTTCCCTAAATGCAGCGTATTGAATGACTCAAGTCTTCTGAGGGGAAAAAAAGCCTGTTCTGCCCCTTAGAAAACATCTCTGTGCACGGTTCAGTCCAGTTTGTCATCAAACTGGACAACCAAGACATTTGTATGTAAGTCTGCACCACCTCAATGTCCTCACCTCGGATGTTAACATCTTAAAGGGGGCGCTTAGAGACAATTGGCCAATGTGTGTGCCATTTTGAATGGCAGTGTTCATCCAAATTAAAACCAAGGAGATTTCAGTTTTGGTAATGCCATCAAATGATGAGAACTGTGCGTAGTGTTTTGCGAAATCTACGTTTTGATACCTCAGACTGAGTGCTAAGTTGAAAATGTGCGCGCATTTCTGCAGACTTGGTTAAAATATTTGCTACACGAATAAATGGCTTCAGCGATTGTGCTTCAGGTAGCAGTTTTTTTGTGTTCACGATCAGAAGAAAACTGTAAGCAGCTTCGGTACAACCGATGGGGAGTCCAAAAGCGCGACTAGTTAGGACGGCGTAAGTTCCGCCCCGTCTGGGATTTGCGTGGAGTTAGTTGCTGCCAAAATTTCAGAATTTTTTTGGGATTTCAGAAAATTAATCGATCGTCAGATGGACCGGGCTGCTGTTTCAAAGGGTGAGCAAAAATGTACTTTTAAAAGGAGCCCAGTAGTTGGCAGCAACAAGGGAGGAGGAGGCTGTGGAAACCGGAAGAAAGAAGCAGCGAGAAGACGACTCCCAACACTCAATCAGGGCATCATACTGTCATGGACGAGGGGGAAACCTGCAGCATAATAAAAGAGCAGCTCTCCATCACCATCGAGTGGGCTGCCAAAACGACCTCCCGGATGGTATTGTGCAGACTTGCGGCCCTGAAAAGGGAAGATCGTTCTTTTAATGGAAAGAACTATAATGAAGCAGATGAGGTTTTGTTAACCGGCGACGCGTCCGATTCCTGCGTTTCTCTCATAATTGAGCAGGAGGTGATGGTGGCCGCAGAGATCATGATGTCTAAATTTGAAAGCCTAGTGAAGAACATTTACGCCGATTTCCGATCTCAGGTGTCCAGGTATCAAAAAGAAAACCAGAACTTGAAAGAGAAGGTGGACACGTTTGGGAGTGTATTGGGATTGTCGCACCCTAGCCAAAGAAGTGCCCTGCTTTATGCGACAGGAGAAAACGGAAATTCTGAAGACGAGATCGATCTGCCAGACCGGCGCTTGTCGCGAAGTTCGTCGCGCGACTCCACCGATCAGCTCCTCGAGTACAAGCGGGCAGACTGCACCGACTGGAGGAGGTCGTCACCGGGCAGCGGCGGTGCTGCGCGGTCAATTGAAACCCGCCAGAAAATGGAACTGGAAATGGCGAAGCAAGGTGGGTTTGAAATAAGCAGGTAATGCCAACGATGACTGATAACACAAAGGAGAACAGATCCACTTAAAACCGAAGTATCTGTGGATAAATCATGTATAAAGAAAACTGTAAAAGTAGTACATTACTGTTGGTGGCATGGTGGCGCAGTGGTTAGCCCTGCTGCCTCTCTGTAAGGAGACTAGGGTTGTATGCTTTCCCCCCTCTGTGTGTGTGTGGGTTCCTTCGTTGCTCTGGTTTCCTCTCACTGTCCAAAGACAAAGTTTAGGGCAACACTAAATTAGCCCCATTGTGTATGTGTGTACCTGTGTGTGTCCGTTCGCCCAGCGATGGACCCTTTATTCCTGCCTTACACTCTATGCTAGCTGGGATAGGCTCCATTCCTGCCATTCCCCCCTTAATCAAGCTGGTCTAGATTAAGCAGGTTAGAAAATGACACTATTAAAATCAAATTCTCGTTTAGAGGATCCGTTCAAAAATTTTTAAAACCTGGCAGGATCTAATCAATAACATTTTAGATTCAGCATTTATATTGGGGGTGAATGACTCCTTTCTCTCTTTACTACTCTTTACTCTTAATAGTTTTACTCTGGCTGTTGGCCTTCCTCTCTTTCTCATGGTTGGGGATTGAATTTAATTTAGGTTTGTTAAATTTGACTTGATTGTATGGAATGTTACAAGCTTTTAATACATTCAATAAAAGATATATAAAAAGACACTATAATGTACCCAAAACAAAATAGTGTACAGTAAAAAGAAACATTAATTACATTTAATTTATGATAGATGATTTAATAAAATTATAACAAAAAACAACCACAAGTGTGCAGGGTATTGATGACCCATACATACAGAAGCTTCAGTAAGTTTCCAGACCCCTTTACTTTCTGCACACTTTATAGTGTTAGATTTTAATATGAAATGGGTGCATTTAGCATTTTTGCATATCAAGCTACACTCGATAACCCACACTCTATAAAAAATAAAGGTGCCGGGGTGGTTCTTGAGTGCAGTGCCATCGGAGAACCATTTTGGGTTCCCAAAAGACCCATCCACATTGAGGTTCATGAAAGAATTTTTATTTATTTAGATCCATTAAAAGCTGCATTCAGTAAATACCTTGAACAGACAATAACAGATTTGTGAAATACCAATTGCCAATGATTTTAAAAGGATTCTGACTGCATACAGCAACACAAGTTAACTCCAGGTGTTTTTTTTTTTTGTCCATTAGTAGCCAACCATACATGGAAGATTACTGTTTGTTTGTTTTTTCACATATTAGGAAATTTTTCAAAGCACAAAGAACAAACATATGTAATGAACCCTTCCTAACGTGGAATGATGGGAAGGATCGAGCAAAGGATCATTGAGGAACCACACAACCCAATAAAGAACCATACAATGATTTCTAATTGTGTATTAATGACAAAGTCTTTCTTCTTCCCATTTAGGGGTCGCCACAGCAGATCATTTGTCTCCATCTATCGTCGTCTTTTACATCATATTCTGCCACATCCACTGCCTTCATGTCCTCCCTCATCACATCCATCAGCTTCCTCTTTGTCCTTTCTCTTTTTGTCTTGCCTGGCGGTTCCACTCTCAACATTTGTTTCCCAATGTACCCCTCATCTCTCCTCTGCATGTGCCCAAACCACCTCCGTCTAGCCACTCTCACCAAAGTATTGCCCCCTAATTACTCCAAATGAAAATCATAGCCTCGTCAACTCTACCACTTCCAGCTCTGCCTCCTGTCTTTTTAGTCAGTTCCCCATCTCCAAACCATACATCATGGCTGGTCTCGCTACCATTTACAGACCTTCCCCTTCACTCCTGCAGGTACTCTTATATGACAAATCACTCTTCTCCACCCAGTCCACCCTGTCTGCACTCTCATAAATGTTTTTAGAAATGTTTGCATATTTCATAAAATCATCTCCTATTCATGTAAGTGTTTAGACCCTTCATTTAGTACTTTGTCAAAGCCCCTTTGGCAGCAGTTCCAGCTTTGAGTTGTCTTGAGTCTCTACAAGAAGATACATTCAGAGGTCTTGTGGAGTCCATGCCTCGATGGTTCAGAGCTGTTTTGGTGGCACAACAGGGGCTTACACAATATTGGGTGGGCAGGGTCATCTTTTTTTTTTTATAATTTTTTAAAATTAATTTTATTGTGATCATTCCATACAAATCAATCAATTTTTACAAAAAGTAGGATTGAAAACAAGTCGACCACCACCCCTGAGAGGGAGAGCATGGCCAATGGGGTAAAACTTAAGGCTTGTAAACATACCTAAATTGATGAGTTTGATAAGCCAATAGAGATATATGGAGAAGAAGAAGAAATGCGGAAATAATTGCTTCCTCTGTGCTTTAAGAGCTTATTCTAAAATATTACTAATTAGATCCTGCCATGTTTTGAAAAAAATCTGTACAGATCCTGTAACTGAGAATTTGATTTTTTTTCCAATTTCAAATAGTATAAAACATCGGTTTCCCACTGACTTAAAAAAGGAGAGTTAGGATTCTTCCAGTTTAGCAAAATAATTCTGCGTGCCAAAAGTGTAGTGAATGCAATCACAGTTTGTTTGTCCTTCTCCACTTTAAACCCATCTGGAAGAACACCAAACACAGCTGTTAATGGGTTAGGAGGGATTGTGACACCAAGGCTGTCTGAGAGGTAATTAAAAATTTTGGTCCAGAATGATGTTAATTTGTTGCAGGACCAAAACATGTGACCCAGTCAGGCTGGGACTTGATTGCAGCGTTTGCAGGTTGGATCCTGCCCTGGAAACATTTTGGAGAGTTTTAGGTGAGACAGATGTGAGCAATATATAATTTTGAGTTGAATAAATTGTATGCTTTGCACATATGGAGCTCGAGTGAATTCTCTGCATTGCTATTTTCCACTCCTTTTCTGATATATTGATTAAGAGATCTTTTTCCCAGTGTCTTCTTGAATCTTTGAAAGGGAGGGACTGTAAAATAATTTTACGAGAGTGCTGTTAAGACTGCAAGCACAGAATTTTGTGGGTCTGATATATACAGTACCGTATCATCTGCATATAGAGAAATTTTCTGTTCCAGTCCTTCTCTGATAATCCCCTTTATCTGATCAGCATTTTGACAGTGAACTGCCAGTGGTTCAATGGTGATTGCAAATAGCAGCGGTGACAAGGGACATCCATGTCTGGTACCTCGTTCTACAGTAGTTTAAAGTAGTCTGAACAAATATTGTTGATACAAATTGAAGCTTCTGGATTGGTATACAGTAGTTGGATCCATGCACAAATGTTCGGGCCAAACCCAAATTTCTCCAATGTAGTGAAAAGGTATTTCCAGTCAATCATGTCAAATGCTTTTTCTGCATCCAATGATAATAATATTTCTGGGGTGTTTGACATTGTTGCTGAGTATATTACATTAAACTGGTGTCGAAGATTGGAAGATAAGTGTCGACCCTTGATAAATCCAGTTTGATCTTGTGATATTACCGAAGGGAGCATTTTCTCCATCCTTCTAGCTATGATTTTTGAGAGTATCTTAACGTCATTATTCAAAAGTGAAATTGGTCTGTGTGATGCACATTGTAATAAGTCTTTATTTTGTTTAGGAAAGATGGTGATTAATGCTTGGTGAAAAGTTTGAGGAAGAGTTTGATTGTCTCTAGCTTCTGTAAATGTTGCTAATATAGGGGAGCTAGCTGAGCGGAGAATTTCTTATAAAATTCTACAGGGTAGCCATCAGGGCCTGCTGGTTTCCCACCTTGAAGTGACTTTATAGCATCTAGTAATTCTGATAGCACCAGAGGTTTATCCAGTTCCTCCGCACTAAAAGTATCTATTTGTGGTATCTGTAATGTGTCCAGAAATGTATTAGATTGTGTGCTGTCTTCTTTAAACTCAGTAGAATATAAGGATTTATAGTAGTCTCTGAATGTGTGCATTATATTTTTATGGTCGATGATTTTGTCTCCGTTTGTGTTGGTGATTACTGGGATTGTGTTGCGGGCTTCTTGCTTATGGATTTGTTGAGCTAAAAGCTTATTAGCTTTCTCTCCGTGTTCATAGTAATGATGTTTGGATTTATAAATTAGTTGTTCAGTTTCTTTAGTTGTCAAGAGAGCAGAGTCATCTTAACAGTATTAGAGGCTCCCGAGCAAAGTAGTGCACTAGGGCCCCTGTTTTAATAGCAAAACAGAAACATACTTAGGTATCAGAAACTTCATGGGTCCCCGGCCAGTGGCCATTGTGCCCATATGTTAAGCCAGCCGTGTAGGTAGGTGGTTTGAATGTTGTGGTTGATCAGCGTATGTCATTCATGTATTCCTTATAGCTTGACCGTTACACATCCATGAAGGGGAGACACTGCTTGTAGATGCCACAAGGGCTGGACGGACCTTCCAGCCAGGAGAGGGGATGGTTCCTTACTTGGATGGGAAGACCAAAAGGGATGGACGGACAGCTCACTAGGAAAGAAAGATGTCCCTGGAAGCTTTTTATCACCCCAGCATGCTAGATGGTAGAAGCCCCAGATGTTGGTGCCCCCTAAGAAACCTGCAAGGCATGCCGGGAGATGTAGTTTGGCATTACAGACCTGCTGCAATAACTGGGGGCCATGAGAGGGTATTGCAGGAAGACAAGCTCCCTGTCATAATGGACTTCCGTAAGACCTGGGAGTACTTAGGGTGCCAGGGCGATTGCCCGATGGAAACACTTCCAGGTCACATGGAAGTCCATTATAATAGGAAACTTGTCTCCCTGCAATGCTCTCTCGTGGCCCCCAGTGACTTCAGCAGGTCTGCACTGCCGAACTACATTTCCCGGCATGCCTTGCCGATTTCATAGGGGGCACAGACATCCATGTCTACTGCCATCAAGTGTGCTGGGGGAATAAAAAGCTTCTTTCTTTCCTAGTGAGCTGTCCGTCCATCCCTTTTGGTCCTCCCATATCGGTAAGGAACCATCTCCTCTCCTGGCCAGGATATCCATCCAGCCTATGTGGCATCTTCACCATACATTCGGTAAAAAGACCAAGAATGTGCAAGTTATTGTTCTTTAAACTGTTTCTCACCATTTGTATGCATCGCTTTTAGAAATCATGCAAAGTAGGTTTTGTTTGTGTTGGTCTAGTTCAGGTGTAAGCCATTTGTTTTAAATCTGTCTCTGATTTGTGAATTGTATATTCTTTTATACAGGACCTCCAGAATTATTTCTGCCAGCAACAGATGGAATGGCATCAGCTGGCTATGGCATCATGGAAGTGGATGGTGTGAAAGCACAGAGAAGCACAAAAGCCGACACTTTGAAAACTGAAGAGGGAACATCAGAGCAGATTAAAGAAGAATATCTTCAGTCCAACTGTTCTGGGGTTTCTGATGGTGGTCAGGAGCAGGTGTCCTTCAGCACTGAAACAATCACTGTGAAAGAGGAGGCTTTGGAAGTGGATCTTTCTTCTTCTCCAGTTAATCAGGACATTCATACTGTAGAGTGTTTGGAAGAAGATGGGTACCTCCTAAATGTCCATCCATTTATTGCAGCCACTTTAACCAGAAGCTCTCCCAGCATTAGGTGCAGGGCAGAGACCGTGTTTAGATGGGACACCAGTCTGTCACAAGACATTACTTTAAATAGGGTTAAGGAGGTCCATTTGGGTGCTTTGCAGGGCAGTCCACACTCGGAGTCACCATCCAGAGGTGAGCATTCAGAAAAGAGGAGACTTGACGTAGTCGAAAGTGGGGAAGTGGAGCAACCGGGCCACAGTGTCTGCACATCGCAGATCTATGATGAAAGTTTAGAGGCTTTCAGGGAACTCTATCACCTTGCAAACCAGCAGAGAAACAACACTGAAGATAAAACCTACCAGGGGACAGAATACAGGATGACCTTAAACTGTGCTAAAACATTTAACGAACTCTCAGGAGAAAAACTGAACCCACGAACTGACTGTGCAAAGAACTCCGGCCAGGTTAGACTGCATATGAAACATCATAAAATTCACATTGGAGAAAATCCATACCGAACGGATGAGCTGCCGAAGGCATTCACAGAAAGTGAAAAATATAAACCCATCAAGAGGGGTGAAAAACCATATCAGTGCCTTGAATGCGAAAAGACTTTCACCACAGCTCACTCCCTTAAACGCCATCAGAAAATTCACACGGGCGAAAAGCCGTACCAATGCACCGAATGTGGGAAGAATTTCATCCGCGCGACGCAACTGAAGACCCATCTGATAAATCACACGGGAGAAAAACCCTGCCAGTGTGCCGAATGCGGGAAGACTTTTTGTGCAGTTCAGACCCTTCGACGTCACCAGAGACTTCACACGGGTGAAAAGCTTTACCAGTGCGTCGACTGTGGAAAGGTGTTCTTTGAAAATGGAAGGCTTAAGCAACACCAGAGGAAGCACATGCGGGGGAAGAAAAACCTAGAAGTGGAATAAATGGGCAAGGACTGGAGGAAACCACTAGGGAATTCACAGCTGTGAGCACCAGTATTTCTAAAAACTGGCGTCAGATTTATAAAACATGCATACGCACAAAAACAGGACCAGCTTTCGACGGAAACATATGGAGCCCCATAGGTGTTGGGCAAAAAAAAAATGTTCAAACTAATTATTAATTCATTTGACCCCCGTGACCCTGTGTTAGGATATAGCGGGTTGGATAATGGATGGATGGATGGATGGATGGATTACGCAATTCGTTCAAAATTTTTTTCTTCTTGTTTCAGTAGTTATTTATTTTTCCTGGTATGCAGTTTAGTGAACCAGAACTGGAATAGCATAGCCAGCCAATAGTTTCAGTTTTATCGTTCGCAATTTAGTGCCATTATCGACTAGATTTTAAATGTATCTTTTCTTTATTAACATTTCCACAACTGACTCTGGAATATTACATTCTTGGAGAAACTTCCATAAATCCATTCTCATAACTTCTCCTGCATGTGAAACTTGTGTCTGGACTCCTCTAAAAAACCATTTCAACTGCAGTAGTCTTCAGACTAGATCCTGATTTTGATGTACGCCTTACAGTTTACTGAACTGTATGCCGTGAAAACTATTTGAGGCTCTGTAATAAGAACTGGACTGCCAGTTGTAAAAAAAATAATCTGTTCGAATTAATTACTATGGAGCAGGGCTCCATACTACTGAAATAAAAGTCAGAGAAATAAATAAAAATAATCAGTTTGAATAAGTTCCGTAATTTGTTCAAACGAGTTAATCATTCATTCAAACCAATTTATTTATTTATTTATTTTGACACCTACGGGACTCCATAGAAACGTCATGATATACAAAAGAAAACTTGATGGGGGAACGTGGGTTTATTAACGGCAACGCTGTTCCTTCTGTAGGCAACATTTTGGAGAAACTAAGAAATGATGACACCTGAAGTAGGGAAATGCAGACAAACCAGCTAAATGGTGACTCACGAGTATAATAACTCACCATTATAAGAATGTGTGTTGACGTGACAAAATTATTAAACCTTGAAAGTGATGAATATGACGTACATGCTCTATTTTAGTTCCCTCTACAGAGACCCACTGCTGCGTTTATGCACTGAAGAGCTTTTTTGGTTATTTTGTAACAACCGCACTCGCACTCGGAAGGCTGCAAGTTACCTGCTGGAGTGAAGTCCGGAAAATTGTTCTTATCCACTAGTTCTTTACCCTCCCTCCACTTAAGCTCCCCAGTAGATGGGGAAAAAAACAAATATATTGGTCAAAGATAAAAGGGTCAGTATGTGTAAAATGAATATATTGGCAGAGGAGGAAATATAATAAATACAATATATACCCAAATTCCCTGATCCTGATGCAATTGCAGATATATACAGTGATAGTGAAAAAGAACCAAAACAGCCCGACCTCCCTTATCACAACTAGAAAACATATATAAATTGCAAACGATAAACAAACACATACAAAGTCCATTATGAAACCTTGGAAACGGAAGAGATTGAGTAATTGATGAAGGATGGCCAAGTCTGAAATGATGACATGACAGAAAAGCATAATTCAAATGGGACTGTTTCAAAGTTTAAACCGAAACAGTCTAACCAGCGAGTCCTGATAGCACTCTGTCATTCCTGGGAGGTGGATGATGGGAAGTCATAAATCCCTTACTGTCGTATGCAACGAACTGGGGGAACAGAGATGATCTGTGGTTCCCTTCAATGAAAGAATAGCAGCGTTTAATATGATGGATCACAAATTGTCTCGATGTTTCTTTTTTCTTTCTCCGTTTTCTTCTTCTTGTTCAATGGCTGGCGGTTGGCAAACAACAGTTTGGTGCATTACCACCACCTTCTGGTATGGAGTGTGGATCAGAATGTTCTCAGTACTATTTACTCTCACTCAACTTAGTGTCGTTCAAACATTATAAGAGAAAACGATAACATTGGTTTCTTATGCAAAATATCCTCCAAGATAAGATTCACTTTCAGTTCCTTGAGGTTTTCAACCAAAATTTTTCTGTCCTCGTCATACATCCAACATGGTAATATAACATGTTCTATTGTCTCAACCTTTCCCCAATATCCATATGATTTTTCCATATCCTATAAATTTCTCCCTTTTCAAATGTGTAGTGCAATCTTAAAATGTATGCAACCCAGAACTAGCAGGAAACCCCACCACTGTGATTGGTGACATCCTTGCAGATGTAGCAAGGAAACTCTTCTTCAGGTATGTGTATATATATATATATATATATATATATACTGTATACACACAGTGGTACCTCGCTATACTTCACTTTGGAATAAGTCCAACTAGGTACACATCCTGTTTGGACACAAACAATTTTGCTTGGCAAACGACCTTTGTTTGGAATATGACTCGCGTGCTAGAACACCGCGGCTACCCTTGTTTACCTCTCTCGAGACAAAGCCACGAGCGTCAGTACGCCAGTTGCTAGCATTCAGTGAACAACCCGCGCTATAACTCTATGTGAATTTTCATGTGAATTTGTGTTTTTTCGTGTAAATCTGAATTGATTGTTGAAAATTATGAAGGTGGCATGTGTATCCGGGACATGGCTGCTGCATACCGTATGCCGAGAACGACGGTATCAACGATTGTGAAAAACAAAGACGTTATTAAAAAGTAAAGTGAGGTTAAATTTTCATTTATTTCATCTAATTGCTTTTGTATTTAAGTATTTTAGTATTAAGCAGTGTTTAAATTATTTTATACAACCCCATCAATGTATAATATGCCAATAGCAATAGGATTTTTTTTCATGGGAACGGATTAATCATTTTCCCTTTATTTCTTATAGGAAAAATTTGTTTGGTATAAGTCAAAGGATCTGGAACGGATTAAGGGTGTATACCGAGGTACCACTGTGTATGTATGTATGTATGTATGTATGTATGTGTATATATATATATATATATATATAATATATATATATATATATATATATATATATAATATATATAAATAAAATACAGGGAGATTCACTCAAAATAGGCCCCGAATATTCTGTTGTAACGCCCATTAGCATGAAGCAATCTGAACCAAAAAAACGCTATATACCTTGATGTATGTGTAATTGATTGTATTAAATACGATGATGGAAGTGGTTTCCTTTTTCTGCCAGTCACACTCCATGTTCCTGAACGTATCAGCAAGCGTCTCAGGGGGAGTAGCAGCAATTTCACGATGGATGTTTTCTTTCAAATCTTCTGCAGTGCGAGGCTTGTTACAATAGACTTTTCCTTTGCGCATACCCTGAAGGAAGTAGTCTGGTGGTGTCAGAGCTGGCGACCTTGGTGGGCAAAGCCCCTTTGAAATTACCTTGTTGCCAAAGAAAGACTCAATTTTCTGCCATGCTCCTTGCCGATGTCTGACACATTGCTCCATCTTGCTGGAAGTAACCTTCCGTTAACTCATGATCATCCATTTGATTCTGACATCATTTAAACAAATTGGTCACCCAATAGGGTCGCACCATGAAGACACTTTGCTCAATCTTCTACAACACCATCCTGATAAGAAGTCGAGTGACTGAGTGAAGGGTTACAAGTGGTATGCACTCAGAAGTTGCAAACGGAGATTAAACATCACAACGGCTGTCCGGCACCTACCTCATTGCTCCAATGTAGGGGCATCCCGGCTTGTTCGAAGCGCCATATACTAAGGAGCACATTGCACGTTGTTTTGTTCAGATTGCGTCATCCTTGCGAGAGTTATTACAGAATATTCAGGGCTTTTTTCGAGTGAATCCCCCTGTAGATATATATAATACATAAGAAAGGTCAAACAAACACAACACTTATAAACATTAAACAAACACAAATGACATTTTTTGTAGCCCTGCTACAATTTGTCAGTTTATATCGCCTGCCTGTTATCACATCTCGAGGAACTGGCCAACAGGTCAGCCAAGCTTCATTCCATCATGCCAGCTGTGCTGGAAGCCATTAATGGACTTACTGACGAGGCACTACAGTACATTCAATTTTTTTAATGGTGTAATTACTCATACATTAAACATAAGATATTTAGCCAACATTAAAGGGCAATTTTCAGCACTGTCCAGATTTCCTAACATTATCGGAATAGTTGACTGCACTCATATTTCAATAAGCAAAATAGCAAGAGCAAAGCTTACTTTTGTTAGTGGTAAGTCTTTAAATTTCATTAATACACAAGTGACCTGCGATGCCAAGATGAGACTGACAAAGGTTGTGGCTCAGTGGCCTGTGTAAAAACAAGTGATTCATTTATTCTGAGGCAAAGCAGCTTTGGCAGATATGATGGTGCTGTAGGTGGTAGCCAGCTTGTTGGTAAAGTAACTGGCTGAACCCCCAGTATTTCTTATGATCTGCATTGTAAGAGCAATCATGTCAGTCCATGTGCACAGAGGAGAGGAGCTGTAGTGCTGCTCATGATCTTCATGTACTCCATTGCAGAGCTCAGCATGATGTATCAGGAAGGAGGCTACCCTACCAGCCAATGAAGGTTTGCAGCATCATGATTGCATGTGTATGAAGTTCATAGTCAATATACAGGGTGTCCATAAAATCTATGTGCAATTTAAAATAGTTCTAACTTTTTAAGTATATGTGATAGAAAGAATCTGTAAAAAAAGATTAGAAAGAAGAAACACATTTTTTTTGTTCTTGTTAATTTTCAACATGTCCACCATCATTACTAATACAAAGGGTAATACAATCCTGCAGTTCTCGGAAAACATTTTCAAGCTGATTTTCAGTAATACCAGCAATCACATCAGTTATCCTCACTTGCAAGTCTTCTGAAGATCAAGGTTTTGGTTGAATAAACATTCATTTTCACATGTCACCATAAACAGAAATCCAATGGAGTCCAGTCTAGTGAATGTGGAATTTCTCACGTACCAACATGTCAAACATGCAAAGCAAAGTGACAAGGCGCACCATCTTGTTGAAACACTGTATTCTCTATCTCTAATTGTTCAAGTTGAGGAATAAAGTCATTTTGTAGCAATTCTAAATAGCTATCACCATTAACAACAAAAAAGAATGGCCCTATGACTCGATTTCGTCCCAAAAGCACACCACACATTAACTTTGGGAGAATCTCTTTCATGTTCAACAGACTCCTGTGGATTTTCATTTCCCCAAATACAGCAAAAATAAAACTTCTAAAGACAAAAAAGAAAAACTAAATACATCAAGCTTTCTAACCCTTTATACAAATTCTTTCTATCACATATACTTACAAAGTTACAACTATTTTAAATTGCACACGGACTTTATGGACACCCTGTTTAGTTATTTTAGACTGGCAACCAGGTGGAGTTTGAGGCACATTCGTATATGTGCATTTACAAGATGATTGTGATGTATAAAGGTAAACTGCGTAGAAATGAGCATACGCCAGGTTTTATACATTAGGTTATTTTTTTTGGCATAAACATTTTTCTGTTTTTGGCATAAACATATTCTCACACTCAAGTCCTTGCCAAGCTGTATAAATGAGACTCTAGTAGAGTATTTAGAGAGGTGGAAACTGTTATTTTATAAAACAAGAAAATCAAGGACTCGGCTATTAGATTTTAATTACAATTGAGGGTTTGCTGTTTCTTTTCAATAGCAAATGTTCAACTTCCTTTCAGTTTATAAGTTCTTGTCAATTACCTGTGATATAATTCTATAATTCTGTATAAGTCTGCGCATACTCTTAGAAATGACGGTGCCAGAGTGGTCCTTCAGAATGATGCCATAGGGCAGGGGTGTGAAACTCTGGTCCTGGAGGGCTGCAATGGCTGCAGGTTTTCATTCTAACCACCTTCTTAATTAGTGACCTGTTTTTGCAGCTAATTAACTTCTTTGGCCTTAGTTTTAATTAACTCGACTCAGACCCCTTAGTTCTTTCTATTTCCTTAATTAAAAGCCAAGCAATAATGAGACACAACACGAGCAAACAGGTGACCAGCTAATGACATTATCTGAACATAAAGAAAGGTGAGGGTCTCGGTAAGGTTGATCTGTCAGTTTAATTGGAAACAGAAAATCAACAGTTTGGGAAATGTCTCCTGTGGCAGAATGAGAGTGGCAACAAGCCATGAAATTAAGTAACGGGTTTAATTAACAGCAAGACTTGGCTTCTCATTAAGAAACTGGTTGGAGTGAAATTTGCTGGAGTTTGAAACCCCAGTTTAGCTGCTCATCTGTTGGCTCGTTTCACATCTCATTTCTGTTTGGCTGTCATTTAATGAAGAAAAGAATCAATTGAGAGGAGTGAATCCTTAAAAACAGGGCTATTAAAATGAAGGGAAAAGGAGTTCATTAACAGCGAAAATTGGTCACTGATTAGGAAAAGGGTTAGAATGAAAACCTGCAGCCACTGCGGCCCTCCAGGCTTGGAGTTCGACACCCGTTGCCATAGGGGAACCATTTCTGGTACCCAATATACCCATCAACATGAAAGTTCCAGAAATAACTTTTATTTATTTTGATCCATAACATACACCATAGATAACCATGAATAGATTATGACAGATTTGTGAAACTCCAATGGATTCCTGATTTTAATAACTTTGTGTTTTCTTGATTTGTTAAAATCCTGCTAGGTAGCCTAACACACATTAAACATTTCAGTTTTTTCTACATATTAGAAAGTTTTTCAAAGCATAAAGAACAATGTTCATATGCAAACAATGAAATGGTGCTTTGTCAAGCCATACTTCTATAAAGGAACCACACATCCCAGTAAAGAACCATAAAATGTCATTAAAGAACCAGCACTTTTTAAGAGTGTAGGACTTACAGGTGCTTGAAACTTTCTGTAATGTTAAGCCGATTTTCAAGAGAAGTTCACATTTTATTAAATCCCAATTTTTGCGTCAGAAATGACTTGCAAGAGAACCACCTCTTTCAACCCTCACAAACATATGCAGTTTTTAATATTTGGAAAAAATTTGGAATTAACTTGCTTAGAGATCTTTATATAGACAACGTCTTTGCATCCTATGAGCAATTACATTCCAAATTTAACATTCCAGCTACACATTTCTTTCACTATCTTCAAATCAGAAACTTTGTTAAACAAAACCTTCCAGATTTTCCTCATCTTGCACCCTCATCCATGCTGGAAAAAATATTGCTCAATCTCAAGGATTTAGACTCCATCTCTACAATATATAAAATCATTTTACAATCCCTCCCTTTTAAAGATCCAAGAGGACACTGGGAAAAAGATCTTTCAATTAATATATCAGAAAAGGAGTGGAAAGTAGCAATGCAGAGAATTCACTCGAGCTCCATATGCGCAAAGCATACAATTATACAACTCAAAATTATATATCGAGCACATCTGTCTCGACTAAAACTCTCCAAAATGTTTCCAGGGCATGATCCAACCTGCGAACGTTGTAACCAAGTCCCAGCCTCACTAGGTCACATGTTCTGGTCCTGCACCAAATTAACATTATTCTGGACAAACATTTTTAATTACCTTTCAGATAGCCTTGGACTTACAATCCCTCTAAACCCACTAACAGCTGTGTTTGGTGTTCTTCCAGATGGGTTTAAAGCGGAGGAAGACAAACAAATTGTGATTGCATTCACTACACTTTTGGCACGTAGACTTATTCTCATAAACTGGAAGAACCCAAACTCTCCTCTTTTAAGTCAGTGGGAAACCGATGTGTTATATTATTTGAAGTTGGAAAAAATCAAATACTCAGTTAGAGGATCCGTACAGACTTTTTTCAAAACATGGCAGGATCTAATCAGTAATATTTTAAAATAAGTTCAAAAGGCACAGAGAATTTATTAATTTAGGTATGTCTCCAAGCCTTAAATTTAACGCAGTTTGGCTTGCTCTCTCTCTCAGGGGTGGGGATCGATCTGTTCTTAATTTTTCTCTTTGTAAAAACTTGATTGCTTTGTATGGATTGTAATAAAATTAATAAAAAAATAAAAAATAAATAAAAAAAAAAAAAAAAAAAAAAAAAATGACTTGGGTTTCTGAACATAAGCACATTTTATACATGGACCCCCAAGACCTTCTGTAAAGCCAGTGCCATGCTACACATCTTTTACAAAGATTTTCACTCATAGTCTTTATTTAGATAATCTTAAGAAACCCCTGCAAGCCACAGACAGCCATGTCTTGTAGTTTTCAGAAAATACAAAAGGATAAGCAGAAAGAGTATTTTAAGTTTCTTAGCTACAAACAGGTAAAGTCCTATATTCTGATGCAGGCCTTCATTGGATTTACAGTTAGCATAATTTGTGTTTTATTTTTTTAATCCAAAGTTGATAGACCTCCCAATGTTCATTTAAACAGGTAGGCATACTTTGTGTTGTGAATGTTGCATTGATATGTACTTTTCTTTGACGGTTTGTATTTGTAAGTATGTTTAAGCCCTCTGAACCTGCCTTCAGTGAAGACATTGATGAATAAAATGCATTGAACTGAATAAAAAAAATAAACTGGACTTCTCATCTGACTTGAAGTAGGCTTGATTTTGCAGTTTCTTTTTATTTTTGGCTCCAGAGAAAAAGTATTGTCAAAGGTGAAACAATTTTGAAAATTCACCAGTGGTTTTTAAAATGGGAATTTTTTATAAAAATTAAAAATGTCCGTAACAAACTCTATTAAACATACCTCAAGGAAGTCTGCACATTCCTGACAAATGTCCTTGAAGAAGACGTTCACCAAACTTGCACTTGGCACTGGTCCACTGGGAGCCATGCTGAAGGGCTGACAAATAGGCATGATGGCAAATATGGTGGCTTTTGGTTTTTATGGGAACACATGGAAAGAAAAAAGGGGAGAGAGAGAGTCAGTCCGAAGATTTGGGGGACCACTGTAGCAACCCCATTTAATAATAGCATAAACACGTTCAAAGAAAAGAGCAAATGAGTGTACCACAGTAACAGCGCCTGCTGTGATCAAAAGTGTTAAAAGAAAAAGTCACTCCCGTGAAGGAGCTGTGCCGTCTGAAGTTGTGGGTCAATAAGGATAACCCACTACTGGCAGCCTTCACGATTTTATGTTGGTCTGCAAGAAGTGTCAGGGCTTCATGAGTTGGACCAGAATTGATGTGTGTGTGTGTGTGTGTATATATATACTCAGCAAAAAAAGAAACGTCCCTTTTTCAGGACTGTGTATTTCAACAATAATGTTTTAAAAATCCAAATAACTTTACAGATCTTCATTGTAAATTGTTTAAACAATGTTTTCCATGCATGTTCAATTAACCATAATCAATTAATTAACATGCACCTGTGGAATGGTCGTTAAGACCTTAACAGCTTACAGAAAGTAGGCATTTAAGGTCACAGTTCTAAAAACGCAGGACACTAAAGAGACTTGTCTACCGACTGTGAAAAACAACCAAAGAAAGATGCCCAGGGTCCCTGCTCATCTGCGTGAACGTGCATTAGGCATGCTGCAGGGAGGCATGAGGACTGCTGATGTGGCTAGGGCAATAAATT